>OX235271.1:90968019-91321042 GCA_944472155.2 Trichobilharzia szidati | reverse complement strand
CTTCAGAGAAATTCTCTAACAAATCTGTTTACACTCATGAATATACGCCTAAACCAATTGTACTGGACAACAGTAATACAAAATATCGAAAAATCTGTCTCCCTCTGGAAATGATCCCTCAAAAAGTCATGCCTACACCAAGTGCAGAAACTAAAGAAGATTTTGCCACAAATCGAGATCCATTTAAAAGTACTACTTATAGAGAAGATTTTCAAAAGCACGTGTCGAAAAATAATGGACCAGTAATGTGCAGAAAATTAGCACCTAAACTGAAAATGTCCAATGTAAGTGGCAAAATCAACTAATTCAGTTGAAATGTACTTAAAGTAAGGAACCAATGTAAATGAAAAGAGGAAAACAGTAGGCAACATATTATCTATTAATTATGTAGTTTTCAGATACTTTCTTGGTGAGAAGCCTTTATTTGTATGCATAAGTAGCGACTCATACCGTTGCAAAAAGGCCAGTAAAGTAACATTGAAAACTCATAGTATAGACTTGAACAAAATGAAGCGATGAGTAACGGCTAGACTGACCTCTGTGTATTTACAAAAATCATAATGAATGATATTTAGCAATTCCGTGTTTAAAAGTCTGATTAACGAACAAAGAATATTCTTTTCGATCAATCTGTCATCAGGTTCTACATTTACATGAAAGTAATAAATAAAGAGACATTGTTATTAACAGCATGAATGTTTTAAATTACGTTAATTCAATGGTTTCAACAGATTACATTTCAAAAGCATCAGTTACAGACAATATGCATTAATATAACACTAAACTGAATATCAGATAAATTATAAGAAGTAACTCAGAACTGATGAATTCGTAGGCTCGGCAGCATGTAAGGGTAGCTACGGTGGCTGGACCTGCCTCTTTTACACATAAAGCGCCGGTTGTTTTAGGCGAATCGCAGTGGCGTTTTCTGTTTAGAGTGTTCGGTAATTTATTTGATTCCCGGTAGATAATAGAGAGAAATTCTTCAATGTTAGCTTTATGGCGTGTTTGCATGAGGTGGTCCAGTATAGAACTGTTAATGGTTTTGACAACATCTTTGTTTATACACACTGGTAAGTGTTCTCGAGTACGAAAAATCATTATTGCTATCATAAAAATGTACAAACTGATGACGAATTTATCAGAAAGAATATTCTCTGTTCATTAATCAGTCTTTTAAAATTTTTTATGAGCATCTTCAATGAATTCGAAGTTTCTTCATGGGCATTTCCTGTACTTATAGTATGAGATGACTTCATGCGTTCACTAAGTTGTTGATGAAATAAGTATGTTTTGATTAAATTATTCCGTGTTACGGCTTCAAAATCTTGGTCACTCAGAAACAAGCTTGAATTTTAATAAAGATCAAATCCACTATTCAAAGATAAGCATTATAAATTTAAGACTGCCCAACAGGGAGGCTAGTAATCACTTTACATTCGTATTATATTTCATTTTTTGAGTAAAATAGTAAATAAAGTTTATTACTCCACGTACTTTTTTACTTTTCTGTACTTATTAAAACAGCCTGACTATATTATTAGTTTAAAATCATAAATGAAGCGACTATACACTTGTTTAGCTGATGTGGCTTAACTGTTTACATTCCTTCGTGTTCCAGGTGAAACATTGAGCTTCAAACTTTGAAGTTTCAATAGCTATGGTATTGCTGATATCCTCACACCCAACCTTTTCTCAGACCTTCCACTGACTCATTCACGCCGGCCTATCCTTAACATCAATAAAAGTATAAGCTTTTAAGACGAATGATAATTAGACATCTGTAGAGAAATGTAACCACGCCTATATCATTTTAAACTTAGTTCATTTTTCTTTTTTTGATGTAAGATGGGAAGGTTTTGTATTTCATAGTTAATCTTTCAGCATAAACACTTCAAAAATAACTAACACATAAAATCAATATTACTATAATTATAATAATTTACTTTTTGTACTTTTGTCAATCTTTTTATCAAGGTAATAAAACCACCATATGATATTCTGCAGTTAAATCCTATTACAATTTCTAGTTATCGAATGAATTACACAAATTCCGTGAAAAGGCAAAATTCCTATGATCAGCTGCCAGCAGCTGGTTTACCAACTTCTGGTGGACCTATTAAAAGTCAACGGCAAACATATTCCTTCAGTCATGATAGTCATGCTAAAGAGAAAGACAACACTGTAGAAAGTCTATCACATGCACCTGTTCATCAGTTGTCAAGGAATCTTTGTTTACCAAATATAATTGAACAAATCGAAAATAAATGGCCATATTTAGAGCATAGAAAAGGATGCTTTTATACAACTAAACAGTTAGATGGCAACTTTTAAAATTATGATTGTTATTATTATTATTTTTCTTTATAACCTGGATTATTTATGTTTTTCCCCGCTCTGTTTACTTTTGATGAATAAAAGGATTGATTGTCAATATGATGGTTTGCATTTTGATATGACATTTTAATGTTCAATTTAAATGCATATTTTGTTTACAGGTTTTGGAAAGTAAAAGAATAATTTCTGTTGTTTTGTGTCTTTTCTTCATTAAATGGTTTCTCTGTAAGTTTTCACTTGTTCGGTATTTAAAACTTTATAATGAGGAGTTATGGGTTCGAAAAAAGATTTTTATTACCGACGATAATTTCGTAATCATAGTGCTTAAATATGTGGCCTTAGGCTACCTGTTATCACTGATGGTATTGCTAATTATCGTGGACTGGATTATGCATCAGATTGTGCACAGGAAGTGAGAAGGCAGGAATACATTGGACCAATATGAAAACTCTAGAAGATCTGAATTTCGCGTGTGGGTGATTTATGTTTAATGTAAAAGAGACTAGAGGACTTACAGGCGAAAACCAACAAACTAGCAGAAGATGCAGGCAGCGAAGACAGGACACATCTCAAGGGAACATAGAGAAGATGGAGGTGATGAAGATAACCAACCAACAGAAACATCAACAACAGCCAGCATCAATCACCATCATTGGGATACATTTGACAGAGGTAACTTCCTTCACTTGTCTAGGCAGCATTGTTCCAAATAAAGGCAGTAGGAACGGATGAAGATGTCATAGCTAGTCAGCATGGATGGGAAAGGCAAGATACGCCTTCATCAACCTAAAAGCAGTTTGGAAATCCTCTGCACTAACTGAGCATAAAGAACAAGATTCAGATTTTCAACACCAGTGTTAAGTCAGTCACTTCTTCTATGCGGGTCAGAAACTTGGCGTTTGCGTTAGGAAAAGCATTTCCAACAGCTTGTTCCTGACTTTTTTCAACATCTGCCTTCGCTGGCTCCATATTGAAGATTAAATGACCGGTCAGGAGGAATCAGCAACAAGAAATTCTGGCTGGGAACAAACCAACCAAGAGCCGATTGCTTCACAAATATTTAGGAGAAAATGGAGATGGATAGAGCAGACACTACATAGACCATCGCATGACATCGCGCTCCAGACCATCGCTCGAGCAGAACCTGAATGAGAAGTGACGAGTAGAGTATGGGTGGGAGGGTGACATGGAGAAGATAGTGCCAGGAGGAGATGAAAGATTATGCGCAATCGTGCGCTCAGTTGAAGAGGAACAAACTGGAGATGTGTTGTTGAAGCCGTATTTTGCATTTGGAACCCAAGAGAACAATAATAATATATGTGACATTACTAGTTTAGTAGTCATTAGTATGTACATTGATTTGGTTGTTTTTTCTCAGGTAGGTGAGTCGATTGCAAAGCTTTTATTGTTCTTCCAGATAACATCTTTAGTTCAAACTTCAGTATGAAGTGAAATTACTTGAATGCGCCTTGAATGAAATAATTATGTCTTTTGACAACCTTTGTAGCGATTAACTGTTAATATGTATTAGTATTAGTGGTTTTAATTCATCCGGTATATGACTTCCAATGTCATGTGGCTAATTTTTTTCTAGTTGATAAATATGATCCTAAATAATATGTCGGTTGATCGCTGATTCAACTAAGTACTAGACTTCTAGAGATTCTGTGGCATTTTTGATGTCACCACTGCTTAAAATTTCTACATTTTCCCAGTCAGACTGGTGCCTGCAGTTGTCTGCAGTCGTTGATATGAAAGAAAACATATCCTGTCTTTTGACATCCAGTTTGGGCACTTAGAATCGGAGTCGAAGGGAACGCTGACGTTGGTCAATAAGGTGCTTATCACAGTTCATGCAATTTATTTTGTAAATACTGTTGACCTTGTCTTCTTTTCCTGTTGAGTCTTTTGGTCTACAAAATATTGGTGAGGTGATTGTGTTGGTTTGTGTGCTATATCTACATCTACCGGTTTTGGCATTCTGACTGTTATTTCAGATATATCCTTAATGTGTGGAAAGATGAATTTTCTTATGGTTTCTCATAGTGATTTTGCTGATAATTTGATTTGATGAAATTTTAGGCGAATCAATTTTTCTTGAAGACAACTAGTAAACATTTCTATTCTATTCTCTTTATGACTGACGTTCTGAAGTGTGTTTTAGCTCTTTTGAATAATGTTTATACACAGTTGCTTTTGTTCGCTGTTGGACTGTTGCTATTGTTGTTGAGTATTTGGTGTGTGTGTGGCTTGACTTCCTGCAAATTTGTGTTCCTGGATTCCATGTGTTTGTTTTTTTGACACCATTCGTATTGAGTGGATGTTTATTTTGTGTATTTATTACTTTATTAGATTGCTTAAGGGTGAATAATGGTGAGTTGTTAATCACACTCATCGTCAGTTTTATATGCAAATCTGTTCACACTTATTGGAGAAATAAAACAGGTTTCATCATTTCATTTTGATCCTAATTTAATAAAAAAATGTTATATAAAATGAACATAAGTTAGGTTGTCAGTTAATTTGTTGTTTAAAAGTGTAACTGAATGAATAATGTTCATTACAATACATTTTTTAACATATACAATTTAGGGATGATACTGAAAATGAGGTACTTAAAAATAGTCTGACGAGATCATTGAGAGAAACGTTCTTTGCAGCCACTTTACGAATAACCTACTCTAACCGTCTACTGGTGCACCTTATCGCTCGCTAGTGACTTGCTACAGGACGGAGTTTCCTGGAGTTCTAGTGAGAAGTCATGACCAGTGAGGTCCATCCAGTCAAGTGTGAGAATAGATTCCCCAAGATGACATTGGTTAGTGGTCGCGCTAAATCACGAATTGGTAGAAGTAACAATTCACGGGCTGGCCATTGAATTGGGTGCCAGTGGCTGAATGGTATACGAGCTTGCCTTGTAACTGAGATGTCCTGGGTTCGAACCCTAGTGTGTGGGTGCGTACTGTCGACGATTCCCAAACCAGGATGAAACATCTGTCCAGTACTCCAATGCTGGCTTTCAATGGTTCTCTAACTGATATCAATCCGTGGTCAAACTCGTATAAAGAAATGTTACCTAGATTGTCTAATTCCATGTGTATTTATACATTCACCTGCCTTTGTGGAGCTAGGTGGATAGGACGTTCGGCAAGAAACATATCCCGCCGCGTGCGAGAGCACCTCTCAGTTTGGATGGGCAAAGGAGAACGTAGAGGTAATAATTCATCCATATTGCAACATATTGTAGATACTGACCACGCAGCATCTGACACATTGTTTGATTTAGTCCATAAAGTTCTACAAAGTTTGCCAAAAGAGACACGAGTGCAGCTGCTGTGTACAGCAGAGGCTTTGGCAGTACGCAACATTAAGCCACAACTTTGTGTAAAAAAATTTATACGATCTCTTTCCGTACCATGATCGTGACTTTACTATATAATTCACATAAAAACTTTGTTATACTTCTTTATTCCATGATCCATTTTTGTATCATTTTATTTCACTTTATGTTTTCATATTCGAACATTTTATGTAGTCTACTACTTTGACAACATTTCACTCATCCTATGTCTCCACCATATTATATTCACATATTCACGTTTCCGAAAGTACTTTATTTTCCGATCATCTATTTTACACATGTCTGTTTAGCTTTAGGTTGACCTCTGTTTATTTAGTTATTCATTCATATATCTAATCAATTGTGACTTATAATCCTATACACCAATATTATTATAGCACTTTAGTATTTCGACTCACTGTCAAACTTTAACACACAAAAAAACTGACTGTTATTGTCTATTGTAATTCATATATATATATATATATATTGGTTGGAGGATTTCATCATGAGCTGACATCGGTTAGAGAACCTTTGGAAAACCTGGGAGTATTGGACAGCTGTTTCGTCCCAGTTTGGGACTCTTCATTAGCACGCACCCCAACGGGGTTCGAACCGATTAGGGTACATTAGGTCGTAGGTGAAGACAGTTATTCATCGAAGGAGATATTGAAAAGTGGTCACGCTATGTCATTAATTGGCAGATGTTAGAATTCATGGGCTGGCCATTGGATTGGGTCCCAGTGGCTTAATGGTCTACGGGCTTGCCTTGTAACCAGAAGGTCCTGGGTTCGGACCCCTTTGGTGGGTGCGTACTGTTGAAGAGTCTAAGATTAGGACGAAGCAGCTCTCTAGTACTCCCAGGTTTTCCAATGGTTCTGTAGTCGAGGTCAGCTCATGATGAAATCTTGCAACCAATCAAACAAACCAATATATATATATATATACGATTGTACAGCTGTGAAAATGAAATCGTCGAAAAGAAAATTTTCCTAGCTGAATTCTTTGTTTTCATTTAAAAACTCATTATGTGGCGTCACAGGAGAATTTAAGTCAACAATCTCCTGAATAACTACTCAGATATATTTTAAATTATGCAGTTGTAATGGATGGAAGTTATAATGTTATTATACTTGCGAAAATGTTGGAATGAGTTTCAGATAGACGTGACATTGTAAGCGGTTCGTAGAATGACTTCAGATTTGTAGAATGTTTGCTTCACTACATGGATTAAATATAATATGATAGTTATTTAGGCAGAAGAATATTGTTACTTAGACAATAGCAACAGGAGTTACTAGTGTAAATCGCTAGTTTTTATACTAATCCCTCTGAAAAAATAGATTTCTTCTTTATCTGGAAGCATTCATGTGTTAAAGTCTCAAATAAATGCGTACGTCTCTCTTGAGAACAATGTGTTTAAAAAAGATAATCTTGGATATATCGTTTCTTAATTAAGCATATATATATTTCAGCAGAAATTTTACGGTTATTTCTGCTGATTTTTATATTATCTTTAAAAAACATCAGTAGCATTTTCTTTTTAAAACCGAAACTGTTATTCAGACTCGTTTACGTTCCAATGCACATTAACTAGTTTCAGCATACTCCATTTTCTTCTCCTACGCTTTTCATGCGGCATTCAAAAAGCCGACCATAGATTATATGTGATGTTGTTAACAGTAGTATGAAGAACTTCATTGAACATTGCATATTCAAAGCAGATGACTGCACGTAACACACCGATGCTACGTAGCTGCTTACGAATTTGAATAATCCATATTTTGACTATTCTACTATTCGAGAGTCAGTTTCTAGAGATTTGACTGATTTCAAGTTTGATCACAGCTGGAAGTATACACCTACCGCAGTTCCAACTCAGGACCTTCCAGTTACAGTGCAAGCTCGTAGACTATTCAGTCACTGGGATCTGATCCCATAGCCCACGCATTTCACTTTCTACCAACTTCTGATTTTAGCCCGATCACCGGTCGATTTCACCAGCGACTATCTGTCCACACTGCCGACCTGGTGGACCCACTGTACCACTTCTAGATTTGGGATTATAAATAATGTTTCATTTCCATTATTATATGTGTGCTAATGTTTACTTGGCAATGAATTTATCGAACAAAGCGTTATCTGTGAATAATATATACCTTACATGTGTTTTTGTAATAAGAAAAG
The DNA here is from genome assembly GCA_944472155.2 of Trichobilharzia szidati. Lineage (NCBI taxonomy): Eukaryota > Metazoa > Platyhelminthes > Trematoda > Strigeidida > Schistosomatidae > Trichobilharzia > Trichobilharzia szidati. Next base: position 91,313,178 of record OX235271.1, on the reverse strand, counting down.
AATGCTGTAATGACATTACTTGAAAGAGGTGTGAAATATCTATAAACTCGGCCTCATTGTAATAGTAAGCACTGAAAATGATCGTTTTTAGCGCTATTACGCCTTATGTTCCTGTTCTTCTGTGCTCGAAGTTCCCCTGGTGATGGGATAGTTTGATTCTTCTGAAAACCAAGTATACTTTCTTATTTCAGGGGAATATTTTAATACAACTTTCAACCTAATTAACATTTCATTCACCTCTTGACCCGAACGGTGTATAATTACAAGGTCAGTGTAATTTACCGTTTTTTACAGGTTTTCATCAAATTATACAAATTGTGTTCTTAGCTGTTTTCATAAACTGATCACCAGCTATACATAGTGTAATGAAAACAAACAGTTTCTGTTTACTTAATATGACTCAGCAAATAGAAGGAAAAAACTTTTTATTCGTCAGTTGTATTTTGTGGCTGACCCAATCGTCTAAGAAAGATATAGTATTGGTTTGTGGAGGAATAGTTAGTTTCAGAGTAGATTTCTTCATGACTTGGGATCAGTTAGAGGACTACTAAAAACCGAGGATTGTTAGATAGCTATTTAGTCCTAGTCTGGGACTCGTTAGCTGTACACACTTATGACTGAACTCAGAGATGAGATTCAAGAACTTAAGATTACAAGGATAACACGTTATTCTTCACCTACTGATTCGGAATCCATTCACCCATGAGTTCTAAATTCTGTCGATTCGCGACACAGTACCGTTGAACATTTAATTTAATTTACCTTATTTGCTACTGGTTTCCTTAGAACTTGAAAAATTTATAAGTTCATTAGAATGCAAAACATACATGAAGTTTTTAATAAATCCAGTCTCAGCGATTTCTAATTCAACTGCTTATGTCGCTGTGAATTTTTAAATTCTTTTTGAAAGAACTATCTGAAAAGATCAGGTCTATTTTCTCTACACGTAAATTTCATTAAGTCAAAATGTTTCGATGATTAAGTATGAACCGAGTCTGTCGTTATGGTACAGGTATTGTGTATTTTGGTTAACAGAATCTTTGTGCGTTGGCAAATTATATATGAAACCTATTGTTCAAGGGAGTTATTGCACTGTGCTTTTGTAGAGTTATTTCTGGTGACTGAAAAGTATAGCATTGTGTATTTCATTGTCTTATTACAGGAATCCTTCAATTATTTATCAGTAAATTATTACTGATGGTTTTTTATTTGTAGACGGAATTGTGGAATATATGACATCGTAAATTTTGCATTTTCGAAGAAATTGCACTGATGAATAGAGGTTAGCCAATCTCAATGAAACTTCATTTCTTATAAATCCTATAGTGTGGTTGTACGTTAGTATTTTTGTGATTATTTTTAAGGCTTAGTTATTGTAATTCATGAAAGTGTTGATAGTGAGAGTTGCCAGTGTCTATCTACTCGATTTAAAAATCCAGTTCATGTTCCATTAAAGTAATAATAGGGATATCGGTACCACATTTTAAATGGTTTCACATGCTGACGGTTGTTATTAGGTTCATAAAATTGTTTAAAGGAGCTTTACGTCATATATATGGAGTGATTTTTTTCCATTTCATCGTCGTCATTGCTAAAATATGGTGAAATGAAGAAAGAAAACTTCATTTTTAAAAGTTATCTTTTCAACCGGTTGAGTTTCAAAATATTTCAAACTCATGCAACAAATGATCGCATTTGTGGGTTTTGTAATGCGTTCTTTGAGAAAGTATGTCCAAGTTTCCCATTATCTCATAAAAGTATCTGAATAGTAAATTTTTATAACCTTTTTCGTTTTGGACATCTTTCAATGGTCAAATGTTTGATGAATTATACAACAGTTGTTGCTTAGCACGGAAGAAAATTCACTCACCTAGGACTTGCAATGTTTCATGACGTGTGATGAAAAATGTGCCTAAAACACTAAGTGTGTGGTCATATATATAACGTTAAGGCTGAATAAATGTTGTTATTCAACTGTTTACTGTCTAAAAGAATATTGTCAGTATAGGCCATAGGTGCGTCGGTGGCACAGCGGTTAGGATGCTCACCGACCATGCACATGGTCTGGGGTTCGACTCGCTGCCGACGCACATCTGATATCAATGGTCGGCCTGCAAAATTCGGGTTACGGATATCACATGCTGAAAATTCCATACTTGTACCAAAAATACTGTGTGGTTTCAGGCTTTAATAAAAAATATCACTGATGCGCTTGTTAGTTCATTTCAAGCCTTCAGTAAGGCAAAAAGCAAATATATTATTATCATTTAACCCTTGATTTCCGATTTAAACGAAGGGCTTCAGCAGCGCATCTTCATTTCACTCCATGTTTTACTGTCTTCCTTAGGTGGATCCACAATTTCTGACGAGATTTGCTTTGCTCCTCACACAATCTGCTTTATGTCTCCTAATTCATCATTTCATATTCGAATTCCACTCAACATCTTGCCTGCTGTGTGACTTCATTAAACGGTTTCCTCAGTGTATGTCTATCCCATTTCAATTTTCTTCTGCACATTCATTGAGTGATAAGTCCTTGGTGGCTTCGTTACCAGAGTTTTGTGTTGCTTATCTTCACCGGCCGACCATCTAGTCTTCATTATAGTGTGATGGAAGCCAGAGATACATATCCTCGGCCTCCTGGGAATGCTTTTCGTAATATGTTAATTATGTGAACCATATAGAAGCACTGACTTGATATTAGCGTTGAAAATGAGTGGATTGAATTTATGGCAAGCATATAAAATTTAATCTGTAACCAAATATTAGTCAATGTATATAATTTAACTAAGAAATAATCTGCTCAAATGTTACATTCTACTATCTTTCCTTTTTTAATAATAATAATAATAATAACAGAAATACTTTTGAAGCCGTGTTGACTATTTCATTGTATCAGACGAAACGGTAACATTCTAACTGTGGTAAATATATCCCAGAACAGTTCTGCGATCTGTGTAAAAAAAGATTTTCAGCAATATAAGTGCAAAATGTTCTAAAAGTTCTATGGAAATCAAAACACATCACATTAAATTATGTTTATTACCTTCTAAAAATATGTTATGCGCTCGTAGCAGAAAATTAGACAGTGGGATGAAAATAAATTGTGTTAAACAGTGAATCATTCATTTATAACCTGGCTTTGCGGTAGCTTTCAACACAATAAATAACTACTCAGTGTTGGTTTGCGAGGATTTGACTGGTTACACGATTTCGTCATGAGCTGACATCATTTAGAAAACCATTGGAAAATCTGAGAGAACTAGACAGCTATTTCTTTTTAGTTTGCGGTTCTTCAGTAGTACACATACACCGCCAGGGTTTGAATACTGCCGCTTCCAGTTACAAGGCGAGCTTGTAGACCATTAAGTCAATGGGACCCGTCCCAGTGGCCAGCCCATGAACTCTAACTCCTACCGATTCACAAGGTTGGCAGATTTTCCAGTGGTTCTCTAACTGATGTCAGCTCATGATGAGATCCCTTAAAAAAAGAGGTAATTTTTCCCATGTCAGCCACAGATTATTCAGCGGAATACAAATTAACCTTTCGAAAAAAAAATTTAAAATAAGTCTATCAAGCACAACAGTGCCACAATATAAGTTCAGAATATGCAACATGCCAAAGCAAAGACGTATTTTGAATAAGTGTTTCCTGTATAACTTGTAGACCGAACATATGGCTTCAACTTAGATCAAAGGTCATGTATTATCATGATGCTGGTCAGTATAGTTTCTTTTTACTTGAAACTTGTAATTTATGGCATCAAACAAAATAATCACTTAAAAGGTGTATATTCTAGTCATTTTTCGTTATAACTAAAGAGGTAAATCATACCTTCTTAACCTGTTTTCTGCATCTCATTATGGGAGTACTTTTCGATTATTCAGCCATACACACTTGCGTGTTGAAGTACTGTAAGTGAAAAAGAAGCTATTTCCTAGTCAGGCGTTCAGTTTAAGGAAATCTAAATCATATATTCTGTGGATATTTCACCATGAAACTTGATATCAGACAAAAATTAAGTAGAAAAGTTCACTAATACGGACACCACCCCGCAGAGCTAAGCCTTCTGAAAACTTAAAATTGTTGTCTCTTAGTTTAGTCAGAACATTTCGTAGGTAAATCCACGATCGATTGTCAAACCTAGAGAATATAAACCGATAGTTTGTTGGACACTTACATTTGTATACACATTTATTAGAACACTCGAAAGTCAGGGTGCCAGTGGAAATGAGTGTTATTCTAACCAATATTCATGAAAAAGTACAAAAGAGCAGTATCTCTCATATAAAAGTTTTATACATAACGTAGTCCTGAATTGTTTTTGATAAAGTTTACAAGTTCTTGGGGTATAAATACAGCAGTAGGGTGAAATTTGGCAAAAAACACATAGTATGCAAGCAGAGATTTGGTTTTTAATATTTATCACAGTGGTAGAAGTCTCGGCAACCACAAACGTGGCCGCGGGTTCGAATCCTGGCCATCGCACTTCTGAACCTCACTTCGCTGGTAAAATGCCCGGCAAAGTCGTGAGCTTTGGGGTGGGGCTGGTGACCCTACTCTGTAAGAGATGAACACCACTGCAACTGAAGCTTCAGAGCTCAAGATTGCAGCCCTATGTCACACTCGGAAAGCAAATGAATAAAGTAATAGTTATAAATAAATTCACCACAACAGAAAGGCCTTTATTTAAGGGAATTCCATATGACGTAAAACAGATTATAGTTGCTGATATTAAACTTCAGCTAGTAGAAAAGCTTGCTGATATCAATCTGGCTAATTTGTCGTGTGTCAAATAATTTATCAGTGTGCAGTACAGAATAAGTTTAAATAAGCATCCGAAAAGATGCATGATGCTATGTACTACTGACTCAGTGACATCAGCAGTTGGGCACCACTCACATCACTTAGTAGTGCATGCTAGCCAGACTGAAGTGATCTGAACATAAGACTGTGGCTTCGCTCGTTTTGAGCACAGCTCGCCAACGATGTGTCGCAGTTGAGACAGCCAAAGGATTTCAAACCATCCGAATTCTATTTAGATGTTTAGGCGAATTGCGAATTCTATTTAACGTATTTTAAAATCCCCGTATACATATTATTACCCAGACATTACATGTCCAATTCCACAGTCATTTTAACAAAGAAAACCTATGTCTGTCGTCAAGTTTAATGAGGGAGAAATAGGAATTAGAATCTTTTGTTAAGTGATTAAATAACTTTTATTTTACTTTTATCTAACCATTTTTATCTACGATTCATGATAAAAGATAAGAAGAAAAAATTGTCTTTTTCATTTTCTGTTTTGAATAAAGCTATAGAAATAAATATGAATAATTTTACAGACGAAGTTCTTTTGAAGGAACATTTAGTTTAGACTAAATGCATGCTGATTATCTATCCAGCGAACTTTGTCTATTTTACTGGTTGGTTAATTTTAATTTTTTACTAACCATTTAAGTTAATTATCAGTGAAATTCCATCCAGAATGTACATTTGGTATCTGAAAATGAGGTTAGAAAAACAAATTAAATAATTTTTTTGTCTAATTTTACTAGTCTGTCTAATAAGAATCACAAAAACCAGTCACTGGTGGAAGTAACTTAATCTTGAGGCAAAACGTTGTAATTTTGTGATTTATTTGCTTAGAGAAGTTATATAAAAGGTGTTTGAACAACTTAGAAAACAAAAATCACATTTAAAACCTCTACTATTATCAGAAATTTCTGAACTTTTCATTCTATAAATTACCATTCAACAAGTATTGAAAGATACTGAGCAAAATGTATCAAGAAGCATCGACTTGCTTGATGATAGTAGAGTTCATTTAAGAAAAATTTGATGAAGTGGGAAGCCATGACCAGTAGGATTCATCAGGTTGAAGGTGAGGCAGTAACTCATCGAAGAAGACATTGCAAAGCGGACACGCTATGTCATTAATTGGCAGATGTTAAAATTCATGGGCTGGCCATTGGATCGGGTCCCAGTGGCTTAATGGTCTACGAGCTAGCTTGCCTTGTAACCAGAAGGTCCTGGGTTCGGACCCCTTTGTTGGGTGCGTACTTCTGAAAAGTCCCAGATTAGGACGAAACGGCTGTCCGGTACTCCCAGGTTTTCCAGTGGTTCGCTAGTCGAGGCCAGCTCATGATGAAATTTTCCAACCAATCAAACAAAATCCCTACAAACCACTACTTGAAAATAATAACAGCCAAGGTACTGATGATCGTCTCCATTCACTCGCCAAAATGAAAACTATTAATCTAAGAAATAGGAGTTTTGTGAATGAAATGGTCAGAAGAAATGACATCAATTACTATTCCTTTTGTCATTTAACTTATTAATAATGATATCCACTTACGGTCATGGAGAAGTTTTATAGTTTTACTAAGGGTGATTAAAAAGGCATCAACAGCCTTGCGGTAGACTCATTAGAAGTAATCCCAGAACTATTCACACATCCATAAGCTTATTTATATCTATGATGTGCGATTTTAGTATGCATATACTGACAGCAATGAAATATATTTATAAGATTGTTTTTATACAAATGTTTTTGAAGAAAAATATAAACTTTTGTGGAGTAGTTCGCCAGAAGACATCGGCACAAGATAACTTTAAATGAAATTTTAAGAAACACATTGCAGATCTTAAGGATTAAATTGTATTTCATTTGGCCTTCATCCATAAAAGGGCTGTTATTCCCTAAGATGGAGTTATGAGAAATAACATTTTGCATTTGAAATCCCCTCATCTTTATCTGTTAGTTGGTACTTAGAGGAGCATATTAAAGAGGGGAATTGACACTAGCAATACAAATAGCCTAATGGGTGTGATGAAAGTGAACTCATATTATGCTTACCGCTAACCAGTAGTAATTAGGGATTTATTTAAATGCACCATTTATTTCAACATAGAAAAGGAAGATATGACGAAGATACCAGACCAGCAACAGCAAGCATCAATCATCATCCAGAGAAGACAGAAGTATGTTGGATCGATAGGAAGACTCTACAAGATCTGGACTTTGTGGATCAGCAGACAAAAATCGACAAGTTGGCAGAAGAAGCAGAGAAGACAGAAGTTCAGGAGAACATTGAAAAGACAGAAATGATAAGGACGTCTAACCAACAAAGAAACACCAGTCAATAACAACGAAAGAAATTTAAACGAGATCATTTCTTTCACTTATTTGAGCAGCATCATTTCACCTATGAGCGCTATGGATGCTGTCAAAGATCAGATGCGAAAGGCAGGACAGACCTCCATTAATTTTAAGTCAGTGTGGAAATCAGCTGCGTTGAGCATAATGAACAAAATCAGGATTTTGAACTCTAATATCAAATCACTTCTCAACGGTGCAGAGAGTTGGTGCACGCGTCACGTTAAGCATTTCCAACGGTTGGCTCCAAACTTTCATCATCCTTCGTATTTGGTCCATAATGAAGATCAAATGGACAACCAGAAAGGATAAACAATTAAGAGCCCTGGGAACGAACCAGTCAAAAACTTATATGAGGATGTTAATGGAAATGAATAAAATATACTCTGAGGAGACCGTTGAGTGACATCACGCTCTGGATCTTTGAGTGGAACTCTAGTGGGGAGCGATGAGTTGGGAATGGGTTTGAGGGTGACGTTTGTGTGGGGAGAAGATAAATGTTTATAAGCTAAAAAAGACCGCAAGTAACAGGATGAATTGGAGAAGTGTTGTTGAAGTCCTATGTTCCAGTTGTAACACAAGGGAACAGTAATTATTTATTTAAGGCAAGTAAGTAAATTTTCGTTATCATCGGATCATGTGGTACTCCAGTAATTTATGGAGGCGTCATAGTTCACTAAAATTGACTATGTTTATTGTGATCTAATCACAAAGCAATAAGTGGCAGGAAAATATTTTAGGCATCCACTGTAATTATGTACATTTCTTAACATGAGCATCAGACTATAAAAGTTATTTCTGAAAATACAGTATTTTAAGTGTTGAGAAACTCCCTGGTAATATCTGCAATCACTGAGTTACGAATTACAAGTACAAAAAGCTACCAAAAACTGTAGAACTGACTTAAAACAATGGCAATATAGATTGAGAATTTCTGTCGATTCATAAATACTCAGCATCTCATGTGTACATATGAGATGATATGGTTGCTTTCTATTCAGAGTTAGTTTAAAATGATATATTTAATCAAAAATGAGTTGACCACCTACTGTGTACTTCCTAGTATTCATGAATTTAACTAGTGGGATAAAATAAATTAACACACCTTTACCTCTAGATCAAGTAACTTGTTTTCAATTATTTGTTATCAAGATTACTAGACCTGCTGTATCGATTTATTCAGATATATTGTTTTTTAATGATTAAATTAATGTAGTCAAGGGCTTTATTAGCGCATTTTCTAGTGACTTTAAATGTAAGACTCATAGTTAAAGCTCACTTACTCTTATTGTTCTGATACCAGAGACTGGTGGCACACAGGTGGATATTGTAGCAGAATGACTCGTCTGAAAATCCCTCCTGAACCCTCTCTTTACAGTGCCAGTGCTTATTTAATTACTTTCAATATATTTGTTATTATTATCCCTAAATCATGACCCGTATATCATCATTCAAACATTTTGCCTTCTTCTTTTGACTTGATCCTTATGACTTGTCTTTAATTTTAATCGATTCCTATTCATAATGCTTTATTCTGTTATTGTGAGGTGCTGAGCTGTTGACAACACCGTGGTTGATATTTTATATTTGAGCAAACACTGTGGTGTTACTTCCGCCTCTTGGAATGTTTGCTGAAAATGTATTTTGTTCTATTTGATTTTTGCTAACAGAATTTTGATCCCACCTTCTTGGGAAAGTTCTTTTTCTTGATCAGGTAATTTACAGTTTTGCTTGGTGTAGTACGTATTTTATATCAAAGAAACCCTTTTGACTTTATAGATGTTGGACGTATCTTTATGGGTACTTTTGTATTTTTGATGCAACTTATTACTGTTTTATAATACTACAGATTTCACAGAGTTAAATTGTATATTGATATTGTTGGACTACTTTTCGAACGTGCGTGACGGAAATCCGTTAACTACACAGAATAACTCAGTGAGTTGTTTGAATTGTATTAACAGGGTGTCGTTGATTATTTTCCTGTGTTCAGACCAAAATAATTGATCGTTGTAATTTGACTTTCTGGAGTGACCGAATTTTTACTTTTGAAGTAACCGATGCTGACACTGAGTTTCATAAAATCAGTTACATTTAAAATCTGTTAAGTGACAAGACTGTCAAATCCTGGACGTTTCGAGCACAAATTATTGCCCCTCATAATCATATCAAGGTACTCACACAACTTTCATTTATATAACTCCATTACTTTTCTCCTAGCTTGATTTGATTGGTAGTAGTATTTTCCATATTTCCGGTATGAGTGATGAGTCATTCCTTTTGCACATGTTGGGTGTAGACTTGAAACGTCATCAGTAAATATTACTGTATAACACTGTGAGACTTTATCAAAATAAATTTTGCCCATAATGGAATTATACTCTACCAGAGTGCACAAGTTCTATTCTTATATCGATGAGAAGAAAGCTTACCGAGCATAGTGTAGCCACCTTAAATGAACTGCATAGAACAGGGTAAATGGAGATGTGCTGCCAAAATCCTGTTTTCTACCCGTAACTCGAGGGAATTATAATAAATGACGATGTTTTTGAAAAATAGAATTTTTCTGTGTTGATTTGACTGCTAGCTCTGACAGTGCTGTCTCTGACACTCAAAGTGGTGATGTTGCTGTTAATGCCTTCATCTCCATGTACCTCTCTGTTGAATAGTATTTGTTTCATTATGTCAGAAGTTACGACACTAGCCATGTTACCTTTTAGTCTCAGCGTAATTAAATCATTACTGCCTGTGAGACCACACACACACTTATCACAATGGACAGGAAATCATCCTGCAAAAAATGATGTATCTTGTATAATCAGTAATCTGTATATCTGCCACTTGCTTTCCTCAAGATTCATTCAATCTACGATAATAATTCATATTTGATTGTCACATTTCTTTTATTTGTGAAACCATCATTTACCTTTGTTGTTAATTATATATTTCAGCATCTTTAAACTGAAATTGCAAGACGACTTTCACCTAAACAAACCTCCTGATCAGCCTACCTGTTAGTCGCTGAAAGTAATATGAATCTGATTGTAGTAAATTTCGCAACGCTATCCATTTATTGCTATTTTTTGTTCTTCTGCGTTCCGAATGGAACGTAAGGCTTCAAGCTTCAGAGCTTCAGTAGCGCTGCTGTTATTTTTATGGAAGCTAGTTGGGTTTTAAGATTGCGTTGCCCAGGAATTGGACTAAGGACCACGTGGCTTCATCCTGCCATTTAACTACCAGCGTATTCGTCTATTGATTGGACAGATATGTAAGTTTTGGAATGGAAAATTGCACAAAAGCATCATATGATGACAGATTTCTTCGCACTGCAGAAAAGTAGTCACTTCTTCAAAATTAGTCTATACTACGCAAGAAGAACCCTAGGAATTACTTCAAAGCAAGACCGAACGGGTTTATGGTAAAAAGATTTCCTTGGCTGAAGACTAACGATTTAAAAAAATTTCTCCAACTTTCTTGGGAAAGTCACATATATTCTATGCTAGAATCTTGCCTTTATTCATTAGATGTGAACAAATTGAAGAGACATGCCTCTGCGTGCATTAGGAAATTAAGATCACATAAAATGTTAATCAGTTTTGCCTTATTATTTTCTTAAAATGATACTCAATTTAAAACTGAATTCTAGAATTTGTTACTTTATGTGTCTTATGTTCAAAATATTGCTTTTTTCTTCTTAAATTCTGAAGAAAGAAAGTGATTTGCTTTTGTTTATTTATTTATTCTTTCCATTCTGTTTTCACACCTGTTCATCAATTATTTTGATTCGACGCATGAATTATTTTCACCTATATGTTAAGAGATACTGAATATACGTAAACAGCTTGACGTAAATTGTTTACTAAAACGTTTACAAGACCTTGTAATTAAACAAAATGAAGCTAATTTCAACATTTAATTTCATTTTTAATATTTATTTTCTTTGTTCATAGTAAATAATTTATGTTTAACGCCCTTATTTAGCTATTTCATTATATCAGTGTATAACATAAACAATATATACAAACAGGTTATAAGATATTACATATATTGTCTTTGTTTAGAGCTATTACGTGTATAAATACAAAGAAAATAGTTAGTTCTATATTCAAATAATTTTCTTAAAAATAGGCTGATCACAGTATAGACCTAAATCAAGATGGTGAATGGTATTTTACCTTGGCATATGGTTGTTTCAAGTAAGTTCTTCTTAAAGTCGCTTGATGGTGCTTGATGTTACCATCGAAATTGAACTTATGGAGGAGGGTTGAAGCTAACTGAGTACACACATGTTTATATATGTTGCTGGAATCCAGTGTGAGCACTCGTTTTGTCACTAAGTTACACTGCTAATAAGCTTTGAAACTAAAATCGGATTTCAGTTATATTGACTTGATGCGTCATATAGTATATATTATGCAGTATCGCACAATAAGACGATAATGTGCTTCAAATATTCGTTACTTTAAACTAGATGATGCAATTCATATCTATTTCAAAGATGTTATGAATGGTAGGTGTGAAGAGGGGTAATAAGACTACCTAGCCTTTTTTATTTCAATTAGGGTTCGCTGGAATGCAAAGCAGTGACTATATGGCCTCACTGTACCTTTTATACAAAACGACTTAGTTTTATGGAATAATATCAAATTATTGATGTTTCTGACAGATTTTATATTTGAAGTTGTGCAAAAATTAGTTGTTGAATTACCGAATGTATTAAGATGCAAATATATCATTAAAATCTCAATGTGATGAAACCAGCCTAATACTTCGTATGGTGCACTTCGTTTTTTGTTACTTTAGGATCAGAATTTGTCAGATATTTGTCCAACTGAACTTTCGTGAACAGTGTTGAAATTCAATTTTGTTTGATAAAAACAAAAGTGTGTCTTAAATTTTTGGTATGAAATCACAGGAAGCATACAGTATGAGTTTATTCATCAGGGGGTTCTGAACAATTACTCTCAGCTAGAAACCACATTCAGCAGCTATATGATGATGTCATATACCAAGCACTGCGAAAAAGAAGGCTCAGCGAAGACTTTGAGGTGGAGGCATTAGTAAGACAAGTTTGTCTACTATCACCGATGATACCCCTGGTTGTGAAAGACTGAAAACAGACCATGGAAAGCAAGAAGACAAGAATATGTTGGACCGACAAGAAGATTTTGTTAGATCTGGACTACGTGCATCATTTATGTTTAGTGTAACACAAGCTTTAGGATCTACCAGGGAGAACTAAGAAGTTGACGGAAAGATCGCCAAAACAAGACCTCATGTGAACACAGAGAAGATAGATGTGATTGGGACACCCAAATAACAGAGGAAAACATAATAAACATGAGAAATCTAAAGAAAATCATCATTTTCGCCTAACATTTCTAGATGTGTGCGGCAGGGATAAAGATGTAAAAGGCAGGATCGCGGAAGCAAAACTGTAAAGTCAATACGTAAATCTACTGCACTCAGCATACAGGATAAGATCAGGATCATCAGCACAAACATCTAATCTCTGCTTCTATATGGTTCAGAGACTTGTTTAGCGCGTCACCGGAAGCATTTCTAAGAGGCTTATGACTTTTATCAATGTTTGACTTGGTTCAATAGTGGAGATCAGATGGCTTACCAAAAAGGATGAGAGTCAAGGAACTCGGGAAAAAATCCAGTCAAGAACCGATTGTCAAAATGTGCTGAAGAGAACTGAGATTGGTCAGACATAAACTGAGGACACCCCTAGTGAAATCACATAAAAGGCCATCGAGAGGAATCTAAATGGGAAGCGAGGAGTTTGGCGCCTGATGGTGATATGTAAGAGAACGAGTTTACAAAAAATAAAAGCCTACGGGTGATTTTGGAGAAAGCTCAAAAAGATAGTAAAGAACAGAGTGAAATGGACAGATGTTGTTAAAGCCCTTAGTTCTTCTCGAAACCCAAGGGAATAACAATAAATAATAATTACAAAAAAAACAAATCAAACATCTGTCTCCTCAATTTCGCATAGTAAGTATTTAATTAGATATCTCAATTATACTTTTTTGTTCATGTATTACCCCTAACAGTAGATTTTGAATAGTTTGAGAAATAGGAAATCTGTTATACTTCACAGTCTCACTTACATATACTGTGTTTATCTGATTCTTTAATGTAAGAGAAAGAACCTGAACCATATCTGTAAACTCTAGTGTTAAAAATAACTATGTGGTCAAAGAACAAATTCATGGCAAATGTGTATCACTAAAATTCTGTAACAGTCTTATATTTTAACTTAATATTTTCGTGGTTACATAGTAACTATATCATTTCTGAAAAGGGTGGCTACGGTGAAGTTCGTTTCGAAGAAGAGAAATAAGCACGAGGATTTCTGAAAATGTAGTCAAATAACCTTTTCGATCGACAGTGTGGGTTTCACAGTAAAAGAAAGTGTAACTCTGTTGCCTAACTTCACTTACCTACATAAAGGTGCTATTGTTGTATTGGTTCGGAAGTATACAATTTCTATCTTAGAGCTTATGATGATGATTTTTCAGCATTCATCTTAATTAAAGGATATTTCGCATAACATGTAGAGTTATAATTGTATCATTTCATCTTTGTTATAAAATCCCTGCAAACTAACACTTGAATATAAATCAAAATTGCTTAGCATTGTAACTTGGTCATAATGAAGAAAATAAATTTCCTTTAGTTGACATCTTGAATTAAAAAGCTGACCTATTCCAAAGCTCTTCAAATAAAAACTGACTGTTGTATACGTTAATACAACATTCATTTATTATCACTTTTACATGCTCTTAGTTAATGAGTGTAGTGCTACCATGATAAATATCCAGTCATTCTGCAGCTAGTTCTGAGCTGTTTATTGTAAGCTTCTTACTTCTTAGCTTCCAGCATTATCACTACCAGTAGAACGAAACTTCGAAAGCACTTTTGTAACATTTTACCGTCCTGTGATGTGAACAACCTTTTTCTTGACTTTAGGTGTTCAAGACTTTCTTTGTTAAAATCTCTGTGGCATTTTCACCAGTGTATTGCTTCAGAATGCTTGTTATTTCATAAATTGCTGTGCTCCACAACTTCTTTATCGCAGCAAGTAATACCTTATGAGATATTTGCTAAAATCGTTGATCTTCAGCTTCATATTCAAATACGAAGAGAGTAGAATGTGAGTTACGAAGGTTACTGAGTAATCTACACGGAAGGGAGCCTTGGACCTCTGTTTCATGCCAGTTGGACCTCGTCAGTAAAGCGTATCTTCAATCATGAAGGAATTCAAAATGACTATGAATTCCTTCAAGGTTGCAAATACTCCTTGCTGATGAGTGACAGCTAGCACGTAACCTAGGTCAGAGGTTGCCTGCAGATTACCTTAAGCCATCTAATAGTGGCTATTTATACTACTCAAATTTATTTCATTGTACAAAATGTTCACTAGAAATTTCAAAAGAATATTTTTAGGTGTTGGTTTGCAGGGATTTGATCGCTTTGAAATTTGTTCACTAACTTAACTCAGTTAGAGAATCGCTGAGGCCCACGAGGTACATGACGGAAGTTTCTTCCCTACTGGGGACTTTTCAGCAGCACACACCCATGACCTCATCAGGGTTCAAGTTCGGAATCTCCAGGTTACAAGATGGGAGTGATTACTATTTACTCTATATATAGCAAACTGGTATGATTTAGAAATGATGGGTCGTTGGATTTCTTCCCAGTGGCTGAGTGGTCAACTAGCTCGCTAAATACTCTGGATTTAATGGGTTCAATCCCTTGGGGGACCATAAATGCGTACTGTCGATGAGTCTCAAATAAAGGGAAAACAGCCCTCAAGTACGACCAGGTTTTCAGTTATTCTCTAAATGAGGCCAGTTAGTGATTGCACTTGAAAAAGAAATTTTGTTGAAAATGGTGACATAGATATTCAATTTTATGTAATTTTTTCATCTTTTCTTTTCACATTCAATATGATTCAAAATTGTAATTTTGTAGTAATTTACTGCAAAATGTAAATAAAAAGGTTTACTATTTGACCACAAACCAGTTAATGATGGTAGGTTCCAGTCTGTTACGAGCTGCAAGTCAATATTCAAAGAACTTGACATTTAAGGAAAAATGACTATAAATTATTCTTAAGAGTGGAGCCCATTGGTATTTTCTCAGTTTAATTATCTAAAACCTCTAAATAACATTCGCCCATAGATACCTAGTTAAATGCCAAATCCTGCTTAATGAAAAAAGTCTTGAGAGTGTGTAACAGTTTTGTATTGTAGAAGAAGTAAGTAAAGAAACCACAAGGTGAATAGGGACATTGAATTCTTACATAATGTTATTTCATAATATTATATAAATGTATATATTAGCAGATTTAGTCTTTCTTTGCGACGTACATTGTCTGTCTTACGTGCTTAGTTCACTGGAATGACTTCTTCTTCAAATTCTTGTGAAGATATTATTCCCTGATTGGCAGGTCATACATAATAAAGGTATACACAGATTCAAAGACGTTATCATTTGTTCAAAATGTAATTTTGGAAACCGGTTTACGAGTGCTTGCTTACTGGCTTAATAATGCGAAATTGCGATGACGTTTTAGCCACTATCGTATATGTATATATACATTGAATAAATAAGGAATGAACACATTTGAAAGGTACTACGAGCTCGTTTTATTTCGCCAATTTTATTCAATTGTGTATGTCCTAAATAGTATCAAAATGTAGGCTGCAAAATTTTTGAACATACTTTTCTCACAGTGATATTAAGTTATAGACAGAAAGCATAAGCAACATAATTCCAAAATTATGTAAGTAGAAAAATTAATGGGCGTTAAAACTCTTTACAACATGGTTATCTCGTTAAGCCACCCAAAACTTGGTAAGTACCCTACTTGAAATAATAGAGATTTGTAGCTCAGGTGGATGATTTACAATTAAGAGCGTTCTCTGAGCTGGTTGGTTTAGTCGCTAAATATGGCGCTGAAGATGTTGTCCGGAAGGATGACGAAAGCTTCGCGACTAAACCAACCAGCTCAGAGAACGCTTTTAATTGTAAGTACCCTACTTATTACAACTCCAAATGCATATAGCAATACACTTGCACTTGCTGCAGTAAGTTCATAGGAAGGAATAAGAGGAGAGAGTTTACTGGATTTCCTGAGCATATCCCTAAAAGTATCCATACGAAAGGGAGTAAAGTGTACTCAAGTGCTAGACACCTAGTGCATGTGGGACATGCAGTGGAAATTAGTCAGGCTTTCAGAACAATAAACATGCAAGGAAAATCCTGGTTACTTCGTTTCGTAGAAGCCACTGTATACATAAAGATGCAGTGATAAGTCCCTTACTACCCCAGTAACTGTAATTGTTTTGTTCGTGTTTCTGTGTGTGGTTCTTTTGTGTAAGACCACTTAATTTTGGGTTGAGCTCATTAATTATTTTTCAGACTTGCTCAGTTGTTTGTCACAATTTTGCTTTTTTGTCATATGTAATGCCGTAATTTTACTTTTAATGTTCACTCTCACCCTCTCGAACTCTTCATTAGGTTTTGTATAAATCCACTGTTGTCCGAACTTGTATTCTGCCTTTACTCAATCCCTGTCTTGTAAGCAAAATCGGAAATCTGCCCTCCCCCCTTATTGTCTGATTATACTAAAAAAGCTTACTCTTTAACATTGAGAAATTTGTCTACTTCCATAATTTTGGAATCATGTTGCTTTCTGCCCATAACTCAACAATACTGTGGAAAAAGTATGTTTAGAAATTTTGCAACCTAAATTTTGATACTGTTTAGGATGTACACAATCGAAGAGCGTTAGCGAAGTAGGACGAGCTCGCATTATCTTACAATTATTTTTGTTCTTTCTTTGTTCAAACTAACTAAGGGAACTTACTGTATGAAAAAAAAAGTATACATATGTATATATATACTGTCAAATATAATCATATACGCGACTGGAACTACAGCAATATTCAGCACACACTGCTTGCAAACAGCCCAACAACACTGAAGACAATGGTTGCCAATGTGAACATTAAATGTCATCTTTGGAAGACACGAATAGTTTCACATTGTAAATTTTTATACAAAAATATGTCGTGGGAGTAATAATCAAAGATAATTTATTATTAATGCAATGCAGTTAGTTAAAATTAGTGAAACACAGTGATTTCTTAATAGTACTTTGCATTGTTGCATAAATATATGATGTAATCTAACTTACGTAATCATCGAACTTAGACCATTTAATTTCTCGGTCAGTTCAAATAGCACCGGATCACTTAGAGAAAAAGTGTGAACAGATTTTTTGCATAAAAGAGACTACTAACATGTTATTCAGGAAAGAGATTGAATAAATATCCTATTTTTTAACAAAAGTACTAGACTATAATTTGAATGGTGACTTGTAAACACGCATTAATTTGTAGAAGGTTGTCGTCAAGGTTATCAAGCTGTAATTGCTGATCAAAGTGAACTTTGTAGTGTGGTTACTCAGCCAGACGAAAGATTTGGTAGAATACAGCTGGTAATTACAACCAGAAACTTAGTAGACTGCTGTTTGAATAGACCTCTGTAGTATTAAGTAAGCCATGATCACTCTCCTCGTAATGCCTAGTATGTGGTTGATATAGGAAATAAGGAAACCACGCCAAATGATTTTAAGATAATCAACCAAGACACATTTTGACTTCGCTTTTTAAGTAATCATATATCACAACTTTTAAACCTTTATTATCCTTAATTTGAATGAGTTTCATTCCTGCCTACATTACAAAACACTAAAGATATGTTAATGCTTCTCTTATTATAGCTGGATGGGAATATTATCAGTGTCATTTTTGATGATATATTCTATAACTCTAGAATCCATTTTGAAATACATGTTGAAAATTGAAGAATTTTGTTTTGAACGCATTGTTTACATCCTCTGCCTGACTTCTTGCGGTCACACAGTGCCTCTTCCTTGTTGCATATTCTGTTGTTAACAGTTTTGATTGGCACAAATTATGTGTTTCATAGACTGACTTCTAGCTCACAGGGAGTTGGTACAATGAAATCTTTAGAACTTTTCCTACCGACTTTTGTATTTACATCACTAAATTTTTCAGGATACATAGTGCAAAAACGAAGTTATTGATTGTTTTATGTCATTATTTAAGTGTTTAGTCTTTTAGAACAACAGTGTTTCGTCTCTTAGCTACTAAAAACATAAGTGATTACTAATAAACCTATTGTGCAGGAATTCTGATGATCACTAAGCGAAAGATTAATACAACATCATAAAAGTGTTGAAATATTTGTGTGTATCTAAGTTTATCTCGCATTGTCATTGAACATAGGTTAAATTAGCAGTCATTTCTGTACCTCAGATCCACTAACTGCTAAAAGGCATTCTTGAGAGTCGCCTACGAAGTATTGTAAAAACTGATATAACACTGAGGAGTTTCAGGAAAATCTTTAAACCTCTTATCAGCCGCTTCATTGTAGAAAACTTACCAAAGTGTGAAGAGAGGAGTAAAACAAGGCCCTCTACTATCACGCATGACTCTTCTGATCGTGATGGTGTAGAACATGAAGTAGTCTGTGGGGAGTGAGAAGAAAGATATACTCTAAAATGCCTTATGTTTCACTCAGAAAACAAAAAAATGAATAGTGTAATAGGATGTGTTTGTACAACTGCTAATTGAACAGATCCAATGTTCATTTACCACTGATCGTGTCAAATTGCAAGAATATGAGAAATAATGTGGCATATTATTTCACATAAAGGAACATATTCACTGTATGACTAAGTGAAGGCAAATTTGAAATGCGCATGATTAATGTCGACGATCTCTAAAGCCAATCTTGCATATGTGCTTGAGAATAAGCCGTATCCGGATCTCTACTCATATTAAAAGAAACATAAAGTACTATTTATTTAACCTTTTAGCTTGAATTTTTCTAAACAGAAGTTTCCTAATCTTGAAGTCGTCTTCAAATATCCTTGATGATAAAGCCAACTGGAGACATTTTCTGAAGTAATAATGAGAGACATCTGCTAAATTTTCATTCTTAATTCATCATTGTATGTCTGACACTTTCAAATTTAGGAAACTCTAGGCCACTAAAACTTGCAAAACTTGACGAAAATATTTTATTACCATGATGGCTAGAAGTCACTGTATTATCAATAATGAGTCAAATACGGACTTCTGAAATTCACATATCATTTCTTTCACTACATTTATCAAAACTACTGAGAATTGTATATCTAATATAGGCTAAAGCAAACGTTTGCAGCTAAAGTAAATATTTGGTGAAAGCATTCCTTCTCATTATGACAGAATTTGCAGAAAAACTAGAAAAATGAAATACTAAAAGTATTTGTATAAAAGTCATAATGGCTATTTATAGAATTGATAATCCTAAAGAAATAAATGAAAATTAGTTTGTTTTTACGTTTTTTTTGCCAATGTGTACGTGACTCCGTATAATATCATATTTTCTTGAAAAAGTAAAATAACGCCTACATAGTCAAGAAAAGTTAACAGTTAGGAAACAGAGTCCTTTTCTAATAGCACACGCAAGCGTCAAATAACTGGCAAATCGAATATTATTTGTTCACTATATGGTGAAGAAAAGGAACATCTGCAGTATGTACTCTTTAAAATTATGTATTTTTATGAAAAATACAAAAAAAGGACTACTAAGTCACTATCGTTGGGTCGCCCACTTAATATGCTGTTATTGAACAATGCTTGAAACATTGAGATAATTTGTATGGGGAGGCTAAGAAATACTATGAAATAAAAACTTTTCTAATAGTGAAGAACAACGATACGGCAAAATTATCACTAGCTATGAACAAAAATGAAATTAACTTGGACTTACTACTTTCCACATTCACTACCTAGATTTAATTTTAGTTTTAGTGTATCATTACTTTACAGCTGGGAGTTTCACTTTTAATAGATTCATGGTAAGTTGGAAAATGTACAGTATTGGGAATTATATGAAGCGGATAGTTTATTTAACTTCCTCTGACACTCGGGTTTGATCTGAAGAGACAATAAGTAACTGATCAGAACATTACCAAGGAAAGAATGAGAAGCTGTGTGAATACAGATCACAAGGAACATAGAAACAAAATTACATGGGATTAGAAAATAAATGCATTCTGTTCATGTCCTTTCAAAACTTGTTAGGGAACACTAATCAGCATGGTTGCGAAGATGAGGCACTGATTCAACTGGAGGTGTTAGAATTAAAAAACTTGTCAGCACATGTCACACCATCTGAAATGAATCATCATTCAGAGTCATTTGTAAAAGCGAACAAAAATCTGCAAAAGGCAGTGCGTTTCCGACATTTTTGTACTGCAGAAGCCCTCGCAATGTACACCGAAAAGCCTCTGCTATGTAGTCGATAGAAACCAGTCTAAACTGTTCATTTACCGTGGATCTACTTCATTTTGGCCCCTTAGTCTTTGTTTGTTTGATTTTCATTCCCTTCATCTTTTCATCTTCAGTTATAAAATAAACTATTATTTTAATTTGTTTTTATGCATATTCCGTTCACACCTGTTATTATTAAAAACTATCTTACATATTACGCAAATATTTCCCAGTCGTGTGTAATTTTGCTTCTTTGCCCCATGTGACCTACATTCACACGTTAATATGCACATATTCAGTTGAAAATAATTATCACCTTTAATCTCTCTTCGTCATTATGTTGAATTAAATAATAATTGTAACTGTGTAAACCTATGCATATAAGTGTGGTTGTACAGCTTTGGAGGATCAAAGCACTGAAGGGATATTTTTGCTGAACTTTCTGTTCTTTCTTCTTTAATAAGCAAGGCATTTGAAAGGCGAATCCCAATAATAATTTCCCATCAGTCCCGATCTCCAGAACAGAAAATAGAAGAAGGAGTGTTTTGAGCCAGTGAAAAGAAACCGATAATAACTATGCAAAAATACGTTATCCACAAATATTGGCAGCCTCAGAAAGTTAAGCCAGTAATTAACGTATCCTAATTAGTTGAGTAAGTTTTGATTTCAATGTTGTCTGAATTTACTATGATAAGTGATCCGCCTTGGCCCGATTGTTTAAATTTTTCCAGACTGGTTCTGGCTGCTTTTAGCTTGTTTTAGCTGGCGTGAAAGTTGGGTAAAATAACGGATATATAACAGTATAATTTTACTTTAACTTCAAATAATGAATAATAGTAACAATAATGTCAAACAATAAATTTTAAGGAAAGAAACTGACACATCTGTTGGGGACATGATCAGTGGATTTCATAAGAAGTAATGTCTATAAATAATTATGTCATAAGGGTTTTCTTCACTGAATGTCAACTCATATTGAAAAAATAATGAATTGAATGCCACTGAATGCCAGATTTCAATTATATTCATATTGCAGGAGACATCCATTCTAACATTTTCAGCCTAAGCTACAAATATTTTCAGTCAATACATAATATAGTACAATAAAAATGTTCATTATGGGCTTTATTGACAAATTATCTAAGTAGACAGTTTAAATCCCTTAGAAGTGAAAAAGAATGAAATGATTTTGAGACACTTAGACTGAATATCTGAAGTCTTTCTCTCTAAATCTTTGACATATCCCGCAAAATTGCTATTTTCAGGAAAACGCAACCAAAAATATGAACACATTTATGAAAAGTCAGAGGAAGTCACATATTTCGTTTCTGTTTGAAAATATAGCTGTCCTACAATGAAAGTTTGATAAAACTGCAGAAAATATTAGAATTAAATAGGCTGTTTGAATGAAACTAATTTTAAGTTCACTAACGTCATGCATCACTATGCCTACAGGGATTCAAAAGTAAGTGGGTTACATGATGATAAACACTGATTACCTAAAAGTTTTGAAATTTTAGTAGTTTAGTGTGACCTGAGTCGAAGCACTCACATATTGCTATCAGATGGTTGGGGTCAATCAGAAGGAATCCTTGGAACTGCGCTTCGACCTTTCTGGCACTCATCAGCAAAGCATACCTGCAGCCTTGAAGGAACTCATGTCCCCTCCGAGATTCGAAGATATGTCACCCTTGAATGCAGTCAGAAACGTTACCACTCCCAACTTACCTCCTGTAGGACTGTATTAGACACTCTAATTAAACACTAGGTGTTAAGTAACTAGTAGCATGCGTCTAGTCCTTTGTTTGGTTTAGACTGAATTCCATCAGTCAAGTTCGTAATGTGGTTATCTTGCTGGGTGGCTCACCATCACCATCTAATAACAGCAATCCATAATGTGCCGTGATGTTCAGCCGCCTAGCATGGTGGCCATATTGCAAACTTGACAGAGAGAATTCAGTCTGCACCAAACAAGGGACTGAACGCATGATATTGAAGCACTCGAGCACTGTTGAAAAGAACAACATATTGCATCCGGATTCAATCTGAATGGTCTAAGCTAAATTGAGTCCCCATCTTACGCTTGATAATGGTATCAAGAGTGATGTGTGCTTTGATTAGAAGCATTAGCTACCTCAGTGACTTATGATGTTGAACTACTCAAACAGCAAAGTAAAGAGAGTGAAAATGATTGGGTCATGGAGCACATAACTCGGATTCGGTAAATGTTTCGATTACAGTACTTTCAACCCAGACTTTATACAAACCTAAAGTGTTCATAAAAGAAGTGTTAGGGTTAAATTCAATTTTACAAAACCTGCTAAAAATTATGATGTGAAACGTTTACACTGACTCGGTCTTTTTCCTCTCAACCACTATGGGATCAAAATATTATCTAGATATTCTTAAGTATTGTTCACACTTAACCATTTGAATTCTTTCGTGTCAGTGACATTATTATCTTTAGTGTAATCTAGATTGCTTCACTTTTTGTTTCTATATTCCACAAAATCCCAGTAAGTGTTTTGTTTACTGCCTAACGAATAATAAATATTTATCAGTCGTTTTAAACATTTGTTTCTGCCAAAACTGACCTTCCAGAACTATACACTTGTTTGAATATACTAACGAAAATATTCTGTATATTTTACCCTTTGTCTTCAGATAAGTGTTGGATGGACTTTTAACTGACTTAGAGCAGTGATAATAAGAGAGAGAGAGAGATAGAGAAATACACTGAACAAAGTGACATTTAACTGATGGCTTTAAGACTTGATTGCATACTGAATAAAAACAAATCAACTGTCAAAAGATATTTTGTCAAATTATCAAACAATGTGAAATAAATTTCTCTATGGTTAAAGAGGGAGTACATTTGGATAATAGATAAATTCTGGAATAATTATTATCTGATACACGTGATAATCAAGAACTAAAATATATTTCAGCTTTAGCTTGTCAACTGTTTTCATTATAACTAGGTCTTGGTAATCTTTGTGAAGTGATAACTCATTATCCCATATACAATGAAATATGAAAGATGTGAAATAAGATAACTTCCGAATATTCTTTTTTGTAAAACAAACTACATTTCTGTTCATTCTTGAATCCTTTTACCTTTAATTGTAACAGATTATTAGGTTTCTAACTATAAGGCCAAAAAAACCAACTCATTGTATCCATTTATCCAAAATTCAGAAAGACTAATACATCTAATTGAATGTACCAATATATTATGTCCGATTTTTTGAAAGTTTCTCCTGCTTCTTCTGATTATATTTCGCCGTTTTTTAGTAATAAGCTAAATTACGTCATATATAAGGCAAACAATGAAGAGGAAAGAATCTCAGTGAAAATTCTCTCCCTTAGATAATGGCTACTTAATTATTATTTTTATTACGAATTCGAATAAAAGGCAGAGCATACAGTAATCAGTGCAATACAAACGACACAAGAATAGATATTTAAAAGAACTTCATTTCAAAACGATTGGGAATAATGCTAAAAGAATATCAATATTTATAGGTTTCATTTCAGATTGTAGTTATTTCGCACCTTAATTGTGGCAAAACGTGTCACAATTTCTGTCTACACTTCGATAAGTGTAACGCAATAATTGGTTGGAAAATCCCTCTTCAACGATCTATTTACAATATTGGTACCTGCAATTAGTAGTGTTCTCTGAGCTGGTTGGTTTAGTTGCGGAGCTTTGTCTTCCTTCTGGACAACATCTTCAGCGCAGTTTTAGCAGATGTTATCCAGAAGGATGATGAAAGCTCCGCAACTAAACCAACCAGCTCAGATAACACTATTAACTGCAAATCATCCACCTGAGCTACAAATCTCCTCTAATATTGGTACCTATTCAGATATTTTAACTAACTTTGTAATTATTTTTCTCTTGCACCATATATAATTGTTCTAACCTTTGCATATCATCTATTGACTTAATTCTTATTATTTATCTTTAGTTTTAGTGCTACTCTTTGTGGTTAAATGATGACATTAATTATGTGTTATTTAACAACTGCGGTTTTGTTTGAGCGATTCAAAGTCATTCTGACCTTGGATTGTCTGCGAGAATTGTTTGGTGCTTGATTCTTGCTGACGGAGTTTTTCTCCCACTTTGTTGGAAATATTCTTATTGATTCCCAAGTACTTCTTAAGGCTGATTTGGCTAAATAGTTTTGTTATACAGTAATTAGTTTGTAATTGAGAAGGAATTTGATATGTAAAGCTAATTAACGGCATTGTTGAGGTAATGTCGCTTTTCGACATATCATTATTGTCGAATAGTGCCACAGATTTTATCACAAATAACCGTCTTTTTGCCATCGATGGGGCACTTTGTGACTTTAACTCAAGGAAACCACTGTAGAATGCAAAGATCGGTTTCCTGCATTCAGATCATAACACATGGGTTTCGGTCACTACAATAAGTAAATCACGTATTGCTGTTCTGTATTGCTGAAGTAAATTATAACACTATTTTTTGGTTTAAGAGTGTTATTTACCAATGAAATAGCAAGTACCTTTTAGGAAACAGCTGAGTTTAGGGAATCAGTGTACTGATATAACAAGTTTACTCATTTGTTTCTATAAGGGAAACAAGTTCTATAAGGAAAAGCATGATGGCTACGAATATCACTTCTAACTCTCTGAAAGATTATTTTGTTTGAATTTCGGAAAGAATACTTGAAATAAGCTTTTCTGAAGGATAGACTTCAGTGTAAGTGGATGATGGCTGAAGACTGAAGAAAAAAATGGATCAATGAACTTTGCAACATTGACATAGTAATATATCCGTTATTGTCTATAAACAATGGTAAGTTTTCAGTTTTTGTAATATTTCGAGCAAAACTGCTACCTACGGTTGGAACTGCTTTTAATTAGCACATTTGTATTTTGCAATCGTATACATATAGTTCAACTTTTTGTGTTTATTCATTTTTCCGTATCCGGAGTTATATTCCAGGCTGTTGTCAGTTGTGCTGAATCAGCTTTTTGCACGTGTTCATGGTGACATTATTGAATATAGGTTTTGTCATAAGGTATTTTTCGGTTTGTTTATAATGAATTTCGAAATAAAAATGTTTTCCCGATTAGTATTATGTTTCTCAACCCACGCATGTGCAGCTATAGATGAATTTTCCCCTGATTATTGTGTTTCTGGGTGTTGACCTTCAGTTAAAAGTGTATACTTGTTCAGTGTTATTGTGATTGATCTAGAAGTTTGACCCACATAGTTAGTCGGACATTCAGCACAAGAAATTTTTCAAATTACATTATTTTTGTCCTATTTTCGTTTATTACGTATTTCATTTGATTTACTTTCTTCCTAATTACAACTGTTAGCTTAAAGGTGGTTTGAATACCTGTTGTATGAGAGAATGGCCTTTCGTTTAACTTGTATGGCAGTGTTACAGTATTTTTGTAGTCATCTTTATTTTCATTCCCTGTCTTCGTTTTCCCTCTCATTTTCTCCTTTAAATTGTCTTTAATGAATTCATTTGGCTACTGGATTGTGCGTCGGTGGCACAGTGGTTAGGACTCTCGCCGACCATGTACATGGTCCGGGGTTCGATCCCCTACCGACGCACACCCGATATCTATGGTCGGCCTGCGAAATGTGGGCTACCGATATCCATGCTGAAAATGCCATACTTGTATTGAAAATACGGTGTGGCATCAAGCTGTAATAAAAAAAAATAAAAATAAAACATCTTGACTAAGGTGATTATTTCTTTTCATAGGTCATCTGACGCTGTTGTTAGTCCGCGCATTCTACCTGGAAGACTCTGTATTAAGCCTCTCTCTATTTTGAGCGGGCTACCGAAATCAAAAAATCGTTACTTTGTGTAAAGAACCATTAAAATACCATTATAAATAGTTAATCTAATTAACAATCCACTAAATTTTTACGAATATCATCTATAACATTGGTTAAATCATTCCGTTAGATTGGCTGCAATTAAAAACCTACCGGGAGAAATTCGAATCCACTTCAGCTAAAAGTGATTTTTCTTGATTATCCTTCCGCTGCGTTTTACTTATTTTTTCTGTAGTCAGAATAAGTTTTTTCATCGGTGAAGCACGTTCGTAGATTAGTAGAAATTAGTAATGATCTCATCAAGTATTTTTAATTTAGGAAAATTTAGTGTTAAAATGAGAATAAATAAATGATAAATAATCTGTTATAATATGAATATAGATTCTACGTTGGCTACACAACTATTTAGTTTCAAGGTGGTGGAGCTTCACTAACAGGAACTTCAAATCATTTCCACTATATAAAACGTTTTGTGTATTGTGGAATCCAAAAATGAGTCTTGTTAACTGTATGATGCCATTGTACCTGAATATTTCTAAGACAATATTATATTCTAAATACGAAATGCATCGTTGTACATTTTGATAGTGTTTAACATATACACGTTGAGCTTTGAAACTCAAATGTACCTACGTGTGATATGAAATCTGAAGTGTACTCCCAGTTTTTATTAAAGTTGGTCTGGTGATGATAGGGATATCAGATACAGCTGCATGCGCAGCGATGACATGCATAAAAACTACAAAATTAACAGAATCTAAAACGACTTCATAAAGAAATAATTTTATTTGCGAGCAAATTAAAATCCTCTATCAGATACTGACTGAACTGATACAATGTAACGGAAAAATTGTTACAATGATACGAATAATAACACAATTCTCAATTAAAAAAGGTTTGGTAAGAATACAAAAGTTGAAAGCCTACGCAGAGCTTATTTTTTTCGTAATCATATGCTAGTAGGAATATAACCAGTTGGTAGGTTTTTATTCTTATACTTAGTTTGTCTTCTCACCAGTGTAGACCAGTTTATGGAAATCATCACTCAGATGTTTCGGGCAATGAATTGAAATTAGAATAACTGTAAACAGAACTTTGTTATACCTGCAGATTTGAGAACTTTATTTTGACGAGTCAGTCTCTAGTAGTATGCTTTGGCTAATTAAATGCAGTAAAACCAATTATTATGCTATTATTAATATTTTCCCCTTAGGTTCTAAGAGGAACATAGGGCTTCAGCAATACATTTCCATTTCATCCTGTCCTCCAGAGTCGTCTTTAGCTAGCTTGATGACTACTCGTTAGCTTCCATTTCTTCCTCACAAGATCTCCTTCATGTCACCCTTGGACACACGCCCAACTTGTCATTTCCCACTTGGCTTCCACTCCAAGGTCTGTTGCCTGATGTCATTGAACGGTTCAACCCATCTCCATTTCCTTCAGCATATTTGCTGAGGAATAAGTTCTTGCTTGGTTCGTCCCAAGAGTTTCTTGTTGCTAACTTATTCTGGTCATTCGATCTTCAATATAGAGCAAAACAGTTGTTGGTGAAAGTCTGAAGTCTGTTGGAAATGTTTCAGATGGCACCTCAAGTTTCAAAAAATGATGTAAAACATTGCAAGTATTGTCCTTATGTCTTATTGATCTTCACTACTGTACCCTTGAATACTAATTTACTTAGATTGATAATAATAATACTATCTCAAGTTGTCTACTTGGAATACATTTGAAAATCGGATTATACAAAAAATAGTTCTGCGAGTCAGTATTTACAAAAAGATGAAATTTGAATTAATACTTAACTTGACATGTAGATATCTTTGTCAGAAGAAATTCTTGTAACTTAGTTCATCAAAATAAAGTTTTCAGTTTCCAATTCATAAATGACACAACTGTTTATGATAACGGTTTTTTGATTATAAATTTATATTTATATTGCTTTTTCTCGCTGAGGAAACAAACCTCTGTGTTGAAGCGTTTTTTCATGAGTCGACAACATACTTCATTCTATGGGTGAATCGCTACCAAACCTTACCTAAGTTGGTATGACGTAGAGGATTTTTAGCTCAGGTCACTAATAAGCTGCAGCAACTTTCAGAACATTATGTTAGTCAAAGTGGATGTCCTCTTCACCTCTTCATTTCTAAGCCTCAGTGAAGCAAAGACAACTGAGTACAACATTTCGACCTGAGAAATATGCAAAACTTAGGCAAAAGAATCATCAAGAATGCTAAGTAGTCCCTAAAAGCTTGGTACTCAGATGAGTGCGTAGTCAACATACGCGTATATTTATATATACATTGATAGCAATTAGACATATCAAGTAACAAGAAAGAGTCAATGGACAAAAGGTTGAAAATGCTCAGTGCCATTGCAAGTGAAAAGAATTAAGAAAGTCTCCGGAGAGGCAAATTACACGTTCATAGAGAATTGTGATAAAGCAATACACCTTAAAGTTAACGCTGTGGATGTTACCTAGAAAGACAATAAAATCTCTGTAATTAAATCATTCAACTCAGAGAGCATCGTGACACTAAAGTAACGTTAGTATGCAGAATTTATCGCTAACGGCAGAAAAGCTCCTATATGACGTTCAAAAGCTTTTTAAAGTAGATAATGAATAATTTTCCGTTATTATTATCAACATCGAAAATGGAAACACAAGTGTTAATTATGCCTCTTCCAAATGATGTTTAACGCCCTGAATAATGATTCTGTTAGTAAAGGAAAAGTTTCAGTTTTTTTTTATTGCAATAACACTCAAATCTTATCACAGTATAATGACTTTAGAAAGTGTAAAAGCGGTCGCACTTAAGGCTGAAAGTTAAAGATTACTGAAATTACTGTAATTCGAATTTGTATACCACGCCTGTTCAGCTGAAGGCTGTATTGAACAAATAGAGATATCAAACCAGGATTGAAGATTGTTACTTTATATTGTTATTCCCTTGTGTTCCAAGTGGAACATAGGGCTTCGACAACACATCACTTTATTCTGTTTTCTGCCGTCCAATTCAGCTGGGTCCATGATTGACCAAACTCTTTTATCTCTTCCTCACACAATATGTACCATGTCACCTCCACATTGACAACCCACTCGTCAATAACCGTTGGGATTCCACTCGAGCGATGGCCTGCATTGCACACGATGTCATTTGGCGGCGTCCTCAATGTATGCCTAATCCATTTCCACTTGCTCCAACATATTTGCTGAGCGATCGACTGTTGGTTGGTTTGTCGTTAGCCAGAGTTTATTGTTACTAATTATTTCTGGCCATTTGATTTCAGTATGGAGCTAGCGAATATGGCAGCTGTCGATGACTGTTGCAAATCCTTCTCGTGACACGCCAAGATTCTGACCCTAATCGAAGAACCGACTTCACATTAGTGTTCACAATGTGAATCTTGTTCCTTATGCCGAATGCAGTGCAGAAGATTTCCAAACTGGTTTCAGGTTCATGAAGGCGTATCTTACTTTTCCGATCCATGCTTGCCAGCTTTTTCATTTTAATCCGTTCCCCCTGTACTTGAAACGACGCTTCCCAGTCAGAAAAGTGAAGGAGGCAACCTCTCTTAAATATCTCCTTTTGATGGTGACTGGTGTTGGTTAATGTTTCTGTTGGTTAGTTGGTTATATTTATCACCTCCGTCTTCTCTATGTTAACTTGTAATCCTATCTTCGCTGCCTACCTCTTCTGCCAGTTTGTTGGTTTTCACCTGCCTGCAAATCTGCGAGTTTGTGTGACACCAAACATATATCATCTGCGAAATTCAGATCTTCTAGAGTCTTCTCATCGGTGGTTCAGAGTACTCCTGTCTCCTCGTTACCAGTGCACAGTCTTCCACATAAACCAGTCCACGAATAAGAATATCGTTGGTGATAATAGCCAGGCAGCCAGCTTGTCTTACTCTTGTATGCAATTTGAACGCCTCGCTGCGTTTTCCGTTGTGGATCACTTGACACGAGACATTGTCATATAGCCAGATGTTGAATGAGGTTGATAGAGACTTGAGGCACACCGTAGTGTTGAAGTAGTTTCCAAATTACTTCTCGGTCAAGGCTGCGCTGTCTAAGGCTTTTTCGAAGTCGACGAAGTTGATGTTGAGGTTTGACTCCCATTTTATGCTTTGTGCTGTGACGATGATGCGTAGAGTTGCAATTTGATCAGGACATGGTTTGTCTTTCTCGAATCCATCTTGTTCTGATAGGTGGGGCGGAGTTCTGCATTCAATGCGCCCTTTATTCTCTTTAGAATGATGTGACTTAGTATTTTACTTGGCGTGGACAAGAGCATGATCCCGCTCCAGTCTTTGCAGAGGCAGGAGTAAGTAGCCCTTCTTTGGCAGTTTGACAAGGTAGCCTTTCTTCCAGTCAGTAGGCACATTTACTTCTTTCTAAACCTTTCGCAATAATGGCGTGATCTCATCTGCCTCCGTGTCTGGGTTCTTTTTCAGTGCTTCGGGTTGGGGGAATTCCGTCTGGTCCTGCTGCCTTCCAAGTCAGTATTTAACAGCTTGATGGCATCCAGAATTTCTGCTTTCGTTGGAGGATTGATGTCCAGTGACAGGCAGTTGTGTGCATGCTGTTGGTGGTATTTCTGTGCGATTTGTAAGTCATGGTCGATTCAAGAGTCTTTTAAGTGATTAGCCCATCGTCTTATTCGTTTCTTCTTCTTGATTATCAGGTTTCTTTGAGCATCTTTTATTGATTTTATCGCCTGTGTTGATCTCTTCCCGGATAGGGAGCAGTCTGAGGTCTCTTTTACCTGAGACCTGTCTCTTCTGCTTGTTGCCAGCCTATGTGTCATTGAGTTGTCTTTTGTCTTTCCTAGCACTCGTCTTCACTTCTTTATTCAGTGCAGTGTACATCTGTGCACTGAGTCACCTTTATTTTCACCATCCTCCTCTCCTCGATTAGCTTTCAGGTAGATATCTGTTGAGAGCCATTCCTTGTCTTGCTTCCTTTTTCTTCTGAAAACGGTGGCTCATATTTCCTTGAATATCACCTTCAGAGAGTTCCAATGCTCTTCCATTCAGGTTTCCTCGGTGATGAGACGTAGTGTGTTCAACCTTGCTGTGATACCTGTTGCGAAAGCATCCCTTGTAGTTTTGTCTTCTAGTTTCTGAATGTTGAACCTGAATTGTGGTCTGTCTCCATTTGTTTTGAGGGATTTCAGCTTCACTATTGATATAAGGGATTTCAGCTTCACCTTGAAGGTTCCTTGAACAAGATGATGGTACAAGCCCACATCTGCTCCCCTTCTAGACTTTTTATCTAGCAGGCTGAGTCTCCACTTCCTTGAACACCATTGAAATGAAATCTATTTGGTTTGTGGTATGGCCATCAGGCGAAATCCATGTTGCCTAGTGTATATCCTTTCGAAAGTGAGAGTCAATGAGCCTGCATATTTACTTAAGAAATGTGAATAATTTGATAAATTTAACGCATCAAAACATATTTTTATTTTTCATTTTCTTCATTTGCTTTTTTCTGTAATTTTGAAGTCGAATACAATAAAACTATAGTGAATAAAATATGTTTGATATTCTTCGTTTACCTCATTTGAATTTGGACTCTTAAATATTCTATACATCTTATAGATATATATATTCGCGGAGAAGCTTACGTAGATGAAATCTCACCCACTGCTACACCCATTCAGTTGCATAATAAACATATTCATGTGGACTTCTTTGTTTGTTTTGATTTTTTTCCAAAGTGAATATCTTTTCAGTTGACTGCGTTTTTTCTTTACATACGTTTTTGTATTATTTTGCTGCGGAATAATTATCCTCATGTTATTTTCAGTTTTCTTCGTTGTTTACATATCAAGTATTACTATAACGAGAAATTCGATTATCCTGTTAATAAATGTTTTAAGGCACACAAGGTAAACAACTTTTAAACATACCAGCATTAAAACCTTGGTTGGTGCTTTTATCTCCAAGTCTACTCCAATACCACCTATCTCAGCTACGAATCTTTTCCATTATAGCCATAATAATGCCCATATCAGCGTTTTGGAATAGATTACGTTCGAAAGTAAAAGTCAATGAAGCTGATAACTTATTTGAGAAATATAAATCACTGAATCAATCCTGTGTATTTCATCACAATTTAACATTTTAAAACGTATTTATATTTTACACTCGAGGCCCTGGAATTGGTGTTTCTTAGACTTTTTAAAACATTTAGTTCCCTTTATAAATTTAGATAAAGCAATAAGAAGACGTAATTTGTCTGAATCGTGTAATGTATTTGCGCAACACATTTCGAACAATCTGATCACACACGGACTTGTCATAGGAATATATATGAAATTAATAAAGACCCACTCTCCAACTCACCCTTAAGAAAGACGTGTACATCAAGCTACCCTATATGGGGCATCAATGCAGCTTGATAACTATACAAAGATTGAACGCTGCTGTCAAAAAGACTTTTTATGCAGCCAATATCATAGTAATAGAGAATGTAAAGCCAATATATCTATCTAAGCCCTTCGAACATGCGAAAAATGATGTCACATCCCACTGTATTTACCAATTTGAATGTACATGAGGACTCATCGATCTCTGCAAGTAAGGGCTTCACAGCATATTCTTAAATGGCTTCAGAAACAAATAGAATCTTCAGAACCTATTAACGGTGAGAACAGGAGACCTAGCTCCTCTATCGCGAAACATATTATAGAGACAGGACATAAAATTGACGTTAACAGATCTTTTAAACCTATCTATAAAACCTGTTTGAGGCGTATCCTAAAGTTTGTGGAAGCCCTAGCTAGCAATTAGAAAGTTTGGTCCAAACTTTATGCGTTCAAAAACAATTCGTCATCACATTAAACCTTCCTTGGTAAATTTTGTTTTGATACCATAGTAGATGTACTATTACCTCTGTTATTTGGTTTAGTGATCTTCATTGTTATTTTGACCTTCAATATGTCCTTT
The DNA here is from genome assembly GCA_944472155.2 of Trichobilharzia szidati. Classification (NCBI taxonomy): domain Eukaryota; kingdom Metazoa; phylum Platyhelminthes; class Trematoda; order Strigeidida; family Schistosomatidae; genus Trichobilharzia; species Trichobilharzia szidati. Next base: position 91,279,870 of record OX235271.1, on the reverse strand, counting down.
TAACTTGACCTAAGTCTATTTTCTCACCTCTTAACTCTTAATTAATTTCATATATATTCCAATGACAAGTCCGTGTTTGATCAGATTGTTCGAAATGTGTTTTTTAGACTGTTTTTTTATATTTTCAGTTCATAAAGAATGAAACTACAGTGAGTGAAAGATGTTTAGGATTGTACTGTTACCCACTTTCTTGGTTGTGCAACACCAGTAACTTTAAAAATTGTGGTCAGTTAAACTTTAATTAGTTTTCAACTTGAAGTTGTAGTATTCTACTCTTTTTGGCGTCTATTGTGAATGTAGTAAATAACATGTAGAAGCCTGAAACAGTGACTGTTTAATACAAGAGTCAATAAGAATACCAGGATATCAGCTTGAAGACGATTGATGCTAACACTAGTGTTCTAATGGAAAGTCCATATAAGTCATTCTCACAGGAACATCTGTCACGTATTTATATTAGGAGTGTCCTACAAATGGTCTTAGCCAGCTCTTAAGTTTTCTCAAATGTTGAATATTCGAATGATACACTGTTACTTTTGATAGCTGGTTCCCGCAAATATTGAAATACCCAGCATTGAATTTTATTACTATAATATGAGTGATAAACCACCAAGTTCAAAATATTACTGCCGAAGCTTTCAAACGAAAAGTGTTTTTCGACTAATATTTCCGTTAATAAACACTGCTACGCTTTACATGATATATAACAATGAGAGTATTAACTTGTCACTTTCACAGTTTGCATAATTGAAGGACTTTAAAAACCATGCATTCGTATTTTCAGGAGGGTTTATAACACCCATATCGAAATCTGAGGTGAAATTCTTACCTAGAGAGACAATGAAAGCTCCGCGGTTAAACCGTACAACTCAAAGAACACAACCACTGGAATGCCATCCAACTGAGCTATAAATCTTTTCCAATTTTAGTCATAAGAATGCTTAGATGCACGAAAACCTTAATATTTAAAAATATCCTTTCAATATTGTTTTAATTGACTCACTAGAGATACACTCAAAATGTTGATTAATTTTTAAAAAATGTTGACAGAAATGTAGTATTTGCTACTGACTGACATAACCAAGAAGCTTTTATCTCCACGGTTTATACTGTTCTTCTGTATTGCTTGTTTCACCAATTATAGTATGAAGTACACTACATACAGTCACATGAAAAGCTGGAGTTTCCAGAAAACAATCATGGTCAATATTCACCTCGAACAGTATAAATTAAAAAAGAATAAATTTGTTAAAAACGAAGATGTTTGGAAAAAAGTAAAACTAACCTGAAAGGAAAATAATGACGTGTACATAATGCACTTTATAATTTAAAATAACATCATTTACGAATTTCTCATTTAAGTAAACACATCAGTAAATGCGATGTAGTTTAATAATTATTTAGAAGAAGAACGGAACTTGTTTCGATCTGGCCAGCAAGCAGTTCTGGTTGATGTAGGTGGTGAGCAACTACTCATCTCAACCAATTAGTAGTATATAGCCTTAAGCAGATATGTTTGCTTTCTTGATTACCATTTATGGTATCAGTCAGATAACATATTGTGATCTGAATTTCTTATTTTCCAAGAGAAACGGCGGTGAAATATCACCACTCGAACTGTGTAGACTGCAATTGCTAATCAATTTGCACATTGTAAATTTGACTCATTTCCCTACTTTTACTGTTTTCAAATCATGACATCAGAATGAGCTCATTGGAAGGCTTGTGTAACTTTGCTTCCTTCTATTGATAAAAAACATAAAATATCAAAATATTAATAACCAGTACTTATCTATCAGGATATTTTAGAAGAAAATGAAATCGTGAAGGTTATGGCGGCAATTTATACAAGGCGATTCATGAAATCTGTCGTATGTCTGTGTATGAAGTAAACATAGCTGTTTGCTTCTTAATCAAGTTGGAATACACTTAAATGTGCAAAGTTACAGAGGAATTATAGGGACCCATAAAGTTATTAGTAACAAATATATGAGAACATTTAGTCCCTCAGTTTCTGGTAAAGCCATCGTTCAATTAAATGCTGAGTTTATACACAATAATCAACTTAAATATAACCTGACAGTTAGTAAGATAAATAGTCTTAAATATGTTTGGGGTTTATTGAGCATGGTGTATAATGACGCTTCTTAAGGTTACTAGAGCACGATGAACAAAGGTCCTGCTTGTAGCAGCATAACCGATATGGAAATCCCTTTGTGAATAATATGTTTACAGTATTCATACCTGTTTGAATATTTCAACTAATTTTGTCATTGCTGCCCTGCTTCTTCGACCTATATATAATGTCGTTCTAACATACACGTTTCTCCTTTTTCTTATCTTTGTTATTTGTGTTTATTTTTGGCTAATTTCTATTATTAACGCTTGACTTCAATTTGGTGTTCTGTAATGTGAACTGCTGGTAATGCACTGTCTTATGATAGCGACTTTGTCTTAAAGAAATGAAGATTAAGCTGTGGAGTGACTGTGTGCCCTTAGACTGTCTATGGGAAACGTGTTTTGTTCTGTTTAATCCTTACAGCAAGAGTTTCGACTCAATCTTGCTGGGAATATTTTTTTTCTAAGGTAATTAATAGTTGTGTTTATTCAGTTAACTCTATCGCACAATACATGTCGTGTATTTAAAAAACATTTGATTGTGTAGATGCCAGACAGTATTGTTGAAGTAGTTTTATATTTTCGGAACAGGTTATTATCAAATGGCAATACAGATTATATCACATCAAAATATGTCTTTGATAATGTTAGAATATCATTTTGGACTGTACACTGAGCTACGCAGAAGAATGGACTGATTGGTAACCTGCGATTAAACAGAAACACTTAAGTTTTAGCCAGCAGACCGCTTATAGGTTTATTATCTATTAAACAAAAATTTAAATGCCTTTTCAATGAGTGATCAAAGATTATCCTCTGAAATTCAAAAACTTAAATCGGCACTGAATGTAAGGCAGTAAAGTATGAAGTTTGAACATTGTTTAGTAATATGTGCGTAGGATATTCTACCGAAGTAAATTCATAGTATTTTAGTTACAATCGTTCTGCTAGGCATAATCAGCGTTTCATTTAAAAAAAATCAATTTTCATATCTACAAGAGATGTATAATTAAAAGAACTAGAGGAATTCGTAAACAAAGTCATTTATGAGACGTGTGTAAGGTAAAGGTATGCAATGTCTTGAGAAGAACAAGCAAATATTTTCCGAACATTTCTCTGTATAAGCGCAAGCTTCTTCAGAAAAACTACTCTAGCTCAACATTCAGAAAATTATTTTCTGTCCTTCTAAACACATTTGGATTATTTTCAACAATTCTACATTTATTCATTTGAACTCAGCGCTTAAGTTATTCTAGGACATTCCTCAGGTCTATGCCCTGGATATTGATATAGAAAATTATAACTAATAACTAACAAGATATTGACAGAAAAAGAGAGGTAATGGGATATTCATGTAACTTTAAAACATTTTCAATAAATGTAAAAACAATAGTTTCAGCCATTGAAAATTTTAAAAATAGTTAAGATTTGTGAAAAAAGATAATTCGTTTTGTTTTGCTTGCATATACATGAACATATTTAAAATCTAGCAAATGAGGTGTACTCATTTACTAGGAAAAAAAGGTTCAAAGATGCTTTCCAACATTTCCATTTACTTTTTGCTGTATAATTGCATTCTTGTAAAGTTATAAGTTCTAGGGATTGGGTAGCATGGAGATAATAAGTAGTTTTTTAAGTCGTGATTTTTAGTAATTATAGATGGAATGTGAGGTGAAAACTAATCATGAATAATTATAAGCATCATGAAACACTAAGTAATTCTGAAAATAGCGTATCTAATCTTTACAACTTCAGTGTTTGTGTACAGGATCGCATGTCCCTGCTGTGGAATCCTTTGATTGAAAACTAAGTAGTAAGTAGCAAGTGTCATGTGTTTAGTCCTTTTTTTGCTGTGGACTGAATTCTGTCAGTCGAGTTTGCGATTTGGCTACCATGTTAAGTGGCTTGCCATCATGGTGCACTCTGGATTGTTGTTGTTAGATGGTTAGAGGCAGTAGGAAGGGAGCCTTGGACCTAGATTTTAAGTTTTTTGTCACTTATCAGCAAAGCGTGTCTGAAGCATTGAAAAAACTCATGTCCCTCAGTGAAGCAGTCAGAGACGTTACCATTCCACTATTGGGGTTCGCGATTGACCTATTGTAGGACTGTATTAGATACTTTAACTGAACACTAGGTAGTGAGTAACTAGTGTTAATCACGAGCCCGAATAGTCCAGTTGTAATGTCTCTTACTGAAACACTGGGGTGAAATCTCAGAACCAACATGAGTTCCTTCAAGGTTACGTATATGTCTTGGTGATGAACGCCAGCAAGCATGAAACCTGAGTCTAAGGCTTTCTGCCGATCGCCTCCAACCATCTAATAACCTGGAGAATCCGTTACACAAGTTGATGGGTGTGACGTTTTCTAAACGGATTTGAAAATACTGCCAATGTCGTCCGAAAAGAAGTGTCACTGACGCTTAAAACAGTGAAATACTCAAGTACTTCGTCAGTATTGGTAGCAGTAGCTTAAACGATTCATCATTAGAAGTTAGGTGTAAAAATAAGACGTTTACATATGACTTTATGCTTTAACACTAATTCCACGTGCAATCCTCTGTTATATGCGAAGAGAAGTGGTAATATTTACAAAGAAGACATGAATTTATCTTACACTTATTACTTTCATCACTTTTGTGTTAGAGTTAATCATTATTAGCAAATTACTTTAGGATGTTCATTTTTTTCACTCTCTATTCAGCTGACTTATTTGCAGGTTTGCTAATCCTTAACTTCTTCTGTAATTAATTTTTATCTTATACTGTAATTTAGATTCCTTTGTATTAAGTTCAAAGTAGTATTCGTTATCTCCATCCTAGTTGGTCTTTCTAATTACACGAAAACATTGCTCGCTGTTACCACTATTGATAATAGATATAACATGTTAACTTGCGAATCCTACAAATATTTCTTTGTATACATAAGAGACATGTAGACTACAAAATGAATGAACTTATTATTTCTTTTTATAATGTCTGATAATTTCGCTTCTTTACAAAATAATAAAATTATTATCAAATATTTATCATAGGCAGTACGAAGAAAACAGTTAAGTTAGGAATTCTACCTAAGAGATAAGCTTATGATTATGACTTATGCTATAGCTAATGAAATCACCACCACCTTGTTGTTTAAGTACATTTCCATTTCCTGTTGATTAGTGATGTGGAAACAAGATACTCAATCTCTCTTGCCATAGCATCTCGTGGTATGGATCCCTTAATGATATGAGAAGATTCACATGACGTTCTTTGGTTGCAAGTGATTAGCATTGAAATCTGAGATGAGTACTTCATTCCACCTAGAATGATGGTGCTGCAATGGGACCCGCAACCTCCATTTACTTTTTCAAACTCCAAAGAGCAAGATGTTTCCCCCATGGATCAGTGTCATAGTGAATAACGCTTCGGCGTTTAAAACTATGAGTGTAGTGTTTGAGTCTGAATAAGCACACTCAGTGGGGAGGCAAACATCCCGCTGATGATTGCCAAATGGTATGAAATTCCCACTTTAGCTCCCACTGCTAGTCATTATCACCCGATATATAGCCACCTCCGTTTTAAACAGAAGCCGTCATACACCTTGCAGGAACGACACTTTTCGCTCATGATATAAACGTTTTAAGGGACTCCTAGTTGTAAAACTGTCGCAACCAAAACGAAATACATGTATATATAAAGGAAAAAAAGTGAAGCAAATACAAAATCAGACTTTTTTTTAATAATAAATCGACTTCTGGGATGGAAAATGTTTTACCACTTCATTAACATAGAAATTTCAAAAAATAATAATAAATACGTGTATGTGAAATATTTTATGAGAAACATTTTATATAGTTTCAGAGTTAAATGCCTTAACGAAATATCGAAAAGGAGAAGCCTTTGATTTTTCAGCGGTTTAACGTTTCTTTACCTGGTAATAACGTCACTATAACAGACAGAATACTAAATTAAGCCCAGTAATCATAATAATCTCTGGTATAAAATAGTAAATGTGTTTAGACTATTACAGCAATTGATTGAAGAACAAATTGCGTAGTATACTTTTATTTATTGAATGTAATGAACAAATATAAATAGTAATATTTATAAAACCTACTAAGAATTCCTTTCGCAGAACATTTAATTTCATATCAAGTTAACAAACTAATATTAAGATTACCTGAAAAGTACAGGCAAACAAAAAATATAAACGTTTCTCTGTACAATTGACTTCATATCTAAAATTCGGTGAAGTGAAATTATCTTAGTCAAAGTCAAGGTATTTCAAAAGTTCACCTTCAAGAACCAATCAGGTGCAGAGAACGCTACGAAAGGTCATTCCACATCAAATCACACCTGTCTTTTTGGACATGGAGAAGGTAGATACAATATTCTGCTTATTCTCTAGGTATTTTTCCTGTAAATGTATACTGTTAGGTAGGATGATGGCTTTTCAGATTAAGGTTTAGGTTCTAGGATTAAGGTTAGCATTAGGAGTTAGGATTATGGTTAGAGCTAGGAGTAAGTTAAAGAATAGTGTCAGAAATATTAATAGATTTCAAAGTATCATGACTTACAGTCACCTGGATGATTGCATCTATAGCGCTTGATATGATTTCTTTGTAGATCATCTGTATAGTGGCTGGAAGACATTCTCAAAATACATAAATGACAACTATGCAGTGTAATATCATGTTTGCAATGTTTTTTGTGCATTTTTCAACGAATATGCAACTGTTTTGAATATGAATACTGATGGCTTGTTCAAGGTCACTGTGGTCTTCGCCATGATAGTTTAACTTTGCCTAAAGTTCTTTTCAGTTGTTAGATTTCCTCAAGAACCAACATAAGTCAGTGATACTACTGGAAATCTGGGAGAAATGGACACTGTTTCATACCATTTTGGGACTCTTCAGCAGACAACACCCACGACCTCTCAAAGCGTTGAGCCCGTGACCATCAGGTTACGAGATTAAGCTCGTTGGTCATTAAGCCACTTGGCCTGGAATTCCCTGACCCTTTTATTTTAAACTCTGTTAGCTTGTGATACACCCCTTCCCACACAAATGCCTACAATGAGCATCCACTTCACCTTGACATAGTTTTTAATGATTTCTCTAAATGATGTTGGTTCGGGACGAAAATCTAACATTTGTAGTTAATGCCGATTTCCCTCAAATCTCGATAAAAATCTTTTGCTCAAATGTTTCACCATAATAAAATATTTTAATTTTTAAATCTTGAAAAATAAGTCTTCAGAAATAATTACCTAATACTTCTATGTAATTTGAAACTTACTTAATGCAACGCTTACTCTCTTCTCAAAAGTTTTGTCCACACTGATGTGTAATGATCGGCAGCATTGTAACAAGAATAGTTCACACGACGTTAGCATACTAGCAAATAGAATGATAAAATATAGATTCTTTATTGTAAGACAAAACCATAAGATGATTATTTCTTTGAAGAAGCATTTCCTTTCATTGCACTGAATGATATCTACAAAAATAGACTGGAATTATTATTTTTCTTCCAGAAAATAAATCCTTTTCATGTAAATCTTATTACCAAGGTCATAATGCATACATATATAACTCAGTCATACGAAGCCAATCTGTATAACTAAGTTTTACTAATCCGAAAGCTTTTAATAGTTTTATGCGGATGAATATACCTTGAATTCATTACATATTCGTATAAATTATTCATATTGCAAACCAACATAAATAAACCAACCTACTGAATTTTGAACTCACTTAAAGTAGGCGTACACAAAACTACCTCACTCACATTGTACTCTTCGAATACCTTTGCAGTAGGTGATTTGCATATAATAATACTAACGTACATATTTACGGTCAAATGAATCTATATTAGTAGTTTGTTCCCTGTTCAATATAGTAAAAAAATGGTAGTTACATCAGAATATCTAAAACAGTTTAATTTCTTTCATTTTCATCCAAATAGCTAACTGATGAATTCTGTGAACTTAACAGTAAAAGACGATTTAATTACCTGGATAAGGTTTATTATGAATGATATTCTTTTTGTCAGATAACTATGATCACTAAAAGAATTAGGAAGGACTATTAAATAACTCATTCATTTAGGTGACAACATAAAGTATCACGGGTCATTTTTTTCCACAAAGATTAATACTGCTTGCGAAGATTATATTTTCAGTTGCAACGAATATTGTTAATGGTAAAAAGCCAACCTGTTTAGATACATGAAAAGCATATTCTATTTCATATAATATAAATGGAGAGTTTATTAGCATTTTTGGTTTAGTGAGTTGAATTTTCGAGAATTTTATACCACAGTGCATGACAGTCATCTTGTTCGGTGATGTCTGAATCATTAAGACAGTTTCGTAATACTTCTCAAGGCATTTTCAAAATTTTGGATTCAAACGAACAAAGTTGAAATAGTATTTGGTGAATTATGACTGGCAGTGTAAACCAGGATGAACTGTAGCTGTAATCCCAGTGAATTATGGTGTTCTCACTGAGGCTCGAAATCAGCACCCATCATTTCAAAAGCTTAAGCTTATTACAGGAAATATAAAATTAACTTAAAAAACTGCTGTTAAGCGTTGCACAAAAGGGTAAAACTTTGGTTTTTGGAACGACAAGTGTTAGGTTGGGATTGCAGTGCGAACACAATGACTAACTGGGAATTGCGGAAGCGTTCAGATGACGAGTTCAAAATGGGACAAAATGTGCATGTTAATGGATTCCACTCATAATCATAATCCATAAAGTAACACCATTTGAATTGTCACACATCGCCTAAACGTCCGTATTAGGAGCAGACACATCAGGGGATTTCCTTGATTGTGTTGACCAAGATAACCAAAACAGAGTGGAGGAAAGGAGGATGAAACTTATCTAATCTTTAGAGAGTCAAAATCCTGAAAAGAATTTCTCTTCAGATCTTCATTGGTATGTCTATAATTTATCCAGTGTCACACTAGATAAATCCCAGTTAGAAGCATTATCATTGCGTCTTGGATTTTGTGGTCAAGGATTTAACATTAACCATCTCGGTACCAATATCCGGTTTGAAAATTTCCTCTTACAAATAGAATACTTGATCCTATCGTCAGACGATGGTTTCAAACTATACTAGTTGACAGTTGTCAGGGGTACAAAAACTTAAGTCATTCTAGCAAAAGCGTGCTCACTTAACAGCATCAAGAAGCCTTGAGGAAGTTAGGGAACAATGAAAGTATTAAAAAGCTAAAAAGGATTGGGAGTAGTGTTGATGAAAAAATGTGAGTACGTTGACAAAATAAGTTCCCTTCCGACAGATGAACCGAAACTCCAAATGCTTAACAACTCAACAGATTAAGACGAAAAGGTTGAAAGCAGCTAACAAACACTATTAAGGAGCTGAGAAAAGTGGAGTAGCCTCAGAGGCAAACTACAGCCACTTTAAATCTAATGGAAATAACGCACCATTGTATGTTTTGCCCAAAGTACATAAACTGTGACTTTCTCTTCTTAGTCCTAGACATGTTCAATTCCACCTATGTAGTGGCAAAGTGGCTAGCTGAACTCCTTCAGCCCTTACATAGGAAAGTGGTAAGTCATAGTGTTAAAGAAGTCTTTGAATTCATTTATAACGTACATGATATCAATGTAAATAGGAAGCAAATGCTGTCCCTAGATGTCGCATCACTGTTCACCAATTCACCGGTTGTGGAGATTGTGACATTCATATGTTAATAAATTCTAGAAAAGCGGTTTGATGTCGGAATTCTAATTATTAGTCTCAAAGAGCTGCTTCTAAGATGCACAATGAGTGTACACTTCACACTCAACAAACTTTATTACAGAAAAACCGACGGAATTGCAATGAGTTCTCCATTGAACCCAATTGCAGCACATTTCTTTCTTGCTAAGCTTGAAGATGGTTCATTGAAACAAGTAACAGATAAAGTGGATTCTTATTTTCATTATGTCAATGATACGTTTACTATTCTTGATAAGAAAGCTGACAAGAATGAAATGTTAATAAAATTTAATGACACACATCCATCACTCATCTTGAAGAAAATTATGGTAGATTACACTTCCTTGATGTCCACTTAAGCAGAAAGGAGGATGGTTCACTCAAGAGATATCTGTGGAAAACCTGCGTCCGTAGGAAAATATCCGCATTTCTTCAGTCAATAAAACGGACTTATACTGCTGCCACCATTTGTTTGTCATTTTGTAGCTGACCAATTATGAATGCTCAAGAGAAGGACAAGCTGCCTAGCTGTACCACTTCTGTGTATTTACAAATTTAGCTGCTCCTGCGGAGAAAGCTATATACGGCTAACAACTAGAAAGCTCAGCATGCGTATTACTAAGCATATAACTTCATGGTTCGGAAAAGGCCAGGCAAAATCTATAAAAAGTTCTATTTCGTCTTGTTTGATTGATAGTGTTCACCAAGTGGAAATAAGAAGTGCTTTCAAAGTTATCTACTGTATTCCAATGAACCTTTCGAACGGAATTCGAACCCACCTTTTACACATAGCCGAAGCTATGGGAATTCGAAAGAACAATCCTAGTCTTTGCATTCAAAAGAAGTTCCTTCTGCTTCTGTCTTCCTTGGCCCAGGTAAATTCTAATTTAAACCTTCCCCCTTTCTTATTTTCTGTTTCCTTCGTACTTTTATGATATTTATTTAAACTCCGATTATTTATCCACTTCACCTTTAGTATTGCGTCACTTTTAAGATGTGACTTGATTTATTTATTGAATTGTCTACGTATACGCGTATTACTATCTTCGATATTCTTATCACCACCTCCATGAAACTTATTACCTTTGTTTTTGTTATCATTATGATCATCGTTGACTGACTTTCAAAACATGCAACACTTATTATCATTATTATTAAGATAATAATATGATCCTCAAACTCACAGTCATTGGTTAAATTTTTGATATATAAATCTATGTAAATTAGAGTAAAGCCTGAAAAATATCAAATTGAAAACAATATTGTTCGTTTATATGTCCTGTTCTTACATCAGCAAAGACCGAAATTTTCGGTCCGACATAATCAGTCAATGGGAAATACAAAATTAACTTAAACAAAAATGAAATTTCACTTTCTATTCATGCTATAAACAAAACTGTTTAATAACTTTCTCGTTAAAACTGTCAAAGTTTTAGGTTGTTTAGCCAGATATTCAAGACATTTTACAGGCTTATGATATGATTTTCTTTGGTTTAAATGTGATTTTCACGTGTATTAGAAAGAAGATATGCTACACTTCGCCGCCTAGGAAACGCGACCCACCTAACAATTTCAGGGATGTCAAGTTTTATTTTATCCGCATTATTGACGTAATGGCTAGAGAGCTAGAACCAGCCACAGTTCTTGAATGTCTCATTTGAATATGTTGTGTAAAATGTTGCTATGCTCTTTAAAATTAACAAGAGATAGACTACTATTACTTTAATTCATGGAAGTAGCGGTAGATGTTACGTTTCACACGCGTCATAGCTGAAAGGACTTATCACAACGACTTTCGCAGGATGAAACAAGGAATTTCCAGTTTTGAGAAATATGTTTGTAGAATCGGGTGTAAATATATTATGATATACTTTTTCTCTTTAGGACTTCTACAGTTCTTAACTTGCCGCCTTTTAAGTGAAAAAATCCATTAACGAATTTATTTATTTTTGACTTTGTTGGATAAAAAGAGTATCTAATTGAAGCTTTTATCTCACTTTTAAAAGTAGCACTTTTGTAAATTTGAAGAGAAGTAGTTATGTCTTCAGTTTATGCAAATATTGTGTAGAAACAGGAATATGACACAAAATTCGAAGAATGGTTTTTCAATCATTAAAACCCATGAATTCTAAATCTAGCAAGAAATGATACCAGTAACTTCCAATGTAGAGTTAAACTTCATACGAGGATAAAACTCAGCACTGTGGTAGAGTATAACTCCATTATGGATAAAATTTTATTTTGATCAAATAACACAGTGTCGTTCTGTAATATTAATTGATGACGTTTCGAGTACAAAAACTGCTCATAATCATATCATGGTAATCACACAACTTTCTCGCTTCATTTATATACATGAGTAAAAAATTATTAGACATTTGAATAAAATCAATATAAGATGAAGGAACTTGTTAGAATGTTATAACGTGAATTGAATACATTTTAACATTATTTATTATCCTCTTCCATATCCCTGGTGTTTGCGTTGAGTCACTTCTATTACATGTGTTGGGTGTAGACTAGATGAAACAGTCAGGATTCAGTAATCAACCTCTCTCTCCACCAACTACCTATATTACTTTTTAGAATTTTGACTTTGTCCCACCCTATTGTGTGATTGTGTGTTAACGCATGCAGAGACAAGCTCTGTAGACTAAAGTACCCGGTGGACCCAATTCAACAAAATAGTATAACTTAAAAAATCTTGCAATGACTGTGAGTAGTGATATTATCAGAACATAAGAATTTAGCTAAGGTTAGAATGATTGATCCCACGAAGATAAGTAATTTAGAGAAAAACTCAGCAATCACACTGCATGCGTTAACACACAATCACACAATAGGGTGGGACAGAGTCAAAATTCTAAAAAGTAATATAGGTAGTTGGTGGAGAGAGAGGTTGATTACTGAATCCTGCCGGTTCATCGAGTCTACACCCAACACATGTAATAGAAGTGACTCAACGCAAACACCAGGGATATGGAAGAGGATAATAAATAATGTTAAAATGTATTCAATTCACGTTATAACATTCTAACAAGTTCCTTTATCTTATATTGATTTTATTCAAATGTCTAATCATTTTTTACTCATGTATATAAATGAAGCGAGAAAGTTGTGTGAGTACCTTGATATGATTATGAGCATTTTTTGTACTCGAAACGTCATCAGTTAATATACAGAACGACACTGTGTTATTTGATCAAAATAAAATTTTATCCATAATGGAGTTAAACTTCATACAGCTCATATGTAGTGTTGTTCTTCGTTGTAAAAACAGCCGACTTCATCAGTCAAGATTAAAAACGGATATCTAAGACATTTACAGTTTCTTTCTGTAGTAGATGTGTTTCCTGTTATGGCACAAGGAAATTACAGTTCAGTTAACAATGAGTGGACAAAAACACCCTTCAGGAAAATTCTCTTCTTCTAAGCTCAATAAGTCAAGTCTGTCTGTGACGAATTAAATAGAAATCCGCTAATTTTGTTCATTTAAAATATATCCATATCGAAAGCAGGACTTCAAGTAAAGTAGAGAAGAAGGTGGTTATGAAGATGATCACTGAATAGCGAAAAGCCCCAACCACAGTCAACGGAAAAAATTTGAAAGAGTTTACCACTTTCCATTTTCTAGGTGTCATCATTTCAACAACAGGCTGAACGGATGAGGAGGTCAAAATCAAAATCAGTAAGGCAAGGCAGATCTTCACTAATCTGAAATCAGTCTGGAAATCGGCTGCACTCAGCTTGAAGAACAAAATTAGGATTTTCAACACCAATGTTAAGTCAGTTTTTCTATATGAGTTAGAAACCTGATACGTCATGAAAAGTATTTCCAAGAGACTCGCAGATTTTTATCAGCAGATGCCTTCCCTCCAGATTGAAGATCACCAAGCCGGTCAGAAAGAATGAGGAACAAGCAACTCTGATAATGAACCAATCAAGAGCCTTTTTTTCCACAAATATGCAGAAGAAAATGGAATCTCATGGTACACACACTGAGGAGATCATTGATTGACAACATGTACCAGGCCCTGAGCTCGAGCGGGATCCGAGTGAGAAACGACCAGTTAGGTGTATTGGAGTGACATGGAGGAGAAGATAAGAGCTTATGATCAGTCGTGGAGCCAGCTAAAGAGGATTACAGAGAACGGAATGAAGAAAAGATATGCTGCTGAAGCTTCGGAACCTCGAAGTTTCAAAATATTGATAAAAGCATTCAAATACTTTCTTAAGAGATTTCTCTTGATGTACATGGAAGCTTTTTCAATAGTCGGTTTGTAAGGATTAGATTTGTTTTGTCGAGCTCGCCTTATAACCGGCAGGTCCCGGGTTCTAACTGCGTACTGCCGACGATTCCCAGACTAGGATGAAACAGCTGTCCAGTACTACCTGGTTTTCAATGTTATCTAACTGATATTAGTCTTTGATCAACTCGTCAGTACATGGAAGTCCCTAAGGCTAAAGATATTGACACTGAAGGGAATATCCCCTCTATGAAAACACAAATTAATAAACTCAGAAGTTGAATGTAACTGTCTAATTTGATCTCCACTTTAGTTTAAAAATCTCTAAGATTTTGCGGAAGACCACATACATACAGTGAATTTTTAGAGTTCTCTTCTATATAGTTGCAGATTTCTTCAGCTGTCTACTAATGAAAAAACATTTTCCTTTCTCTATAAGTTTTAATTATACTAATGCTTGTTTAGTTTTTCAGTGTTTGTTTAGGCAAACTATTTTTTTGTAGGTTACACAGAACATCTGTTGCTCTACATAGTTTTGTTGAAGTTTAGTCTGGTTTATTTGTGTTACGCAACAGTATTAATGATAACAATAATATAAGTTTCTTGCTTGCGAAATACTTTACAGTAGCAGGTGTTATATTGTATTAGTATTTATTGACTACTCAAAATGAACTTTATGTTTCTTCATGGGCGGTAGTACATAAGCGACAACAAGCTAACGCATGCTGTTTGTGAAATAATAGGGGATATTTGTAGCTCAGGTGGATGATTTTGATTTCCTTACGTTCTCTGAGCTGAGTGATTCAATTACGAAGCTTTTATTATACTCACACATAATAACATCATATTAAAGCTTGCACCAAAGATGTTGTCTAGAAGGACAATGTAAGCTTCACAGTTGAATCACTCTTTTTGGAGAACTCAGCCACACCAACAATTGACAGTTATTGAATATTTATAGAAGAACCCACTTCACAGTGGTGTTGGAAATGCGAATCTCGTTCCTTATGTTGAGTGCAGTAGATTTCCAAACTGTTGCAGATACGGCTTGCTGATGAGTGCCATCCAGCACGAAACCTATGTCCGAAGCTTCCTGTCAATTGTTTCCAACCATGTAACAGCAACATGTCACAGTGCACCGTGATGCTGAGCCACCTAGAATGCTGGTTACATTGCAAACTTGCCTTCATGGTGTTGACTTAAAATGCAGCATGCGAATTAAATGTTTACTTGAAAAAGCAGCAGATAATGCGATCAAAAAGTGCATATACTACTGACATCACTTCTAAATATTCCCCAGCTCTATGTTAACGTTCTATTCAGTGTTTATTTTCACTGACTGACTTCGTTGGTGAAGGCGTATCTTGCCTTTCCAATCCATGCTGGCTAACTTTGACATCCTTATCCGTTCCGACTGCCTGTAGTTGAAACGATGCTGGCTTCCTAGATAAGTGTAGGAGGTAACCTCTCTTAAATATTTCCTTTTGATGGTGACTGGTGTTGGTTGTTGTTGCTGCTGCTTGGTTATCCTCATTATCTCCGTGTTCTCTGTGTTGTTTTGAAATCTGTCCTGTCTTCACTGTTAGCCTCTTCAGCCAGTTTGTTGGTTTCCATCTGCAAGTCTCCGACTTTGTGTGACATTAGACATATATCATCTGCGAAATCCAGACATTCAAGAGTCTTCCTATCAGTGGTTCAGCATATCCTATCTCCTCACCGCCCACAGTCTTCCGCATAACCCAGTCTACCACAGTTAAGAATATCGTCGATGATAATTACCAGGTAGCCAGTTTGTATTACTCCTCTATTCACCTCAAAACCTTCGCTGAGTTTACCGTTGTGCATCGCCTGACACGAGAGATCGTAATAGAGCCAGCTGTTGAATGAGCTTGATAAAGACTTGAACACTGCACACCGTAGTGATGAATTAGTTTCCAAATCACTTCTTGGTCAACGCTGTTTAGTGAAGGCCTTTTCGTAGTCAATAAAGTTGAGGTGAATATAAATGTATCTTAAGTATGTAGAGTATTATTTCACATAGCATTCTGATGATTGAAGGTTGTAGTCTTTATTTACCATTGCAAACTCAGTCTGTACAAGATAAATAAGGGATCCAGAACTTCTGTTATATTTGTTTAATATTTACTATCTTGCATCTACATACCTTGGCGTCGTAGACACGAATTTACAACAAGGTTTTGTGATTTATAAGTTATTGATTTACGATCAAATTAGGAAATTTAATAACATGCATTTTCCACTCTTTCATGTTTGTGGGTTTGTACTATAAACTTTGAAGGAGTGTATTCATCTGAATAGATTTATGCTTACTCTTTGTATAAGATAAAAAGTGGCAGACGTTCAAATGCATGTATGAAAAGATATGTCCAATCTGCTTCAAGGACGACTAAAAATTCCCTCAAGATTTGAAAATAACAGGTAATCTTACCGACGATACTGAGAATAATTTTCAGTTATTAAATCCTGTTATATATAAATATTGCATTCTCTATTTTAACATATCAATTCATTTCAGTGAAGTGGACGTGAAGAAAACTGATATTTTGATCAGTGTGGTTCTCTTATGTAGAACTCATTTAGTCATTATACTGATACTTCCATAAGTATTAGAATTATTTTTCATTGTGCTTATTTTTTTATTATAGCTTGATTCCACACGATATTTTTGGTACAATTATGGAATTTTCAGCATGTGATATTGGTAGCCCAAATTTTGCAGGCCGACCATTGATATCAGGTATGCGTCGGCAGATGATCGAACCCCGGACCATGTGCATTGTCGGAGAGAGTTCTAACCACTGTGCCACCGACGCATAATACGGTACTTCTTGTTATTTAGTCATTCAAAACAGAGCAGTGTGATGAAGTTCAGAAGCATGAAAGTGGACTTTTCAGAATGGTACTGCCTAAATCTACAAAAGCTACCACCCATCGAAAAGAATATTTTGATCGCTTTACAGGCAAGAGTAGTTACTGTCTTGGGTATCACGACAGTTTTTGGTTTAAATTTGATCTAGGTGGATAACTTAAAAGCAGAAACATGATCTGACTACATAGACTAAGGCGTCGGTGGCATAGCGGTTAAGACGCTCGCCGACCATGCACATGGTCCGGGGTTCGATCCCCGGCCGGCGCACTCCTTTACCTCGCTAAGTCAGAAATAATGCTGGTGAAGAGGAAAGGTTGGGCATGAGGCTAGCCACTAGCTTGAAGCCCTATGTTACACTGGGGAACGTGAACGAAAGAAAACACAGACTAAGATATAGTCTTATTATCTTTTCCTCTTCAAATGTCAACTTACTGTCACTACATCATTTTGGTAGAGTAATGATGTCTTTTGAGACTGAAAGTTTTCAATTGAGCCGATTTTGAACACATATTTTAGAAGAGTTGTTTTCTTGTAATGCCAAAACCCCCAGAATAAAGTTTTCCCACCGATTTGTGCCTTGCTCTGCTAACGCATTTTGGCTTACTACATAATCCTGTCATGGTAATGACGAGGTTTTATCTGATGTATCCATTCAATATCGTGTTAAGGTAATGATAAGACTTTAAACATGATGACTTAGCAAATGAACTCATGCGGAACACTTACAGCGAAGTACAAAGTTGAGCTTTTGATACAATACAGAGCGTGAGTACTAATCTATATAGAATTAAAATTTTCTAATTATACTAGATGTCTTAATTCTACATTTACTACTATCCTTATCATCTCAGCATCTGATATCATTGTTAAGTACAGCTGCTTCTTCAATATGACACTAATCATGAGTAACCATTAGCTACTGGACAAGTCAAATGTTTGTTTAAATTTTTAGCTTCAATTGGAAAAATTCGGCTAATTTATGGAATTTTACGGGTATCGATTTTTGCATATCACATTCCGAGTTCATGTGGAGTATATACTACGTATTGCGATGACAATAAAATTCTTCTTATAAGGGTAATTTTCCCGTTTATAAATCATTTTGAGCTAACACATCGGATGCTTTGATGACATCTCAGGATTAACATGAAGACTAGCAGTGGAATCCACTAAGATGTGCATTTGGCCTTATTTGCGATTCCCCAGCTGGATGTAGCTGAGTTTCCGCAGAATGATAGTGTTACCACTGGGACTCGAAACTTTCACAGGACCTATCTGATAGTCACCATCCAGCAGGATATTTTCACACTTCTGTTTCATTACCTCATTAATCGTACATAATATCTGCTTCTTCGTAAATATTCTAACTTACTAGTGAAACCGACTAATTTTTAGCTACAGATCTTAAAACGAAAATAAAGTTTACCAGACCAAATGTCTATGATTATAGCAGTTTGCCCATTACAGAAGTCAGTTATGTGTGCATTGTTTATGGTACTGAAGAAATGTGTTACTACTGCTGAAGTAAAGGAAAAATAAAGTTACAAGAAGTTTCATTGGTAAGGTGATGCAAATAGAAGAACAACAATTAGTGTCTATTACAATTATCTTCATTATTGGTTTATTGACACGCCTAGTATTGTGGAATGTCTATAAGTAGACATTATCTTTAATGAATTACTCTCCTCAACTTTCTAAGTATTATGATAATAATTCATTAGCAGTTGCATGAAGAGATTTCCAAATAATCACAGTTCAACCTCTGTCTAGCCTCATATTATCAGATAACTCAATATTTACTTAAAGGTTTCGTAATTTTTCAAGTATTGGTTTTTTTAGGGATTTTGTTTGATTGGTTGGAGGATTTCATCATGAGCTGACATCGTCTAAAGGACCATTCGAAAACCTGCAGGGAGTACTGAACAGTTGTTTCGTACTAGTTTGGGGCTCTTCACGGTGATAAGCACTCACCAGGGTTCTCTTATAACCAGAAGGCCCTGCGTCCGATTCTCAGTGCATTCACACTGTGAAGAGTCACAAACTAGGACGAAACAGCTGTCCAGCACTCCCAGGTTCCGTGATTTATTTATTCTTATGACAGTGATTTCTTGGTGGAACCTTACTGTCTTGGGATAGTAGTGTGCTTACTTCATGATTTCTATCATAACATCTCCAAATACTTATTGTGTAGTACATAAACATAGCTTTTGAATCTTGAACTCTTTGCGACTTAAGCCTCAATATTTTCTAGTTTAGCTATTGTTCTTTCAAAGTCACCATGCTACCTTTCCGAGAACTGAAAGACAGCACGCTTTTCGCAATAAATATTTAGAGCGTCCAGATTATTTATATCAGGTGAGCAAGTGGTGCTGGCTTACATCAGCATTTTGCAACAGTTTGGATCAATTAAGCGTATATACCATCACAATGTTTCACTTCACCTCTTCATTCCTATTTATGGTTGCCTGGAGGAAACTATGGTTGATTTTTATCCCAAAGTGTGTATTGTACACGCAAACGAATATGATTCTGCATATTATGAAATAAAGAGAAATTAGGAATCTGCAGGTAGTCACAAATATCGACTAAAACCAAAGCAGTAGAGACAGGAAACCCAAAATAGTTGCTTAAATGCAATGGAGGTAAGAGAACAGCGTTTTAAGTCAATGAATGTATGTGTTATAAGATATGCTGAAAAATAAACTTCATAGAACTACTTCTAGTCGGCGATTAATTCTATTTATAAATGCTAATAAAATTTGCTGACCTAGCCTATCATCTCCACTGTTCATGTTCAGGTCTAATAAAGTATAACTCTTTAGCGGCTTTTCAAAGTCCTGAGACAATTACGTGATAGATCTAACATAATTGTTCTGGAACCTAAAACAGTATCTTGTGGTTGTGATGAGTGTTATGATAGTACCATGGTGTCACATATTTTGTGTGATGAAAGTAAACTGATAGCAGATGTCCCACTATAATGGCACTAGAAAATTAGGAGGAAAAACTACCCAGTTCAGTGAAGCTTTCTGGGATGAAAATTGTTGAGGAAGAGGTATGAAGAAAAATTCACTTTGAGAAACATTTCTGCATTGTACTTCATTTCATATTGAAGGGAAACAAGTAGTGCGATTTGAGAGGCAGATTGAGACTGAAATATTAGAGTGACAGTGGCCTGTTTAAATCGTCAGGCTACTTAAATTTGCATAAAGCAGCATGCGCCAAATTTGCTCACCTATGCTTTGTTTTTAACTACCTATTTACGTTCATGGAGAACAATCTGTAATCATGTGCATTTTCGAACAGCTTCCAGAACATCTCTTGGTCTGTTCTGAAGGGATAAATACACCGGCAGTTGGACCATACTGCAGACAGGACAAAATCCCGTCGAAAGATATACTGTAGGTTACTGTTCTAACTGAAGATTCTGTAAAACGATTAGATCAAACCAAAGTGAAATTCTACGCTGTATATAGACATGACGTTTAGAATAAAGCAACTATTATTATTATATTATTATTATACGTTGGGAGAAGCAGTCCTGCTCTGCAGGTGAAGCTAAGGGATCACATAATTGAATGACCTTAAGAAATTCCAAAGAATGATAAGCAGAATAGTTGGTAGACCACTAGACTTCCCCATAAATTTGCTTATTACCGATACTAATCATTGTTTTCGAAACATCTTTCAAGATTCTATACAAAAGCTAGCCATTGTCCACACTGAAATACTCTGAGCCTATAAATACACGTAAAATTGAGCCTGCCGTGTGTAGAAAAACGATGCATTGTTACACTTAACCTACTTTTGTAATCCACGACTATTATCAGTTATTATTCCCATTTCTTATTATATGGTGTATTCTGTTTGATCTAGCTTTTTTCATTTTCACATAAATGAAACTGACAGGTTAGTGTGTGTGTGTGTGTGCAATCAGATTACTTGAAACATAATGTACAGACACATCAGGCTTTTCAGAAGAACTACAACTACTAGTACCTCAGTATAAACATAACTGTGTGGAAATCTACTATTTGTGTGAAAAGACTGAGTGTACAGATCTGACTTCATGTCATTACACTCAACATTTAGAGAATTTGCGATTAAAAATTTGTTTTCCTACGAAATATGATACAACAGATAATATATATGAATCATTGTAAAACAATTACTGATGAGATTCTAATGCTCTGGTTACTTAGTGAGATCGGTTTACCATTTGGTTTTGTTTAATACACTGAATGAGTTGGACTGCATAGTTTAAACAAAAGTATTATGTTGCACAAATGTTTCCACAATTGATATGATTATGAACAATAAATTTTGTTCGAAACGTCATCCAGTAAATAATACTGTTTCACTGTGTGATATACCTAATAAACAAACTAATATGGAATTACTTACTACCACAGTGCCCAAGTTTTACACATATATTAAATTTAATTCGCATGCTGCATTTTAACTCAACACCATGAAGGCAAATTTGCAATGTGGCCACCATTCTAGGTGGCTCACCACCACGGTGCACTGTGAAATGTCGCTGTTACATGGTTGTAGGCAATTGGCAGGAAGATTTGGACCTAGGTTTCGTGCTGGTGCCCGTCAGCAAGGCGTATCTGCAACCTTCGTGGAACTCATGTCCCTAATGTGATTCGAACCTACGTTACCCAGTGCTGTGGTCACAGACATTACCACTGAGCAATTTTGGCTCGCTGTCGACTTCCTGTAGGACTCTATTGGATACTTTGATTGAAAACTAGTCAGTGGTTCCTTCAAGTTTGTAGATACACCTTGTTGACCAGTGCCAATCAGCACGAAACCTAGGTCCAAGGCTTCCCGTTAATTGCCTCCAAGCATCTTATATCAGGAACACCACGAAATTTGGAAAAGTAATAAGTTTTCGTGGTGTTACTCTCCAGAATTTCTGGATTTTTTATTTCTGTCGTATCCCGAAATCGATGGAATCACCATATAAAGATATGCAAGACGGTGATTACTACCGATAATCTAATAAACTCTAGGTGTGTTTGCACCAATCTGTCAGGGTGTTTCTCAAGAAATTTTATGCTTATTAGTTCTAATTGCCATAAAGTTACTAATATGTGAATTTCCTTTGCATAAGTAATATTGATATTCCCTGGGAAACTATCAACTCATAACGCTGAACACAACTCAGGTTCTTCGAATTCACTGACGTCTGTCAACCATAAAGTTATATGAAAACAAAAGTGAACAGACTGTTGTTTTATTTCAGTTCGAAGCCATTATACAAGTTGTCACCATAAGTTTTTAATTACTACTGTAGATAATTTCTTTGTTTCTAAATTAGAAGGAAACCATCAAATATTTTCCGAAAATGATGCGATACACTTCACCTTTTGAAGTGTTTTCCCACAGTGATAATACTTTATTTTTAAAAGTCATAACCAACAAGTGCTAAAGAAAAATCTACTAAGAAGAAGCATCATCACAAGTAAAACGTATAATCCTTATAGTCTGTTCTACTGTCTTTAGAGTGACTTACTTTGACATAAGTGACTGCGTGGTTACCTTCATGATTTGTCTATAACATAAGTAATTGCCTAGTAATACGTGAATATTCAAGCAGTTAATGAATGTATGGGTATATCGACAGGTCGAGTTAAACATATAATCACTTGACATATGCAAGAATCATAGAAATTCTGTGTGATATTTCCCTGTATGTTACTGTAATTATTATTGATTTGTCTGAAATGATTACCTTGCTTAATTAACTTATTTTGATTTGACATTTATTTTGTATAAAGTTTTCCTTATTACTGACATTTAGTTGGAACCGAATACACAACATTAGCGAAATGATCACTGGACTACTGGAATCTACTACACTAAATGTCTTACGAAGATCATTGTTATTTATTTATTTTTTAAACACAAACTTGGTGAAAATGAGCACCAGTAAGTGCAGCATACCAAAATAAGAGAACAACGACAGAAATAGAGTAAATGAGGGATAACATCCAGAAAGCAATCATACTCATCAAGAGCATTCAAAAGATGGTTGGTTATTCCAAGATGCTTTCAGAAAAAGAAGAAGGAAATCAAGAAATTGCAGCATATTCACCGCTAATAATGTCTCGAATCACTGATTCGAATTATTTTCCAAATCCATACAAGGACCCGTAATTCACCAACAGATGTTGATTTAACAGAACTATTCTTCATAGGTTGACCACCTCTCTACCTTTCTCACTCAGTCTCAGGGCTAGCAAACAGTGGACGGTTTGGGAGCTGTTGCGATGACACTCACAGTACATATCCAAGCCACCGTAGCCGGCGTTACAAGATGACAATATCTAGTGAAAGACGATCTTCAGTGTTTCCAAGCCCACACTGCCGCATCTCAGTATTATTTGGGTGGTGATCCCATCGGATTCAAGTAATTCTATAGGAACAGCAATGAATGGAGTCGTCACGCTTCCTGAGTTCGGAGAAACCAGCTTTCACAGACGCGTAACAAGACTGCACACAACGTAACACTGTATACGTGACCTTCGATTGCCAGGTAACGTCGTAAGGGCATTAAAGGTGACCTGGATTGGGGTATTCCGAAGTAACTTTCACTATATGGTTAGAAATATAATCTATCAGACCTCTTCCAGCACTCATACAACTACCTAGATACATGAACTGATCAACTGCTCCCAATGGTTCACCGATGACTGTGTGTGAATCTATAGGCCCTTGCAGTCTTGCGTGAATACTGTACATTTAGACGGAAGAAAGCACATAACATACTTGCAGACACTGACTGCCAACTAACTGAATAAGAATTGTGTGGCCCGTGTAGTAGCATGCAGTAAAACGACATACTATTCATACTCAAGATCGCAGTGTTTCCCCAGGCAGCAGATCTACATCACAACTATACACATCCTTCAAAGTTGTCTCTAGAATGTTATTGATGGTGCATTTACTGACAAATGGTGAGGCATGGCACCCATGCTGAACCCCAGTGATGGTTAGAAACAGAAGTGATAGCTGGTTGTACACCCTCTCTATATTTCAGTGGCTTCTGCAGTGTACTGTAAGGATGAACGAAATATTCCCATTATCAGGATGTTAAAACTTCTGAAGAAAACCTCACTCCAACAAAAAACTCCAGAGAACGTTTCTGTCCGATGAATAGAAGGCATTCATAATAACATTGGTTTTTGGTCTGTATTACGTACACTGGTGCTTTGGCAACTAATGAAGAGTAAATATGTAACCAATGCACCCACCGTCTGAAGGAAACTCAGCCTGATTCTTGAGAATCAATATCCCCTGCTTTTTCACACAGACTGAGACACAGGACAACAGGCAACAATCTAGACGCAACTGGGAACAGACTTATACTACGACGGTTGTTACATGCGTTACGTAGTCCACAACCATTCGGTCCGTTCCCTGACTAGAGTCTCACTATCATCTTTAAAAACAGCCTAGGTTAGATTGTCTTGGCTGGTTGCCTTATTGCGCTTTAGATTTTGGATTTCTTTCCGGATATCCACTTCATTTTGGTGGATCAGTGTTAACTGACTATGAAACGGATTATGAAAGTTGTTAGATACAACTACTGATTCCATCTCACAGCCACGCTCAGACCACCACGCTTCGCGGTCTCTACGTGAGTACTGTCTGATCTTAGGCGCGAGAGCCTTAAGCAGGTTGTTGAGGTGGAGATTCGCTAATGGACTGCTGGAGTTAACATGCTGCAAAGAACTCAAAGAAACACTATGGCTTTTAGCGATTGATTCTTTTAGGTCGCAAGAAGCTTTACGCGTCATTTTCATAGCAGCTTTTAAGTACAGATCATATTCGTCTGCACTATTAGAAGAATCAGTAGCTGATTCCATAGTAATTTGTTTATTGGAAATATCATACTGTAAAACAGTATTATTAACTGAATTAGTAGCTAGTCTTGACTATAGCTTAGTTTTATACTTAGCAGAGCTATCAAGGGCTGCAGGTGATTTACGCCGACCAGTTAAAGACAGTTTTTTATTTCCACCAAGCCGTATGATGAATCTAGTACACAATAAAGCATGATGATAATTCAGGCAATTAGATCAACAGTCCTCTATAGACTTCCACCACTGGGAGCTAGCGATAATACAGTCATTTTGAGTAGGGGTTTCAGTATCGTGGGATATCACGTAAGATATCTCTACAACTCTGGCTGAGCCAGAAGTTAGAGCCGTCTAGAAGTAGATTATGATTTACACAAAAATACAGAAGACACCCCTGATCTGAAACCATGTAGTCCCAGTTGACCACCTAAACGACTGTCGTGTGAACCTAATGATATGTTTGCAAAATCTTTGCACGAATAAGGTTACTAGTAATGAATGTTTGATAATTTCCCAGCAGATTTTCTCCAACCTGAATCAGTAATTTCAAGAAGACTCACGCAGTAATAATGGAACATGTATTTCCAAACAAACAAGTGAGACATGATGCAATTAAAAATACATACTACAGTGGTCATGAAAAAACCGTATCACGAACTTATTATTCTGTGTTATTAGGTCGAGTGATGAGTGTCTATCAATGGGATGAAATCTCATTAGTTGTTTGTCTGAAACCATTTCGAGAGAAAGACCGGAGTCTAAACACCCTAAGTCGTACCTGATCATTTATGGGAGTATTATAGTTATTAGTATTAAAACTACTGCTTCTCCTAAGTGATAAACTAAACCGGTGAACGAAAGCTTGAAACCTTGATGTTTAATTGATATACACTCTTTTGATTTGACACTAGTAACTAGTGTGATGTGTCTAGTTCTCTCTTTGGTGCAGACTGAATTCTATCAGTCATGTTTGCAATGTGGCCACCATTCTAGGTAACTCGCCATTATGGTGCACAGTGATTTTATGATACCAGATGGTTGAAGACAATCGGCAGGAAGCCTTAGACCTAGGTTTCGTGCTAGTTGTCACTCATCAGCAAGGCGTATCTGCAACCTTGAAGGAACTCATATCTCTTCTGAGATTCGAACCCGCGTCACCCAGTGCCGCAGTCAGAGATGTTACCACTGAGCTATTCGGGCTCGCGATTGATATACACTCTATTGAGAAACAAAAGAAGATAAGAAAATAATTCTTCATTAGTTATATTTCGGATAATGATTGAAAAACTAGAAGTCATATAGTAATACTCAAGGTGATTATGAACTGTGAATCAATGATAAACATTTAGTTGACAATAGGTTAATGCGAAATAAAAAGACACACTAGTAAATAGACGAGTACAGTGCTGATTTCATTGAGATATTAAGTACATGTAGAAATCAGATATGAAAAAGATGTTAAATATGTCAAAAAATTATCACAAAGACAATTTTCTTTCCTGAAATCTTTGTTTTTGTAGCTTATGCATTCAATTAAAATACTCATGATCACTAATGGCTGCTTTTAATTTAAGGCAGGACACACACAATCAAGTGAAAACCAGTAACAAGACAAAACTATCATTGTATTACATTCATCAGTGAAGTTGATCAAATGGTTTATTGCGGTAATAAAATCTTATCAAAAATAACCATCCATCTAGTTTGTCAAACATTATAGCTACGTTGATGGAATTGAAAGATTACATTATTTGTAATGGTATATTAAGTTTATTTCTTAGTCAAACATTTGTTTCTACGACTAATATTTCTAAAATAGTTACTTAATCTGTAAACTTTGTGAAGAGAATGCTCAGATGTCAACATCTGGAAGCGAATGTGAATTGCCTTAATGAATAAAATGAATAAAAGTGAGGTGAAATACCAGTGGGTTCACCACTTGGTCCATTACTCGCTGACTGCTTCCTGACGTATCTTGAATTCAGTGTCTTCCAATCAGCAATCGATTGGTTTAAACTTCACAATTTGCACAATGATGATATGTTTGGAGGATTCCATCATTAGCTGATACCAGTTAGAGAACCATTGGAAAACCTGCAGGGAGTACTGGATGGCTGTTTCGCCAGTCTAGTTTGGGACTCTTAAGCAGTACTTACATCGTGGAGTTCGAACCCAGGACCTTCTGGTTACAAGACCAGCTGGCTAGTAGACCATTAAGCCACTGGGACCCTATCCAATGGTTCTCTAACTGGTGTCAGCTCATGATGAAATCCTCCAACCAATCAAACAAAAATTCCCTACTAAACCAAATCTTGAACATTGATGATATCTTTACCATCATCGATGAAAATGCTGAGCTAAGTAAAATCCTGGGGATCGTTAACAACGCTCATTGACCCCTCGAATTTAAAATTGAAGCGGAATTAGAAGGTGAATTATCCTTCCTAGGTGTTCAGCTTTCAAGTTGAGAGGGTGGAACTCAACAAAAATCAATCTATGGTAAGCCGAAATGGAATGGACAGCACTACCTAGCACAGTTTTCTCCATATGAGCAGGAAAATAAATCCCATCACACCTCTTGCGACAAGAATCTATGGAGAATGCGCTGGAGATACACTAAGTATGAGATTATAATTCTTCTGAAACACTCGAATCGAAAATGTGTATCCAACCGTCATCAAAGGCAAACATCTAAAGGGAGAGACTAACAGTCCAAAACCTCGATGAGCGGAAGAAACAACTAGTTATAAATCTGAAATTCAAGGGACATACAATTAGTGTTCTTCAGAGGCACTACTGAACATTAGTTCGAAGAAGGTTCTTTGCTGCATTTCTACGACTTAACCTCTGCACGTATGCTAATGTTCACCGAAACTTCAAAGACAAGATCCTGCTGTTGGTAACTTCAGTGTTCATTTATCGATTGACGTGCTCCTGAGGAGCTAAGTGCATGGGCTGTACCAGCATAACATTCTTTAGATGGACTTATGAAGATTTACGTGAATGATTATCAAAAGGAGAATGCAGAACAGTAAAAAACCCAATTCTTGAGCACATTATTACTTCTGGTTACTCAGCGTCAGCAGAGACTTCATTCAGAGATACATAAAGTACTGTGAGGCTGTTCAAAAGGATTTCACCTGCATCTTCATGCAGCCGAAGGTTGTTCAGAAACATTTTATCCAGCCTCTTACTACCGTGACCTCAGTGTCAACTTTGTTTTCCGGAATTCATGTAAAGTAAACTCTATGTAGTCCTTTTATTTTTTTAATTCTGTAAACCATTTACAGTCCCTTGTTCTCGTGTTTCATATCGATTATTTTCGAATGTATGTTCGTCACTTGACTAATTTGCTGTCAAACCTTTCAGCTACGTAATATTATTCACTTATTCTCACATTTTTATTACTCTTACACTTTGATTTATTTTGTTACTAACCACAAAATAACCTCTGGCCTCTGTTATCAGTTAACATTGTATATATAAGCCTCCTGAATAACCATACAGCTCTGAAATGAGGTTATGGAAAGAAATCTCTTTGCTGACTGACTTGTATTCTTAAAAAGCAGAATTTTCTAAACCAGTATGGACATTTTTCTTCCCAATCATCTAAGAAGTCACTTAAATGCTTATCTTTCAAATGAATCCTTTTGAAATTTCATTTATCTGAAATATAATCATGACATCTGCTGTTTACACCATCAAAACATGCAATGCGTCATAAGTCTTTTGTTATCATACATGAAAAACATGTTAGAACTAAGAAACGTCAATGAAATAAAGAAACGTTCAAATATATTTTTTCATCTGATTAAGTTATTACATGTACAATGTCATTTGAAACATGACTTATAAATACAAAAATTCATCTGTTCAAAAAAACCCAAAATCAGTTATCTTATCGCAAGGATGATTATGAAACATACTGAATGATTCCGTTAATCTCCCTAGAAATATTGAAATTGTTACCTGAATTTCCTCATTAAAACAATACTCATATGGTTTACTTTTCTTTTAAGCATAATAGCTCACTTTAATGTCACGCAAACTGCTGAACTGCCTATTCTAAAAATTAATATGAATATATGGATTTCCGTTCATCTAGCACTATTTTCAATCTGTATACCTGTTTAAATTTGTTTGAATAAAGTAATAAGAGGGGCGGTTTCCGCATAAGAAGAATTCAGATTTTCGCTTTAGCGATTTCACCCACTCACTTCATACAGTGTGATCACTCAGGTGAATAAATTTTTACTGTCAAACTTCTAATATTACTTCTTATAAAGAATCAGCTTATGTTAAGTTTGAGAATTAAAAAGTACATCACAGTGTTTCATAATAAAAAAGGATGTCTGAAATCTTTGAACGAATATTAGTAGAAGGCAAGAAGAAATGTGTTCTCGATTTTAATAGAGAAGGGAATGAGATGAGTAATTACGTAATCATTAGAAGGAGGAGGATGAGGAGGGAGATTTATTCAGAGGAAGATGACAAGCGATGAGAATAAATGATGACAGACACACAATTAATGTTCCATAGGTGGATGGGGAGAAATATCGAACGGTCATAGCTTATAATGAAAAAATGAATACACAAATTTAGAATAACTCAAATAAATGATACAGTAGTAATAAACTGATTATCTTCCTTTGTACAATGCATAATGACAACGACTTCATCAGCTAAAAACCATTCGTAAATTGTTTTATAAGTTCATATTTTCAAAGTATTTATTATGCCGAATTGCTAAATGTAACTGAATCTCTGAAATGTAGAATTGAT
Source organism: Trichobilharzia szidati (assembly GCA_944472155.2). Lineage (NCBI taxonomy): Eukaryota > Metazoa > Platyhelminthes > Trematoda > Strigeidida > Schistosomatidae > Trichobilharzia > Trichobilharzia szidati. Next base: position 91,250,240 of record OX235271.1, on the reverse strand, counting down.
GACAATTTCAGTAGACTACATCATTTTGTCTTTTGCATAAATGTGCTTTTGCATGTACATTTATTCATTAGCAAATTTAATCGGAATTAAAACAGTTCTGGTTTCTACTGTCACTGAACTTGGCGTTTAATACAACCAATGAAGTAGATCCACGAGAATGCTGTATTAGTCTTCTGTTGACTGGCTTTTTAGGGATATCACCTTTTAATCCGAAAATGAGGAACACTAATTCACTCCTTGTCACAGTTTACTCTTATGGGATATTATTTACTCTCTATAGAACTTCCTCATGAATTCTGCACTATATCGACACAGCTGCACGTACTTCCATTTTTACGTTTAGTCTGTAAAAGTATAAAGTACATCTTTTCTGCTTCAAAATGTAACAATTAAGGTTGACATGTTGTCTGTAAAGGCAAGCTTAGTTAAATGTCTAACAAACCGAGCAGTAGCATCAAGTAGTACAACAAAAAGCTTGAATGATGAAATGGAACAGATCGAAGAAGCGTTGGTGTTAAATAACTACCCCATAAAATTCATTAGGAAGATCAGAAAAGGCCACAAGCAAAACAGAAATAATAGTGAAACTAATAGTGATAACATAAATAAGAAAGAATATAAGGCATCTGCAGTTTTACCATATAAGGAGGGGACATCTGAGACCCTACATAGGATTCTCAATAAAGCAGAAATTAGGGTGGCATTTAAACCTACAAACTCACTCAGATTGGAAAAGCTCTGCAGGTTGAAGGACCCTGTAAATTGATACAATTAGACAAAATAATATAATTTGCAAAATACCTTGCAATGACTGTCAGTTAGGTCAACTATACAGGTCAAACTAGTAGATCAGGAGTAGCGAGATTATCAAAATATATATAAGCTTAGGTAAAAGTGATTGATCCCGCGAAGATAAGTAATTTGAGAAAACTAGGCAATGGCACTGCATACATCAACACAACTACCCATTAGGATGGGATAGAGTCAAAATTCTAAAAAGTAATATTGGTGGGTGGAGAGAGAGATTGATTACTGAATTCTGGTTCATCGAGTCTACACCCAACATGTGGAACAGAAATGACTCAATGCAAATACTAGAAATGTGAAAGATATTATTACCAGTCAAATCAGAGTATGATAAATAACGTTAAAATGTATTCATTTCATATTATAACATTTTAGCAAGTTATTTATTTTACTACAAAAACGTCTTATTTCCCATCTTATTGTATTTTATTGATAACACTAATACTATTTCCGAATGCACTTTATCTTATATTGGTTTCCGTCGAATGTTTAATCATTTTTTATTCATGTATATAAATGAAGCAACAAAGTTGTGTGATTATCTTGATATGATTATGAGCAATAAATTGTGCTCTAAACGTGGTCATCAGTAGTAAATATTACTGTATAACACTGTGTTCTTTTATCAAATAAAATTTTAAGCATAATGGAGTTATAGTCTACCACAGTGTCCAAGTTTTATCCTTAAACCTGTACGTTAGGTTATGGCATAAAAGCATTTGAAATTAACACATTGATCTCTTGAAACTGCTTGTCGGCAAATGTTCTTCTCTAACATGTTTCATTGACTCTGGGTGAAAACAGTGACTAACTCTTCGCTTCTGATTTTACGATGTTTTTTTGTTTGTTTGTAAAATTTCTGATGAAAAATCCATGAAATTAAGGGAATTCATCTTGTTCTTTAAATGCAATTCTAGCTACATTATTCAAGTTTCGAAAGAGGAACAAAAATATGAATTTGAATTTGACTGAATTATACTTATTACTTATTTTAAACACTCATGTTAAACGAATGATGAATGTCTCTATACTGGATGAAACTTCATACAAGTGATTACAGTGCAAAACTGGAATGATTAGGCAGCATATTTAAAAACCTAAATACAAAGCCATCTTACTTATTAATTACAAATTCCAGGAAAAAGCATTTCAGAACAACCACTGTTATATTACTCCGTCAATATATATATATATATATTGACGCATTTCTGAACACAATTTACATGTACGTGCCAAAGCACATACATTAGAAGAACAGAGAGAAGGGTTATTGGCCGCATTTCTGAACACATACCAAAGAACCTGAGACTGAAAGGTGTGCAAGCATTAAGCAGTGCAAACGCGCGTCATCTACTGGACACTGCTCATATCGTAAACAACCTGAAGTCGTTCAAAATAATCAACAAGCAGAAGAAACCTAACTTGCTACGCTTTGCTGAAGCAATTGCTATCAAACAACTTAAACCAAATTTATGTACGCAGAAAGAGACGGTGGTGAATCTTGCACTGCCCTGGTGATAACAAAATATACAACTTTTATGAGTCACCCTTTTTCTTGTTTAGAAAACTCTACTCTCTTATCTAAACATGACTCACCCTACCTTGTTCTTTTCTTTTTCTATTGGCTATTAGATAAAACATTTTCTTTTGTTACGTAATCTACTTTTTTGTTATGCTCTTTCTAGCTAAACCTGCTTTCTATACACACATATATATACTCAACTCTGTTTCTTGTTACCAAGCTTAATTGTCTAATTATTCTATAAATAGTCAGTGTTTGTAACTCTTAATTAGTTAAGTCATTCTGAACTAATGTTGCTTTTACTTCCTACCAATTACTCCTTGTGATCGTGGAAAAGTATGTTCAAATCTTTAATGTAATGTAATTCATATTTTTTATCGTTCAGGTTGTAACCAGTTGAGAAGAATCCTGGAAATAATAAAAGATGAGCTCATATTATCCTGGTACAATTTTTGTTTTTGCTTTGTTCAAGCATATATATATCTCGAACGTTTTAAGTCAATTGGTAGTGCATTCTGCAAGCAAATTTTGTGCTTTTCATCATTCATCAACATGGTCTTATTTTATTTGCTCTTTATTAGAAAGAAGAACAAAATCTAAGCGTTCACATATCAAACTTTTCAAGGTGATGGGAGTAATTCAGTTAGTGCAGCTTCAAAACTTCATTGAATGACTTACCCTTCAGTCCTAACACTTTGTACCTTACTTCAGTGTTACTCATCATAGTATGCCAATTAATATGTCAGGTAAAGAGACAGATAACTACTTCATATCTTCCACGTCCATGTCTCATAACTATAAAAGAACGAAACGGTGCTTAGTGAACACTTACTCTGCTCAATAGCCGGATATCTCTTATATGCTAAAGATAATATAAGTTGGTAAGTACTACACGGTAATTTCATGCTGAGATTTTATTATAAATCGGTCAAGCAGGGTTGATGCGAATTCTCAGCTGCTTCTCTCCTTATCCTTAAAGTTAAATCAGATAAAATCCATTTCTTCAGAAGACTATGCATTTTATCGATGTCTTCACCTATAAGGACCATATCAATGGCACACTCTAAATCGACGAGACAGTGCCTTGGTAACGAATCAGTCTCTGAGTAGGACATCAAGTAATCGTTGACTTTGTTTCTTTTGAAACATTATATATGAAGAATTTCGTTGGATGTACTGAAACAACACTAGTAATGTTATATGAATAAGTAAGTGAAGAAATTCTGAAATGTAGATTTTAAACTGATAAGTATCTTTGACTGTACTGACATACTTAGTGAAAAAAAAATACTTCAGACTAACACATAGTAGAATAAATAAGTGTAATATAAGAAGTGGAGATATTGATTTCCTATTTTTGAAAAGATAACGAATTCCATTAATGCTCCATAACTGTATACTGCATTTATGTACAGAATAAATCAGATATTTTTTGATGACATTTCATATTTTGCTATTAATAAACCAATCTTTACACATCTTCATAATTACATTTTCACCTGCCTATATTAACAGGTTTGAAGGTGATTAGTACTTTTTTCTATCCATCTTGATGTTCAGATTATTTTAAATAAAAAGCTGTTAATCAAGTAATGAAAGTTATTCATTATCAGATCATCGCCTTTATGCTATCTTTACATACTGAAATGAATCGATTTATTTACAGAAGATTTTTATCAGGATGAAAATAAAACTAAAGCACTGATTGACTAGGAGTTCCGTATTTATCTATTTCAATGATAGATGATGAAGGTGACTGATGAAGTAAACATGCCAGATATTTATTTCTGCCTGTTTGAGGGTTATTAGTTGCCTGAAAGAGAAGTTGGGTGGGATAAACAACAGTTTCATTGACCTGTAAATAATCCTTATGTGTTGGAAACCAGGTGTTTGCAAGCTTTAATTATCGATACACAGAAGACTGCTTAGTAAACATGTCATCGTGAAACGTAGTGACGTAACAATTCTTCTTCAGAAAATTCCATATTTATAAACTGTCAAATATTGATCACAATTCATTTGAATTATTCTATAAATAGTCAGTGTTTGTAACTCTTAATTAGTTAAGTCATTCTGGACTAATGTTGTTTTCACTTTCTACCAATTACTCCTTGTGATCGTGGAAAAGTATGTTCAAATCTTTAATGTAATGTAATTCATATTTTTTATCGTTCAGGTTGTAACCAGTTGAGAAGAATCCTGGAAATAATAAAAGATGAGCTCATATTATCCTGGTACAATTGTTGTTCTTGCTTTGTTCAAATTCCATTTCATTGAACATGAAATTTTCAATAAGTAGGTGGAGAACAGAAACATAATTTGACTTTTAGTGACATTTAAACATTTTGTTATATTTGAATATATGCAAAGGAGAGTGATAAAAAATCTTTATTCCACCTCTTCATGGTTGGTTTAGTAATCAGTTCTTTGGTTAGGAGGAAGATACATACTCTTTTGATAACCATAGAGGCTCTTTTAGACCAAAATGTTATCAAAGGTTCGGACCTTCAGAAACGGATGTTCGCCTCTGAGAAAGGTAATCTATAAAAAAAATGCAGTTTATTTCTGTTGTACGCTGACTACATAATCAGTATCCCACACTTGAAGATAGCAGATAAATCATGCAAAAGTCTTCATTATTATTTTAGGCGGTATTTTATATTTGACATAAATAATTCCATTCTGCTTAACCTGTTATTTTGCCTGAGGAGTATATTGTCAAATCAGGATCATTTTAATAGTATTTTCCACATATTTAATGATTTTTTAGTGTTATCAATTAACTGTCAAATGCAGACTAATATTCCTCAATAGGTAGTGCTCTAACTGCCTGGTTGTCTAGTTTACTCATTATGGAGAGTTATCATCACTAAATAAAAATGAATTATTATTACGTATACAAACTACGTCTCTGAATTTAATGAAATTTGTCTCCTAAATGCTTGCAAAACATGTGAAAACTTTTTTGGAAACTCAATATGTTGCATATGATTTCTTTATGGCTAAAAATGACTGTAAAGAATAAATGATGAATAGGAGTGTTATGAAATTCAGAGACAGTTAATCCCATGGATATTTTGGAAAATTTCTTTCATCTGTAGTTGGACTAAAAACAATACAAGTTAAACATGATCTAACAGGAAGGACAAACACTTGATGGAGTCAGAAGCAACATTATATGTTGATAATGAAAAATGGGTCATGCAAATATTTTTTCAAAGTCATGGCGTTTGTTTAAATAGCAAGAATATGTATGAAAGTGAAAAGTTTACTCTTTTAAAGCATCATTGATATAAGAATAAAACTTGGGCACTGTGGTAGAGTGTAATTCCATTATGGGTAAATTTTATTTTGATAGAGTCTCACAGTGTTATACAGTAATATTTACTGATGACGTTTCGAGCACAATTTATTGCTCATAATCATATCAAGGTAATCACACGACTTCCTAAATTCATTTATATAGTTCCATTGTTTTTCACTTGATTTTCACTTGATTTGATTGGTAGTATTATTTTCCATATTTCGGGTATTAGTGATGATTCATTCCTATTGCATGTGTTGGGTGTAGATTCGATGAACAAAGATTCAGTAATCAACCTCTCTCTCCACCTACCTAGATTACTTTTTAGAATTTTAACCCTCTCCCACCCAATTGTGTGGTTGTGTGTTAACGCATGCATTGCAATTGCCGAGCTTTTTTCTAAATTACTTATCTTCTCTGGGTCAACCATTCTTACCTTAGCTAAATTCTTATGTTCTGACAATCTGACTACCCCTGACCTACTAGTTTGACCTATGTAGTTGACCTCACAGTCATTGCAGGGTATTTTGTAAATTATATTATTTTGTCTAATTGGGTCCACTGGGTCCTTTAACCTACAGAGCTTGTCCCTGAGTGAGTTTGTAGGTTTAAATGCCACCACACTAATTCCTGCTTTATTGAGAATCCTACGTAGGGTCTCAGATGTACCCTCCTTATATGGTATAACAGTGGATGACTTATATTCTCTCTTATTTATGTTATCATTACTAGTTCCATAATTATTTTTATTTTGTTTTTGGCCTTTAGTTATCTTCCTAATGAATTTTAAAGGATAATTATTCAACACCAACGCTTCTTCTATTTGTTTTATCTCGTCGTTTAGGTCTTTTTTGTGCTACTTAGTGCTATGGCTCGGTTTGTTAGACACTTAACTAAGCCTGCCTTAACAGCATGTAGAGCGAGATTCATGGCATAAAACATGGATATTTATTCCGGGCCTCTCTTCAGCTGTGGACAGATTGAAATTTCGCACAAGATTAGTGAAGTTTGAACACACATTGAGGTCATGGTTTAACAAAACAAGGCTGAATGAAATGAGATGCCATAATTATTACACTTGGAACTGAAAGAATGTAGTTACTCATTATAAGTTTGTAAAAAGAATCGAGAAAGTTGTGGCAAGTGGCTAACAACAAAACACCAGTTAGCAGGCCAAGTACAAGAAGAATATCACGTAATAATATACAAGAAAGCATTTAGAAATGATTTGAATTCAACTGTGCGAGTTAAGATAATTGCGTCAGAAATGATGGTAATGAAAGTAAGAATAATGGTACCAATCATAACGACAATAATAATAGTAGCAATAGACAGTGAAGATATAATTATGTACTGATTGGAATATTTATTACCAGGGTAAACTGTGATTTCGATAGCGTTATCAGTAGACGAAATTTAACTGCAAAATATTTTTTTAATTTCTGTAAGGCATTTTGAACAATTTCGAATATTCGCTTGTCAAATCAATTTATGCGAAAAGTAAAAGGCTAATTGAAATTTTAAAAATGACAAGGGATTTTACAATAATTCCGGCACTACTTCTGGTAATCTAATCAGAGAGTGATTACTAAAATTGATTAAGGGAAATAGTAAATTATCTTTTTTGAATGGCCATCGCCTCTGACTGCTTTCACAAATAATCTTAGAAGCCATCTTGATATCAGTCTTTTGATTCATATCAGTTAAGCGTTTTTTGTATCAACTATGATTAACCATGGTTTCTTTCTGTCCACACAGGTTTCGTTTGTGTACGTTTATAGCAGCAAATTCAGTAAATCCAAGTAAATTTGGGTTTCCTTACTTGTTGACGATGTTAAATGCAGCTGGAACATCATCCACTGTGTGTCCTGATCTCATTGTGTCCGTCAATAATGCTGGTAAGCGTTTGGAGACCCGTCAGTCGTAGTCTTCTAAGATTGTGTTCGGAGAACCAAGTAGGTGAGCGTCTTTGTGTCTTTTAAACGGAGTTGTTCTGAAAAGTATATATGCATTTGTAAAAAGAGTTGGAGTTGACTTCAGATGGCTACCTGTTCACTTTCAAATGATCAAGAGCGCAACTAATGTTGTACAAATAAACAATTTTAGATGTCGAATAAGTTGTAACAATGGCGATTCTTAGTGTCCCGTTTATGCGTTGTGGTACATAGTCTCCATTAAAAGTTATATGAATGAATGCAGGTTTCTTCTTAACTGTAATGACGTTCTTTTCATTATCGTATTTTCTTTTGTAAAGTCTTATGAACGTCTTTGAATACCCATTTCGCAATATTTCCTTCTCAAGGAAGAGCGACAATCCATGCAGTCTATCTTCAGACCAATGTCTCTGCACTTTCTCAGGACGTGACACGACCAGTCTTAATTCATCTTTTAATGAACAGGAAGTACCACAGTTCAGGGACTGTCTGGTCCAGGTATCCTTTCGATATATTCCTCTGACGAATTGTACCATCACTTCGTCTTCTCACAGATAAATCAAGGAAGTGTCAGTAGTAATGATTATGCTATCATAATACACTCCTTGTCATTTTCCTAAACCACAATCTTTATGTCTAATTTCTTCTCAGTGGAATGAAAAATATCTGTTTCCACTTCATAATTTTTATGCATATTTCAGGCTGTCTGCATCTTAAGAAAAATCACTCAAAAAGTACTCATATCTTGTTCCTCTCGCTTTAACGAAGATAATCAAGAGAACACGCCCTATTTGGAAGCTCATTATCATAGTGATAACATGGATGATTACACCATTCACTTGTGTATTGATTTGGAAAATGAATATATGAAATAATAAAAATCTTTGAGTGTCAAGTAAGGGATACTTTCAATGACATTATTAAAAAGACAATAATTGGTACGTTTACTTTTATTAATGTCCTTTTAAATGGTTCAAAGTCTCATAAGCAGTGTTTATGTATTTTATTCAGAATGTTTCCACTTTACACATCTAGTTTATTTTCGAATATTGAATGACGTAATTTATTTGAGATAAATGAAATCTATCCACTTACGTAAGGACACTGTATTGTAAAATATGTCAGTCATATTCTTGAAGATATGCAGGCTAAAACCAACAAGTCAGTAGAAAGAGTCGGGAGGAATAGGACAAAATAAACATTAGGAAGACATGGGTGATGAAGACACCTAACCAAAAACAAGAAGCACCAATCACCTTCATTGAGAGGAATCTAAAGAAAGTCACCTCCTCACTTACTTAGGCAGCATCGTTTTAACTACAGACAGCATAGATCAGGATGTCAAGGCCATGATTGAAAAAGGAAGATAGACCTTCATTAATCTAATGCACTGAGCGCATGGTGCAAGATTAGGATTTCCGGCACTAATGTTGAGTGAGTCAGTGATTCTATTTGGTTCAGAGACCTGTTAAACGCGCCATGAAAAGCATTTCTAACAGGCTTCAGATAATTATTAACAGCTGACTGCAATGGCCAGAAAGGATTAGCAACAAGGAACTGTTACAAATGGCCAACTTTATTTGACCTTTTCCACAATGCTCAAACTAAACATACGCTGAAGAGACTTTGAGCGCTTGACCGTCACGTAGAACCCTAATGGGGAATGACAATTTGTGCGTCCAAGATTGGCATGTAGAAGATTATGTGAGGAGAAGATAAAAAATTATGGGCAATCATGGAAGCTGAAAAGGACTTCAGAGAACGGTGTGCAGTGGAAATGTGCTAGTGAAGCCCTATAATCCGATTCGGACGAAAAGGGATAATATAAATAATAAAATTAATAAACAGTGACGGATTTTGTGGTTACCTTTCCTACACTATAAATAGCATAATTGTCAAACATACCTTGACTGAAAAAATGAAAATGGCTGAGCTATTAGTTTTCGTAATGCCAAAATTAGTGCACCAAGATTTAACGTACTTTCAGATCACAGAGAAATTAATCTGACTGAGGTACTTAAAGATATCAGGTTTACATTGTTCATGTTTTCTTTTTTGCTTATAATTTACGTGGGTGGCTGGCTGCCTGAGTAACCTGATTATATTTAATACTAAAAACACTGAGATCAATAACATCATTGTATCAGCTGTTATAGATTTGTCTTCACAATGGATTATAGTTGAGTTATGTGGCAGTAATATAACACTCTCCAACATAATCAAATTACTGCATGAGTAGTTAATACAGTATTGTCATCAAGATTTTAGGATGCTTTAATCTTAGGATTTAGCATGCACATTTTGTAATCTAAAGTTCACTTCTTTAACGAATGACAATTTTTTCTGCCTCATTCAAGAACATTTGTCAACAGTGTTCAAGCCTGTGTCCACTGGTTATTCACATGAATGATATAATATTGGAATTTAATAACAAAATTATACTGAACGTATTAACTATGATTTTATAGAGTTTTAGCATTGAGTTCCCTTGTGATTATTTGTTTGCATAAGCCTATTTCAAAGGTAAGCTATGTTTTCATGAATTCTATAGAAGGATGTCTTTTCTACACAGAAACTTAGCATGTGTATGAAACAAGGAAAACAGTATTGTTTTCGAAAACAATTTTTTAAAGTATAAACAAAAAACAATGTGATTTCATTGCAAAACAATGTTGTCTACTGGGTCAAACTATTCTGCATCCTCTTATTCCTATCCTCTATAAAAATAAACTATACAAATTATTTCATTTTTATCAAAATATCAACAGCTCTTTGCTTCGACGAAGCCTTTGACAGAATTAAACTAAGTGCCCAGAAACTGTGAAATTTGTTAATACCTGAACCATCCTGTGATGTGTAGTATTGGTACGACGTACTGATCAGAATTTCTATTTAACGGCAACAACAACAAGCACCAATCACCATCATCGGGAGAGATTTAACAGAGGTTGCTTCCTTCACCTATCTGGGAAGCATCATTTCAACGACAGACGGAACAGACGATGACGTCAAAGTGAGAATCGGAAGGGCAAGATGCACCTTCATTAACCTGAAACCAATTTGGAAATCTAACACACTCAGCATAAGGAACAAGATTCGCATTTCCAATAGCATTGTGAAATCAGTTCTTCTATTCGGGTCAGAATCTCGGCGTGTCACGAAAAGGATTCGCAACGGTCAGATGCAGACTTTCATCGACAGTGACCACATTCACTGGCTCCATACAGAAGATCAAATGCCCAGAAAGAATTAGTAACAATAAACTCTGGCTGGGAACAAACAACCAAGAGCCGATCGCTCGACAGATATGTTGGAGAAAGTGGAGATGGATCGGGCATACATTAAGGATGCCGTCGAATGACATCGTGTGCAATGCAGGCCATTGCTCGAGTGGAATCCAAATGGGAATCGACGAGTGGGTCGTCAATGTGGGGGTGACATGGAGGAGATCGTGTGAGGAAGAGATGAGAGAGTTTGGTTAATCGTGGACCTAGCTGAATTGGACGGCAGAAAACAGAACAAAGTGGGGATGTGTTGTTGAATCCCTATGTTCCACTTAGAACGCAAGGGAATAATAATGATGATATTAATGTCAAATGACACAGTCTTAATCGCTAACAATAAGTATCTAGCATTACAAAAATTTAGCGGAACATACACCTTGTACGGAAGCCAAATTAGTAATGTTTCATCACTTAATACAACCCACAAGCATCCAGGTATTGAGTCCTATAGAGGAAAGTCAACTTTCTGTTGTACATTAAGGAGTTGAGACACACGTTTACTTTTTCCTTATGAACCAATTAACTATATTGGATGAAATAGACGCAGTTAGTAAGAAATGTTGCACCATCGTAATAATCTTCCGGATATCTTTTATAAAACACTATGTGTAGTCTCGAGGGGAATCTGAATAAGAAATAACCAGTTGGACGTATGAGGGTGACATGGAGGAAATAAAAGCTTACCGGCTAAAATGGACTGCCGAGGACAGAATGAAATGGAGATTTGCCACTGAACTCCTGTGTTCCACTGGGAGCCCAGGGGAATAATAACGGGTCATTTACATTTTAGTTACATTGGTTGACACAGCAACCAATACATTTGAGCCCATATTGGTTGTTTTTCTTTATTTCATATAGAATTACGACTGTTTCTTCATGCTGTTTCTCAAATATGAAAGGTTTAATATTATCTTGAAATTCTATGCGAAACAAACAGATTACATCACCGCTTCTTTAGGATTGTTGCATGAAGCTACTTTTCTTCAAAGATGAAGAATTTCAGACTAGAGTGCTTAAACAATTCATAGCATATGTGAATTATAAAGAAAAAAGTACGCCATTGATGTTGTCATGTATTCACATTTGTTTTTGAAGTTAACAAATTGAATAAAAATATACGTCTTGAATTACGACACAAAAAAGTGATAAAAATAGTAAGTGAAATAGGTTATTTTAAGGAATCATAAAATGCGATCTATAATTAAAAATTTGAAATTATATACAGCTCATAACCTGCATAAGGTAATATTGATATGCATTATTTGCTACAATTGTTTAAGTACGCAGCACAAAAGTCACTGATTTTTTGTGATATGATTATTTAGTCACATTGTAACAACTTTAAACTGTTTCTCAATCAGTTTAGATATTATTTCATGTTTATAAGTTCATTACACTGTATTATTATCTGAAAAATCAACCTCTGGGTAGATAATATGATAATAAACATGAGAGCTGGTTCCTATCCATAGTGATCGCAGTGAAATGACTACCTGATCAGCAAATGTACCTTATAGTCGGTAGTTTATCGAATTATTAATTCGGAGACTTGTTGTTTGAGTCCTTCTGCGACTCAGATTTTAATTGCATTTTCATTCATCATTGCTTATATAAAACAATAAACTGAGCAACTTATATACCAGTCTAACACAGATAACCTGAAAGCTCACGACTACCCTCCAGTTTTGCTCTTCAATGAGTATAAATCTCTGTTAGCAGACTAGATATCTACATCAGATTAGAAATGGTTTCTGATCTAAAAGAGCCACAAAATCATCAGAACATCCACAATTCGAGTTGCCACCATCACATCATAATTACCTTTAACTACTTTGTTTTACCATACATCAGCATTTGAAATCGTCACACAAGTATTCAAATTGTCACTGAAAAAAACACTGATTTAGAAGTTATATTGCCCAAAGTTTTGTTTTATCAAGAAAACCATTCTATAATTTGGCGATTTGAAATTCGTGTTCATCAGAATAATCATATAAAGTGGTTTGTCAGAGTTCAGCGTCAGTTTCCATCGGCGTTAAGTAGGCAGAAACAAAATTACGATGGAGATGGTTGGTGACTGCTGTGTTAGTATTCATGTTAATTATAGATATTAATCAATTCTTTATGTGTCACTCATGTAAATTCAAAAATACACAAACATGCTTCTGAACAAGTTTATCTTTGTTATAGACTTATTTTGATGAACAAGTGAATAAACAATTGAAAGACGCAAACGTGTTTTCTTTTGTTACACTGTGTTGTCTGAAAATCTGTTGCTACACACTAATAATAATTCTCATGTGTGAATTGTTTTCATCTGAATGAATCTTAATAGTAACATAATTACTTAAAATAACTCTTTGTCCCGAGGAAACATTATGGCGTGACTACGTGTCGCGGCATAAAATATTCAGATTAAAAATAGTTCAAAAGACTAAATAGTGATTATATGAGTGAAAGAATATTGATCCATTTGTCAGGATGATTAACAGGGTGATAACTACTCATAAAATATAAAGACTAAGTGTCAGTCAAGGTTGCAGTCACTGTTCAGTGTATATATATAGTAAGTTAAAGTGCTTAACTAGGCGGCGCTAATGTTGTTAGCTATTGTCAACATGTTTTAAACAGTCAGCAAACCTTTAGACGAAAGGATAACAGTGTCTGAAGAAATAGGAATATGTCGAAAGTGATTACCTTTTGCAAAGTTGAACAAGTTATGGCTATGACAAATGTAGACCTTAATGACGATTATCGTATATGAGCATTCAGAAAGAGATTTAACACTGTATTTAACGAAGTAATGAGAAATTTTTGAAAGTGGAAAACCCCCGATTAAATCAAATTATCTACGCGACGACTATTCTACACGACTACACCAAAAGTGTTCCTATGGTACAATTAGCCTCATATAATTTTCTTCATCCGTACGCAAGCTTCAGGAGATTGAGATGTTGGCTTGATTTTATTGACTGCATATTTTACATCAAGCTGGTTGCCTGGATAATCTATAATAACAAGAATTCATAAGACATCAATTGACAAACGATGTTGTCGGTTACATGGCTTTCAAAATCGAAAGAGATACGAATACATTGTTTATCATGATTTTATTGAGGAAATCACACAAATTGTGAAATAGTACACTTGAAGTAAAGAGCTATCAAAGACTGATTTACTAGAACATGTTACCTAACTGCACTATAGCTTTTCAAACTTGAAAAGAGGGTAAACAAAAAATGAGAAAAATTTGTGTTATGGATGGCAAACGCGAGATAGTGAGTTACATATACATGTATATATGGTCAGATAGATAACCTTATTATTTAGCAAATTAAATGAAGGTGGTATTTATTTCTCAGAAGTAAGCAGAGTTATCTAAAAAAGTTTAGATATAACTTCTCGTAATTTGTAACACCTAAAGGCGAAGCGTATCACGTATAAGTGACGCAATGAAAAAAGAAGTATCTCAAACCTGGACATCCTGTGTTTGGTGACATTCTGAATAACCATTCAGAAACCAGGAACGAATGTTTGAGGAGGCATCTTAAACAAAAGTAACGGAAACGAAAGCACACAATTAAAAGCAGTTGAAAGCGCCATTATCGTCAAATGAATAAACTTCCATTTCGCGTTACACATAAAAAGGATACTGATTTTTTTGTATTTGCAACTACAAAAAAGAATTTTAGAGCGCCTTGGTTTAGTTATATCTGCCCACTGTCGACTGTTACATTCAGGATAAGGAAGAAGATAGGGATTTTCGACACTTCTGTGAAGTCAGGGCTTGTATATGGTTCAAAGACTTGATATGCTCAATACTTGAAGCATTTTTAACAGGCTACAAACTATCATCAATAGCCGCCTTCTCTTCTTACTGAATACCAGATTATCAGAAATGGTTAGCGGAAAGGAACTTTGACACTGAAACCCCATCGTCTAACAAATATACGGAGGGAAATTAAGACGGATTGTACATGCCCCATAGGTGACGTTTTAGGGGTGGCACACACCAGGCAGACCGTTAAGTGACAACTGAATGGGAAACTACGAGTTAGGAGTTGGTCCGAGGTTGATCTGAAGGAGGTTTTGTGAAAACAACATGAGAGCTTGTAAGCAATCACACAGCCAGCATAAAAAAGGCAGAGAGCACACCGCAATGGAGATGTCCTGCTGTAGTCTCATATCTCACTGGAAACTTGAGAGAATGATATTATTATTAATAATTGTCTCAATGTAATTTTATGATTCAAATTTAAAACCTGCTTTTATTAGTTCTAGTTCCTTTTTCGTCCTTCTTAAGTTCAACAGAAGCGGTCAGATAACTGGATCTATGTACATTATTGTTTCTCACAGTCAAGTACCGAAATACGTTCTTCTAGAGTGTTTAAGTTCCATACTAGATTTATGCCGTACAGAATGTTTCTGAAAAAGTGTGTTTGCTGAAAGTTATAAGGAGAAGTCATTATTGTTTCCCGCAACAAAAGAAACAAAAAGGCGGTGAATTAGTCGAAGCTACATTCAGCCTGTAACAATACTTCAAAGGTGATGTTTGTGGTTGTATGCACAGGTAAAAACTTGCTCATGAATAAAAGCTGTAGAAAACTGCTCAATTACATGAGTAAACTTTATGTGCCTTGAGCACATCATCAAGTCACTTTACAGGCACTTACTTGTTCAAAATTATATTGATTATGGATGCTTCATAATATCGAAAAGATGATTGTGAGCTGTTTGCATGAGTGCAACAGACATCGTTAGTATCAAAGTTTACATATCAAAGATCTAGCAAATATGCCTGAGCTATTGATATGGATAATATAGGATGTTTATTCCACAGAATCTGTTCACACTTCGTCAAACATAAAATTTGCACAAACAGTTCCTGTCTTCTATTTTATTTCAAAAGAGGGTGATGAAACATAATATGATGGAAAACGTTACACCATCAATACCTCCTAACATATCGCGTGCTAGGAGGATTGCTACTGAAATGTCAAATTCCACGTAATTTCATTTTTCGGTCAATTAGTCGAAATAATGCCAGAGAATCTTGTTTTTATGTCTTATATATGTACAAACCAAGTTCACTTTTAACAGTTTGAAAAAAATTTGGGCATTGGGTATATGATATTCATTGCAATAAAGGTTTTTGTATTTCCCAATGAATGAAAAACAAAACTGTTTTGTTGTTTTTACTCACGTTTCACTATTTAATGCTAATTAATAGCTCTACCAAAGTATTATTAAACCAGAATTTACAAAATCTCAGCTTACATATAGCAACTTAATCATCGTACCTCAGCATAGGGTCATTTTTGCGTTGTCAAATTGGCCAATTGGTAAAGATAACGAAACCAGGTTTAGATTGTTGGATCTGATAAGCGTATAAGATTATAAGAGCAGTGTATGCTTACATAATGCAATCGCTTATCATATCCGTGTTGATTTTGTCATTTCATGGGGGAGAGGGGTGCTGTAACCGGGTCAAATTCTGTTTTAGTCCATCATTCCTATTCAGACAATCTGGATTCCACTTGATGTGAAGTGCTTCTGATGATATTAGACGTTCTTTGTGATTTCTGAAATTTTTGTGGATTATTTCAATATTGTCAAAATCAATTTTGTGGCTTGATTCCATAGCGTATAGACTTATGGCTGATGATTTTTCAAGCTTTGCTAGTTCAACTGAATTTTTCGGTGGTCAAACAGATGCTCTACGGTGTTATTTTTTTCTGATTTTGATGTTTGTTTGATGTACATTGCATCACAGTCCAAGCATTTTATTTTATAGACACAACTAGATAGAGAATCTTTAAGGATTTATATGGATAAAGCTGCTTTGCAGTATGTCTGATGTTTCGAAGAAAACTCTGATATCGAGCTTATTATTGTTATATACAAGCTGAGATTTTGTAAATTCTGGTTTAATAATACTTTGATAAAGCTATTAGCATTAAATAGCGAAACGTGAATAAAAACAACAATATCGTTTTGTTTTTCATCTATTTGAAAATACAAATACCTTTATTATAATGAATATTTTTATGTCTGTCTAAATTTCAAATGGGTTCTAATCTTTGATACTTTTGAAATGTGTTTTTTGCAACTGCGATGACTCATGATCATGTTATATCTTATGCGTCATATTTTATTTGTCATGCTTTATTTGTGACTGTTTTCCATGCAACTTCATTATCTACAATTATATTTTTTGAAAACTGTTTGTTACCATCTATAATCTGGATGCTATGTAATTAATTTGTTTTTTGAAAATATTACCTAAATCCTTATGGACAGAAGTGAGACGTGTGTAATTAAAAATATTTTGACATACTTCCTGGGTGAGCATTAATTTACTGATCAAAGTGTGTATTATTTACCTGCTATACTAAAATTGGACGTTGGATTTGATCATCAGGCTTTATTCTAATTAGAGTGTGTATAACTATAATAAAATAATTGATCTCAAAACCTATCTGTAAAACATTCATTTGCAGTAATGCTGTTTATGGAATATTTCAAGTAGTTTTGTAATCATTCCTCTTTTTCCATGAGCTGTTTATCTTTTGTATATCTTTCTTTGACTTAATCCTTGCTATCTGTCCTTGTTTTTAGTTTATTCCTAATTTTAATGCTTCACTTTACTGTCGAAGAATGGCCAACTACTGTTAATTTGTTATTGTTGCGATTTTGTTTGATCGAATTCATGGTTACCCTGTGGAGTAACTTTGATTGTCTGCTGAAGGTGTGTTTCTTTTTGTTTGATTCTAGCAGACAGACTTTTGATCTTACCTTGTTGCATATATTCTTATTGCTCACATCTTCAAAACTCGTTGCAGCATATACCTGCCAGCACCATTTTAGGAAAGATCATACAGTCCGAATTCCCTGAAAAGAATTTCAATCACCTAATTTTTGTGCTCCGTAAACCGCAGTTTATCTTAAATAAAATGATGAACATCTTACAGATAAATTTTTCAAGTTCCTAATACTTCAACAACTTAATTCCGACATTTTCATTTCTTATACTGTAGTGCCGTAAGTTTTTATGCAAAATGTCTTCAGTTACATTTTCTAAAAGAACAAATATCTCTTTCCTTCAAACTCAGTATTTCTCTTGCACAAAGGTTATTTACAAGAAGTAATTCTAACCTATTCATCAAATATTTGGGCATGTTTTCAACTGTTATCAAACCACATCACAACTTCTTTAAATGCAGTCTAATATTTTCAAGAATTAGTTCGTAGGGATTCTGTTTGCTTCAGGTTAGACTACTAGCCAGCATCAGAATAATTTTTAAGAAATGTTTTGTAAGGATTTGGTTTGTTTTTCAAGTCAGACTACGGATTGATATCGGTTAGAGAACCACTGGAAACCAGGGAGTATTGGACAGCTATTTCATCCTTGTTTGGGAACCATCGGCAGTACGCACCCACATACCAGGGTTCGAACTCAGGACCTTCCGGTATACCATTCAGCCACTGTCACCCGAATCAATGGTCCATGCATTCTGAATTGCACCAATTTGTGAATTTAAGCACGACCGCCACTGGGATCGAAACACAGTGGATGCATGCTGCCAATGAGTCCCAAAGTAGGACGAAACAACTGTTCAGTACTCTCTATTTTTAATGGATCTACAACTGATATCAATCCTAACCTGAAATAAACTGAATTCCTACAAACTAATTATTGAAAATTAATCTGATGCTAGGCAGTGACTTGCTACAGGACGAAGTTTCCTGGAGTTCTTTTGAAAAGTCGTGACCAGTGAGGTCCATTCAGTCGTGTGATGATGGATGCCCTACCGATGACATTGGTTGTTGGTCACGCTAAATAACGAGTTGGTAGGAGTTAGAATTCATGGGTCATTGAATTGGGTCCCAGTGGTTGAATGTTATACGAGCTTGGCTTGTAACCGGAAGGTCCTGAGTTCGAACCCTGGTGTCTGGGTGCGTACTACCGATGATTCCCAAACTAGGATGAAACAACTGTCTACCACTTCCTAGTCTTCAGTGGTTCTCTAACTGATATCAATCCATGGTTTTACTTTAGGCAGTCTAATATTTGTGGTTTATGACTGGCATGCATCCTTAAATCTTGCTGAAATTATTTTTGTTATATTTTCAAACTACTTTTTAACAACAACATCTCTGATGAAAAAGTAACGAAACAAAATAGTTTTTGTTGATTCAATTTGTTTTTTTTTACAAAGTATCCCATGACGATTGGTTGCATGTATGCAAATGTTGACATAATGAACAAAATACAATAGAACTGAATTCCAAATTGTGACATAACATTTTTACTAGCATGATTTACTCAATGGCCATCTTCAAGTGATAGTTCACTGTCGTCATGTAGATGAGATAATACACCAGTTTGTAGACATTTTGTTTCAAAATACTATTGGAAATAATAAATTTTCTATCGAATAGAAATGTACCTGTTTATTTTGATACAGAATATACAATGGTCTACTTACCAGTTATTTTATATTTTGATACATCATTTGTTAGATATGTGATAAAACCTGGATATTGTTGAAGGTTGTAATTTATTCACTCAGCTATAAATAAATGGATTTCATCAGTGAATGCCTTTCTGATTCGCATAAAGACCATTTAGAATTTTAAATGAGGTTTACAACACAATCTGTGAGAACGTTTTATACAGTTTTCTAAATAGTTAATCAGTCTACTGATAGTATGCGTTAAATTCACATAGCAAGTTTTTATAGGGGTACTTTTTAATTTGGTGGTTTAAGGGTATAATGCTGTCCAACCATAAACTTTATCCGGACTCCATTTTTGACTGATGCATGCCTAAGCCTCACTTAGGCAGTAGTAAACCCAGTAGTGAGGGACAGGTGGAGATGAAGTTATCAACCCAACCCCTTAAAGAACATCACTGCTACTGAAACCTCAAAACTGAGAGCTTTAAGTTCTATGTTCTACTCCTCAGGCAAAGGAGCATTTGCTATAGAGAAAGTTAAGAATAGCTTTCTTTTGGTACATTTATTATTTCAAGTTAGTTTCTAACAGATTATTTTAAAAGCTTCGTGGGAAACATTTATTGCCTCCACAGTGTTATATTATATGTCAACAGAAAAGCATGGTAATTAGGAAATTAGACGCATGTTTAGTGTGAAGCTGATACAGAAAAACTTGTTAAAAAGTTTGCTATTCAGAGAAATATGTAAACTTATCACTTGTTCAACATCCTGTAAAAACAGACAGGGGCTATTTCTCATATTTTCCTAACTTCTGGAAATTTTATTAGGTGTTTTGAAGTTTATTTTAAACTGATTTTTAAAATACCCGTTCTCTTGTGCAGGACTCACAAAATTGTCTAATTTTGTGAATAATAAAGACTAGGAGGTTTGACTATCATCCTGCTGAACAATAGTTCCCATAATAATAACAAAAGCTTTATTCTCAACTGCATTTATATAATGTACAGAACTCTCCGCGGAGTTTATTGGTTAACATTTACTCTTCGTCCAAGATCTTCAGAAAAAATAATAATTGACAGTAGATCATGTGACACAGTGTTATCTACACTGAAGTGCAAACCAATCCATTATGAGATTTCTCCTTTGTCTTTTGTGAGAATTGCACCACATTTGTTTGAAAGTCAACCATAAAAAGTTCACGAGTACATTTTGAGAACCAAGGACATAACTTAGAAACAATTATCTCATGTATTGGGATACACTGCCCTCCTGAGATCAAGTTTTTTCTCAGACTTAGTAGAAACTTGCAAATCAGCAGATTGTAAACATTTTAAATACTCGCCGGAGTAAAAATACTATTAGAGGTTATATTAACAAACTGAAGGAGAGAAATTATGTAGAATATATTGATGGAGGTTTTCGGTAGCTGAAGTTTCAAGCAGGCTACCACATGACTAATATATTCCCGAAATTAGCTATCGGTTTCGAAAAATACCTCACGCTTGCACGCATTTGTTTAGTTATATTTCGTAAATATACTTATTTAGCTGTAAATTGGTTTTAACCTAGGTATATAAACAAACTTTATACATTATTCTTCACAAGAACACGTATTCAGAGTACTTTTCCACATCTGTTAGATAAAACGATACTAGTAGGGGACTTTATGGCGAGCTCAATAACAAAAGAACAAGTATGTGAATAAAAATCAAGTTAATGAGATGATAGTGTAACAGTATATTTAAAATACAGTAATGAGTTATATTAATTAAACGGTTATTGATATACAGTTAAAGTCCACGGCTACAAATTATAATGTAATCCACAGAAGCGTTCACTGCTGAAGTTGTGTCTACTATTAGAAGCTGTGTATCGGTTGTAGAATAATCTTCAGATGAGGATAAGAGTTTCCTGCAAAAATCCAAAGTATTCAAACCGCTAGGAGTGAAGCCAGTAGACAGTAGATACTAGTGAGAAGACGAAACGGCCAGCAGTACACTGTATTTTAGATTGTACTCGGAAGTTATCTGTATTCTAACCTGAATTGTTCTAAACAATGTTTCTAATATCAAAATCTAACAAAACAGCGTACAATCATATCACACTGCAGAAATCTTAAAGTGTTACAATCATTTTTCGTTAGCTTTTTCAAATTTTGAAATTATGTGACATTTCCCTGTTTCTTTAAACATTATTTGTTGGGAATTCTGCAAGTTCTCTCATTTTGACTGGTTAAAAATCGGACGAATAACACTGTCGAGTATAACTCTTATCAATTTTGGGCAAACCCCTATTTACCTATATTAGGATTTTGTTGGCTTAGAGCATTGCAACACTGGTGGTTCCTCACAATAATATTCAGTGATTCATTTATTCATCTTGCATTCTCTTTTCAGCTTTCAGACGAAAGTCCGATGGTATGATTCTACTGAACATCTGACTTGTGAAGAAGATAAACCTATGCATATTTAAATAGAATCAGGTAACATCTACTGAGACTAGTTGAAGAAATACATCACAGTGTGTGTCAAGCAATATAGTTGTCTTATTTTGCAACAATTTCATTCAAATCTAAGGTGAATAATCAGTAGATCCGAATACTTTTCAGATGTGCCAGTTAACCTTTAAGTTAGGTGAAGCATTGGTAAACAAAACCAGATTATAAAGGATAAACAGTTCTATTTGGCGTTTCTACAGATTAAAAGATATTTTAAACCAAACAGAATTTGCAACTGTAAAAATGCTTTTATATTAATCAATCATTTGTAAGCCGACGAAAACCTTTTCACTTGAATGCAAGTAAATAAATATTATTATAAAACGAACAATATCTGATAGAAAAATAGTAATGGGATGGTGAAGCAGACGATAATTTTCTGGATAAACGTTATCGGAAAAATACAGTTTGCAATCCAAGTGAACCACAGAGCTTCATTATTACATCTGCGATCCACTCAATTCTCTGCCATCGAATTCAACAACCTTCACAACTGACCACAAGCCTTCATTTCTTCTTCACATAATCCCACAGATGTCACCTTTGGATCCACTCTCAACTTGCCACTTTCCGTTTACGTTCCAACCATGAGCCCGGTCTCCCCAGCGCATGTCCAATAAATCAGCATTTACTTCTGCATGTTTTGTGGGCAGTGGATTCGCATCTGATTTGCCGCTTCCTAGATTTACTTTTTGTTTACCCTTTCCGGTTGACTGTCTAATATTCAATACTAATAGACAGCAGTTGTTGATGAAGGTGTGCAGCCTGTTGAAAGTGCTTTTGATGGCATGTGCAGCAAGTCTGTGAACAGTATAAAATCTATGAGTTAACAATAGTGTTGGAAGTACGGATTTTTTTCCTTGTGGTAAATAATGTAGATCCTAACACTGACTCCAGAGTAAAGGACTCCGGCCTCGCTTTTATGAGTTTGAAATCTTTGTTCGTGTCGCCTACCTAATGTTGAAATGATGCCGACCAGATAAATAATGGAAAGAGGTGATTTCGTTTAAATTCACCGCATTGATATTGATAGCTGTTAGTTGATTTTATTCTTTTTTTCTGTCTCCTTCATGTCCACCTGAAGTTTTGTTTTCTCTGTCTCTTCAGCTAACGTTTTGTTTTCGCCATTAAATCTGTTAGAGTAATTCGATTCTAACGATTTCAATTTTTCATTGTATCAAATTTAACTGTGGGTTCAAAAACAAACCTGATATTCAACCTTAGGCATAATGGTTAACACAATCTACTGCCACTCCACAGTCACAATAGTTAGACGTGACAGTTATTTTTCATTGATTCTTCAAAATGTAATTAGATAATCGTAGCAGGGTC
This sequence comes from Trichobilharzia szidati, assembly GCA_944472155.2. Taxonomy (NCBI): domain Eukaryota; kingdom Metazoa; phylum Platyhelminthes; class Trematoda; order Strigeidida; family Schistosomatidae; genus Trichobilharzia; species Trichobilharzia szidati. The sequence goes on along the minus strand of OX235271.1, from coordinate 91,227,101 downwards.
CTTTCATCTATACCAAGAGATAAACTTCGCGCATTGTATAGCTTTTTAACAGTATTTTTTGTTCTTCCCAAAAATTAAAGTGGAAGCTGAAATGAGAAAACCCTTTGATAACATTTTTTTCACATTAAGTATGGAGGAATGCCACTGACAATAAAGATGTCAGGGACACAATATCTTCAAAATTTAAAGGTGGTAGCAATTCTGCACTGCAGACTACTTTAAATATTAGTTTCCAAAATTATCTGGATTGATCCTGGCTTCTTATACTAACTATTTTATTGGTTTAGAACTGTTTATTGCACTATAATCTGCTAATAAATCTATGAAATCGGCCATAATACTCATGTTTTAATAAAGTAGTAATGAGTTACCAAACCATTGTGTCGTCCAATGTACCTAAGGCAATATTTAAGCAGACAAACTTATGGATACGCAATTAGCTTTTAGTGGTTACATCCAGGTTTTAAAAATAATTATTTTCTTTTTCAAGTATGTGTAGGAAACTAAAAACAACATTATTTTATGTTAGGCACTCTGAACGTCAAGAGAATCTGATTAATAATGAAGTTTATGTTTTTATTCTTTTAAGTTCCCAGTGGAACATAGGGCTTCAAGCTAGAGGCTTGAATTTTCAGTAGCAGCGGTGATTATTTTTACAGGATGGGATTGCTAGCTTCATCTCCAACCTTCCCTCTTTACCAGTCTTATTTTTGGCCTAGCGAGGTAAAGCAGTGAGTCAGCTGGTGTTCAATCCCCGGACCACCTGCGTTGTCGGTGTGCACTCTACCGCTGTGCCAATGAGCTAGAATAGTTCGGTGATAATGTGTCTCTGACTATAGGATTAGGTGACGCTGATTCCATGACATGAGTTCCCTCAAGACTTCGAATATGCCATCCCAAGGAGTGCCAGCCAATAAACACGAAGCCTAGGTCTAGAGCGCTTCTTGCCAATTACCTACAACCACCTGACACCAAGACTTGCATATTGTTTTTGTGTATTAAATACACATAAATTGGTGAATATTCAAACAAAAGATTGGCGTATTATGTAAAAGAAAGCGAAACGCCTGTAAACTGAAGTAAAAATCGACTAGTATTGTACTTAAAATGAAAATGCTATTAAAATCGTTGATGACCGCCCAATGAAATAAGTTTTTCTCAGGAAGATACAAGTAATGATTAGATAGTGAAACTGTAAACATTTGAATATTTAAAATTTGCGTTGTAACTGACAATGATTATATCAAATAGGTAGAGTCAATGTCATTCGTCTGGTCAAAGTAAATTAGTTCACATTTATAAATGCTGCTGTTACCTGTGTAATTTTTCTCCCAGATCTTTTCTTTCAAAGCTGGATTCCGTATCACTGGCTAAATAGTCAACAAGCTATCTTTATAACCTGAAGATCCTAGATTAAATCTCTAGTGTGATGAAACTTACGACGTTTTAGAGAGTTTCAAATTTGAATGAAACAGAAATCACTTACGTCTCACCACTTGAAAAATACTTTAGTTTGATTAAGAGGCGATCATTGCATTTCGCATTTTTTATGTTCTTAGACCATCAAATGAAATTTTTTTTCTCAGTGATATATATTAATATCTGAAATAAAAGTAAGCTTTTCACCCTAAAAATCTTTTAATTTCCTAAAATATTTAAAAGCTCTAATTAAAATTAAAGTAATTGTTTCTTCGAGGTCTAAAGTTCATACTTTTTGTCAAATTGTATGTCACTATCATTTAAATGCTTTTAGAAGTAAAGAACATTTCCCATTCAATTATTTAGTTTCCTGAATATGTTCTCAGCAATTATTTTGCTCTTGAAATTTAATAGTTAAAATGAACGAGAGTTTTTAAAATAGTATGTTTTGATAAAAAGCTTCAATAAGGAAAAAAAAAGATAATGAAATGTACAAATAGAATATTAAAATGTATGGAAAGTGAAAATTATGAAGATGGATGATAGTTGTGTTTGGTACATAGGTGGAGGAAATCTGTAAAAAGCACAGGAGATAAGTTTTGAACTATTTGGCACTCCACAACACAACGTATCTCGAAATTCAAAACAACTGGTCTCTCGCAAAGATTCAAACCCAGTGGTCAGTGATGTTACCAATGAACTATTCAGGCTTTCAGATGGATTCTGCAGTAAACATTGATTGTTAACTTGTATGAAACCACTCTCCATATTGATGCTGACTGGATTGTGTCAGTCAAGTTTGTAACGCTACCAGTAATCTAGGAGAATTGTCACCGTGGTGTACTTCTAATTATTATTACTATAATTAGACAGTTTAAGGCAATCGGCACAAATCCCTGGACTTAGATGTCGTGCCTGCTGGCACTTGTCTGCGGACTAAACACTGGACAGCTTGTTTTGCTTTGTGGTGTTAGTAACAATAAAAAGACAGTTGCAGCGAAGAAAATTTTCCTTTTGATGAAGTCATCAACTCTGCTGTATATTCGTGTAATTATAATAAATGGGTTGGAGAGTTCCAGAATAATTTCCGGTCAAGGGTCAAATTAATAAAATTGCAATTAGGAATTGAAATGTCATTAATAAACAGAGGACGGATAAAACTCAAACAAAGTAGCATCATGATTACTGAGAGGATTGACATATTGTACGTCCAACCATTGTCCCTGCCATGGCCATCATAAACAGGTAATTCTTTTAATAGTGACTATCCCATTGCCTTTCTTATCCAAACTTCCTGTTTATTCATGTTATTTTTAAGTTAATATTAATCCCTATTTACACTACCTCATTTTCATATCCGAACTTCCTGTCTATTTTGTCATTTTATTATTACTACATATTTAATCCCTAACTGCATAAACAATTATTTGTCACATTAGTTATGATCCCATTAGACGTTTTATCCAAACATCCTGTCTATGTTGTTATTTCTACATTTCTAACCCCTAATTGTACAATATGTCAATCCTCTCAGTAATCATGATGCTACTTTGTTTGAGTTTTATCCGTCCTCTGTTTATTAATGACATTTCAATTCCTAATTGCAATTTTATTAATTTGACCCTTGACCGGAAATTATTCTGGAACTCTCCAACCCATTTATTATAATTACACGAATGTACAGCCTAGTTGATGACTTCGTCGAAAAGAAAATTTTCTTCGCTGTAACTGTCTTTTTATTATTCCCTATGATCAGATGTGTATATTCTGTGTTTTTTTCCTTCACGTTCCCCAGTGGAACATAGGGCTTCAAGCTAGAGGCTTGAATTTTCTGTAGCAGTGTTTATTTTACAAGCTGGGGTTGGTAGCCTCATGCCCAACCTTTCCTCTTCACCAGAATTATTTCTGGCTCAGCGTGGTAAAGGTAAAACATGATTTCGCTTCAAAATGAAAACTTTAGTGTTAACATGGTCTTAGTGATTCCCATCAACTTTGGTTGAGAAAGGGCATTGTAATCAGTTTTGATTAGCTAAAATGTAGTGTAAATACCACTGAAATAATCCAGTGATTCACTGGTTGGATCCTCTAAGGCAATACAAGTTTCTTCGGCGCTCATATATCTTCAAAGTATACAGCTTTCATATAATTACAGTAATGCTCAAAGAAAACAACTATGTTACGTAAGTAATGAATTATTAAAAGTGTTTTTCAAGGTACTGTGTTTCGTAACATGTGAAATGTGGTAAACACAGATGAGTGCATCAAGATTCCCGATAAAATAAGAAATGAACTTAGAAATATGGAGGATATAAATTTTCTCATAGATCGCTCATTTACTTTTATGTTTACATACTGCAGAGTATCGACGGTATCAATCTGAGTACATGACACGGATTTAATTTACTTGTTTATTGAATCTTCAGCAATTTTAATTTAAATATGAAATAATGAAGTAAATTTCAGTTTGAATCCACTCTATTTCAGTAACAATAAATGACTCATTGATGAAAAGAAATCATGGGTTACTGAGTCACATCCCAGTATCTGAATAGGTCAATAGTTTTGTCACGTGACCTGAAGGCCTTGTGTTCAACTTTCGGCAGTATCATAGGTGTATACTACTGAAGAACCTCAAACACGGAGGACGTAACTGTCCAGTCCTTCAAAGTTTTCAGTAGTCCTCCGACTGATATCGACTCATGCTCTTACTTTAAAACAAGCAGATGGTAGCACAGTCAACTGGGAAATAAAAGCTGATCATGTTTGTCAATCAATACAGTGCTTGATAATTCTCCCTTAGCTGGTTACGTTTATCATTGCTTACATCATAATGTTTACGTCAAAATAGTCTTGTTGTGATATATCTGAAAGTGAGGTCATTGATAATATGCTAACGACCTAGCAATAAACCAAGGGTAAAAGTAAATCCGTTGGTACTGCACACATTAGAGTTACTAGCCAGTCTGTAATCATTCATTCTGACTGCATCATTTTTTACTGACAAAACACCTTTATTTCACGTTGATATAACTTTTAAATTTCCTCTAACCGGCGCAAAATGTTTTAGTGTCAATTTTTCCCCATTTGAGAAATGACTTGTAAACACGCAAATGTCTTTCAAAAATAACTCTGACGAGTTTAATTACTACTTTAAATTTTGTTGAAGGTTTCGCGAAGGCTTTAAGAGCAGTTACTTTAACTATGGTTCAGAGAAATCCGTTTGTAAAATAGCTAATATCTGATTTCTATCATCCATACAAGTGGTTATAGGCAAGTGAGTCATTTGAAAATGTGTCTGTCTTCCCCACTTAACTAACATCTTTCTGTGTATTAAAATTTCCAGGGAAATAATTATTAGGCGACAGATAATATGTGCATTCTCTCAGAATTAATAGAAACACCTGCATAACGTTTAAATGTACACATCAAATACGTTTCAAATGGAATGGTACTAAAGCTGTGTTTAAAATAACCATCTTCTGATATGGTTTTCACTATTCCAGACAAAAATATTGGATATTTTAAAGCTAACATTTGGGCTGTAGAACAGGTCATTAGACGTAATGGTTTTCTTGATTTTTTTAATTATAAAGCTGTACAAACAGCCTTTCTCTGGTCTAAACGGTGGGGTTTATTGGCATCGTATTTACATAATATATATGTTACAGATGTATCATCAGCTATTATTATGCTATGTTTTACACTGCTAAAATGTACCCGGGATGGCGCCATGGGTGCGTGACACTTATAACCACAGAATTAGACCTGTAATATCCACCAGTGCAGCTGATGTCGATTTCTGTTGAGAAGTTTCACGAAAGTGTGGATTCCTCTAAAGGTTAAGCAAAAAATCGGAGTTGCACAAAACATTTTTGACTGAAATTAAGTGTAAATACAGAAAGTCATTAAACTAGGCATATATCTACACAACGTTTATTCAAAAAGAAAAGGTGGCGTGTGGTACTGATAAGATTTATCAGTAGCATCCAAAGAGATGTTCATAAGCATAAAAACATCACATAACAGGGAGACAGATTTGATATCAGAGAAACCAAATGATACAGAGTTGCGGAGATACATGGGAGGCGTGAAAGGAACACAAAGGAACAATATATAAAGGCTAGAAGTAGCACAACACGGAAGATCTGTACGAATGGTGATTTGAAGAAAAGGTGTACATAATTTCTCTACATAGAGAAACCAAATTCCAAATAGACATTCTTTTACCAAGTCTTTCGTCTTCTACCGTTACGAAAACCCATGTGGAACAAACTTTTGTATTTATTGAGAAGGGGTAGTCGACGAAATTTAATTCTGAAACTAAAACAAATGGAAACAAAAGACAATTCAGCATTGAAAGTTTTCTTTATCCACAAAATCATCTTCAGAGGCTGTACAGTTGTATTTATATTTATCAAAAATGTTTAGTAGTCTATTATTTAGTAATAGGGGTGACATAATTGATATAATTACTCCAAAGTGGCTTTAGAATTGATGATAAAATTTATAAATTGCGCAAAACTCAACGGCATAAAGGAAGAAAGCGTTAGAAATTTGATAAGGCTACAATTGTTATAGAGTGAGAATAAAGCTGGTTGGGTGTCAATTTAATAAGTGTCAAGAAGGTAAGAAAGCGTACAAAATGAAAATGTGATAGTGATAATGGTGAAATAATTCTTAAAGTAAAAGCAAACTAAAAGTAAAGTTAGAAAATAAAAAAATTACAGGGAAAGACTAATGAAGAGATTGAGACGATGGTAGAATAAGAGACACGCTAAATTGTTCTGTTTACAGAGTAAAATCAGACAAACTGTTCCAGTTCTGCCTAGTAGTGAGAAGACAATTTCACAAATGTTTTCTTATTTGAACATATGTAGGTTTTAAATTTTATTTAAACATCTGTTTTCTTCGTCTGTAGCAGTGAATTTAGTTTTTCGAAGTATATAAGGAAATATTTCCCCTTTTTACGACGTTACACCTTAATTTTTTATAAAGATCAAAATGCGCTTACGGTGGTCTTAGTGTACTCGAAAGTGTAAAGGATTCTTAATTCAACCAAACATAACTAGTTTTGATTTGTTAATGGATCATTCACCAGTGTAAATTAGGCCCAGATACTTCCAAATGATATCAGAACACACAATAATGTTTCCTCTGATGCTAGGGAAGCTATAATAATAAAATATTGCTTCAGTAATGCTGCATGAATGCTACACAAATAGAAGTAACCTCTTGATCACGTGACACAAAATCATTACTTAAACATAAATTATTCACCAGATGAATGGATATGAATATATTTAACAAAAAGGGTAAAATATTTATCTTTCTGAAACGTCTGCGTTCTCCGAAGTGAGTCCTTCTAGACAATATCTTCAACGCTTACTTCATTGGTTGCTGCGAGTTGCTGCCATTTCACCATAAACGACGTAACTGTCCTTCTTGATGATCTTGGTGTTGAATTGTTGTTCTCAGGGAACTTCTTTATCCATATATTAATTTGTATTAATATCGATTGTGTCATTGATGTAGAATGGGGGTTTTATGTCATTTTTTCCACGTAACTTGTCCTTTATGGGCTGATTGACTTGATCTACTTCAGTATACCTATTTGTTAATCTGAGTACTAGGCCGGTTGGAGGTCTCTAACATTTCAAATGTAAATGCTTTTTCAAACTTTGCATTTTATCAGTCAAGCTAGTACCTACATGTGTTGATATGATAGGACTTATGTCGTGTCTTTTGATGGTCAGAAGAAATTTACGGAAGATATCTAATGCCGTCGGTATAGCGATTTTCACAACTAACGCAATATTATTGAAGGCAGTGTTAACCTCTTCTTCATTCACTGTTGGACTGTTCGATCTGCATATTACTAAATGAAGTGATTTTGCCGGTTTGTCTATGATATTTATTATGAATGGTTTCGTCATCCTGGCTGTTATTTGAGAAATACTCTTTATATATGGTAAGACTTGTAGCAGAATAAGTGACTTGAATTCTCTTTCATGAAAAGTCTGCTTGGCACATTGATACTTGTTTTACTACTCTCCCTAAACCTATATATATATATGTATATCAAGGTTCTAAAGCTTGCATATCTACTTTAATCTTTATCACTTGTTTATGGTTGATTCCTATTGTGTTTATATTATTCTATGTGAATTAGAATTGTATCTCACATGTACTCATTGCCTAATGGATGTATCCAAATAGCTGTAACCAACAATTCCTTGTCACAAAAGAATTATGAATTAAATATCGAATGATCAAAGTACTTTCCTTAAATTAATGTGGATACTTTTTAAACTAGTCGTATATCTAATGTAGCTTAACTAAGGTTTCCTCAATGACAAACAATTTCAGAGGCGGTTTAAAAAAATAGAAACAGGAAGTCAAATAAAATGAGAACAAATTTGTTTAATAGTGCATCAAAACATTCAGACCGCGAAACTTTGACCAAATAGGAACTAATGGTCACTGACATTTAAAAATTATATAATCTGTTGAATTTTAAGATTCAGAACTGAAAACGAAACCTTGCCAGGCAAACTTTCACTTTATCTAATTGTCCTTATTCTTCCGGTTTGTGTATTTCATCTCCTACCATTCTCGGTATCTTACATAACCTTCACAGTAATGATTGTTTTGCTCGTGAATCCAAACTTCAAGGGACATGAAGAACTACACTTTTCTGCTAGTTATCATCTGAAGATTGGTCGTTTTGGGAAAATCGGCTTTAATAATATGTTAATTATGACTTGAATAGCTCTGATGTAAAGCCGTTGACTTCAACAATGAATGACTTGGATTCGAATCTGCGATACGGATCTACTTTATGAATGGTTAGAAAAATGTATGATCGAAAGGTTCTAGGCCTTCCTGCAATTGCCCGGTAACTAAAAATAATTGATACAATATTTCTCAGAGGCTGATACGGATAAGGATAAAAATTGTATTGCAGAATCATGATTATATAGCTTTTGGATACGGTGGCAGGCTCGAATGAAAAACACTATTATTTTGTACTTGACTCTTGTTAATAAGGTCATCGTCAAACAAACTACTCAGGTGAAAACTAAGGCAAGATTATTGTGCAATACGCTAAAAACGTTCATAGTCTGGTTTCATTGTTCATACTTACATTTGGCTCATTTCGGTCACTCTAAACTTCTTCTTGACCTAAATTCCTTGTTTTCATAATGGAATTGCTTTTTCGATGGAAAAGTGCTGACCATGACCTCATACAAAAGACGCAGTCTAGTATAATGTGGAACTTACTCATTGCTTTTAATGTCACTGAATACAAGTTGTCCAGTACTTTAGTAAAATCTATATGGTTCTTTCCAATGAACCTTACTTATTCCATATATTTATGAAATCTGAATGTTAAGAATTACCAGGGTTTCGTAGTTGCTTTGAAGTAATTGAGTTCAGTAGCATATTTAGATTTTCAATTATAAAACCAAATTCAAAACAAATTTTTAAAATAAATATTTACATCAGAAATAAATAACTATAATAATACTACAGACTTACCTCTGTTGTCTTCTGAAAACCTAATGAATTTTCATGAAAACAGTCCAAAATTTCTAGAAAATTTAATCAAAGGTGAATACACACAATGATTAGCTTTATGAATTTAGACAAAGCAATAAGAAGACGTAAGTTATCTCAATCGTGTAATTTATTTGCTCAACACATTTCGACAGTCTGATCACACACGGACTTGTCATAGGAATATATATGAAATTAATAGATTTAACAGGTGAGAAAATAGACTTAGGTCAAGTTAAGAGGACATATTGAAGGTCAAAATAACAATGAAGATCACTAAACCAAATAACAGAGGTAATAGTACATCTGCCCTGACCGCTATCAAAACAAAATTTGCCAAGGAAGGTTTAATGTGATGACGAATTGTTTTTGAACGCATAAAGGTGGTTTAAACTTCCTAATTGCTAGGGCTTCCACAAACTTTAGGATACACCCCAAACACCTTTTATAGATAGGTCTAAAAGACGTGTAACCATCAATTTATGTCCTCTCTCTATATGTTTCTCAGTAGAGGAGCTAGGTCTCCTGTCCTCACCATTAATGGGTTCTGAAGATTCCATTTGTTTCTGGAGCCATTTAGGAATATGCTCTGAAGCCAGTCCTTATTTGCGAAGATCGATGAGTCCTCCCTATGTATGTGTGTCCACACGTACATTCAAATTGGTAAATACAGTGGGATGTGACATCATTTTTTGCATGTTCGAAGGGCTTAGATAGATATATTGGCTTTACATTCTCTATTATTATGATATTGGCTGCATAAAAAGTCTTTTTGACAGCAGTGTTCAATCTTTGTCTAGTTATCAAGCTGCTATGATACCCCATATAGGGTAGCTTGATGTGCACGTCTTTCTTGAGGGCGAGTTGGAGAGTGAGTCTTGGTGTTCTGAATACTTTATATCTCTTGGTGAGCTTCTCTGGATAATTGATGTCGACCACAGTTTGTGTGGAATTCCTTCCTCATCATGACAGGTAAGATTACATTAAAAAGTGTGTTTATTTTTGTGGAAGCTACTACATTCAAAACGATTGTGAAGTGAGAATTTAATTGGTTAAGAAGGTTCGTGTTTATGGAGCAAAATATTCCCATGAACTGGTATATGGAGGTGATTTAAATTTTCAAGATCTCCAATCTTTACAAATACCAGTACTTTGGCGATATACATAACATTATTATACACTCTTTAAGTCTGGTTATTAGCCTCCAGTTGAAATGAATGTCTACACCTTTATACTTAAGTAATTTCAGATTACTAACTTTTAGTGGTAACTGTGTAATTTTATGATTATATCCTAAACACTGACATTTTAACATAAAATCTTTTTGATCAGGCTTGGTTGTACATGAACTATACATCAATTTGATAAAATATCCATGAATAGATATTTAGGCTTGACGAATATCTAAAAGACAAAAATCACAAACTGTTAGAAGTTGGGATTCATGGGCTGTTGGATTGGACCCAGTGTCTGAATGTTCATTAAGACTGCCAGAAGTTCCTGGGTTGGAACTCCAGCGGATGCGTCCTATTAAAGAGTGCCGCACTAGGACAAAACAGCCGTTCAGTACTACCTGATGTTCAGGGTTCCTCCAGCTGATATTAATCCGTGATTATTCTTGAGACAAAGCAAATCTGATTGGTTTCACATTTAAGTGTTTCATTTGTCTGCAAGTTGAATATTACATATTATTATGTTCTGCTTCCCACGAGCACCGATACATTTTAAATGTCCAAATGTATTTCAGATCTCACATTGTTATCAGATATAACCTACGTAACATATTTTTCAAACAACTCAGTATTGGTTACTTGCTAATTCAGAAAAGATTTAATGTGATTCTGCTTTCTTAATATACAATGGTTCGTACAGATTTCAATAGATTTCAAGAAAATAGTAAGAAAATCAAAGCCAATAGTTAATTCATCATTCTTTTACTTAAATAATTCAGTACTTCAGTAATACTGATAAAAGCTAAACAATGAATTATTACTTCGAAAGTATGGTGAACAAAAATACGTTGTCCAGACAGAGCACTTTTTCTTACAATTAAGCTGTTCCCCAAAAAGAATAAAACATCAGGAAAAAAACACTTCAAAACGCTTTGATTGTGACATTATTTATGTAAATCAAAGTTTCCACATGGGAATATGATAAATAACAGTCAGTTTTGTTGAAACAAAACACTGGAATGGCTATACAGCAAGTTTGAATACAACAGAAATGAATAAACAGGAGAACTTTTGTCGTCAGTTAACATCCAATTGAAAGCAAAAGTAAACTGAATATCACGAAAAAGCAGTAAGTCAATAACAAGATATATGATGAGATGATGAAAAGCCTCCGACATAACAAATAATTATTCAACATTTTTCTTATGATGCATTAGTGGGTCTTGAGTTTACCATTTTGCATTTGAGAGGATTATGTAATCCGTATAGACTGAAAGTGCCAGTTAGGGTGGCTGAGATTTATTGAATCAGGGATGTCAGTATTAACTGTTAAAATAAAAACAAAACACATAGTTCAACGAAGAGGCCTTTTTGTACGAATCCACTTTGTCCAGCTGTACAATAGTATTTATATACAATTTCTTCATGAAAGAGGGTAGTAACAGAAGTGATGCATTGTCAGAAACATGGTTGTTAATATTAGTCAATGTATAAAAGAAGCTGAACAAGTGTACCAGCGCTAAGTGATAAGACGAATAACTTGGTGAATGAGTTGTGACCAAGATGCACACAGAAATGTAAGAGAATATGAAATTTTGTAGAAATACAAGAGTTATAAGGCATAAGAGAAAAAATAAGCAAGCAAAAATCAAGTCAGCTGAAATCAATAAGGTTGTCACCACGATTGTAGTACTGGTTGAATAATTTTCTTTTGTATGCATAGCTAAGTTGTTTATAACTGAATAGCTAAGACTTTAGCATTATTGCAAAGGAGACGAAAACGCACTGCCTTTGGCAGGTTATTCTTCACTTTGTAGATTACTTTGAAGGAGGCGTTTGTTGATAGGGAGTAACCAGTGTTGATAAAGTGTTCGATTATCACACTACTATCTTCCTGCGGCCACGTGGGATAGTGTCCTTGGACTGTTTTTAGACAGGATAAGCGTTCAACGAACAAGGTACCTGGCTTCATGAAACTATATATAAATGCAGTTGTACAGCTAAAGAAAATGAATTTGCTGAAAACAGCCTTTCCGCTGATATAAGGGTTTTCTTTTGATTGATATCTAGATGAGGATTATACTTGAATTATTTATTAAAAATCAAAATTAAGGGCGTCTTCGTAATGATAATGTAAACCGAATGGCCTAAAATTCTAAATAGAATTAAATGATGTGTCTAATCACTCTGCATGCATAGTTTAAAAGTCTTAAATGACCAATCATAAATAATTTACGGCGACGCACAGTTTTCGCTGGCCTGAGCAAAGTAATATGTGCACAGTTTGCTCAGGTTTTTCCTGCTCAAGTAGATGAAAGTTGACTCTTTGTGAATTTTCTATTGTCTAAAACGACTAAATCTGAGTAAATTACTCTTGAGCTCCATCCCACACTATTAAAATGCCTATCCTGAAATCAGAAACTCATTTTCTCTCTGAGTTGTTTACAACTGCATACCACAACCAAGAACATATACTCTTATTCGAATGTAAAATTCTAATTTAGAAAACAGGAATATAATCGAGAAGAAAGGTATAAAGAAAGTTTTGAAAGTAGACGTCATCACGCGTAGTTATCAGCCACAGAACTATTGGGCGCCGATGGCATTCTCTTGTTTTAATCCTTTTAAAGTGCAACAGATCAATGTTGAGTAGTAATTTTTCTTCAAAAACATTCAAATATATCCATATGATGTAGTTATATGGCATTCATTTCAACAATATATGCATCCACTAGAATGCATAAGTGAAACTAATTACTTCTGTTGACAGTGAATGAAAACCCCTACCTGTCTGACATAAAATCGAAACCGATACAAAATTGTTTGCTATCGGTGGGAGAATTAAACATTTTGATTCATTGCTCTGAACAGATGGCAAATTTTGTACTTTTGCTATACATAAAATTACTAACATGCAAAGCTTTCTTGGCGTCGTTTTCTTATCTCAATTTCTAAATGAAAAGAATAAAACTATTATTCTGTGAGGAATTTTGAAATTTGTAAAACGCTGAGATGAATTATTGATCTTTTGAATTGTATATCCCAGTGCTTAAGAGAACTATAGCTACATACGCTGTACTGGTTATTCGGATGTTTGGAGGCAAATGGTGGGAAGCCCTTGACCTAGTTTTCCTGCTTTCTGTTACTCATCGCCATTGGTTACGCCAAATTGACTAATTAGTGAACTGTTCACTTGGCCAGCACTAAATACCATTTTTTTCATATGCCTGATCACCAGTAAATGAGTTTGAAAATAATTTTACTTTAAAACATTAACAGCCATTGTCAACACAATTCTATTGGTTAAAAATATGAAATGGTATGAGTACTGTTTTCGGTGGGATCATTTTTTATAAACCAGTAAACTGCACCAAACACTATAATTTTAATTCAGCGTATCACTGTCTTCCTAGCTGCTTGACTAACCACTGTATTTACTAAAAAGTCAGATGAATGCAGATGAAGAATATGACAAATGATTTACTACGGAACCTATATTCACCCAAAAGAAATTCATGGAACGACACAATTATGCTTTATTTTATCAGAGGAGCAATTTCATCACTGTATTATTCTACTACGCAGTCATTCTAGGAATAATAACGAGTTTATGATTTTCAAAAATGTCCACATTTAGAAACACTTCCGTCCACTTGTCTTTTTTGGCGTCTATGCTGACAAGCGCTAAAAAAGTTAGTCGCCCCTATGATATTATACTAGTGAAGTCCCCAATCTTCCTTTTTTTAACAACAGAACCTACAGTTATCGCTTGCAATATGAGGTTTAGTCATATCATATAGTCAGGAGACTAATACGAAACCCATGATAATAATTCAATAACAAACTTCAAAACAATTTATAGAAATGAGTGAATAACAGTCGCCACATATCATTAAGTAGATCACTGGACAATCTGTGACAACAAACAAAAACGATTGATTTCGATGACTTCGCTTGGTCTATATTCGTTGTAAATGAGTCTGTTTTAAATGTGAGTTTGTCACTGCAGTGGCTGAGCTATTCATTCTTATAAAAGTTTTTGTATTTCCCAATGAATGGAGAAACAGTATGATTTTGTGTTTACTGGTTAATCAAAGCAATATCAAACCAGAATTTACAAAATCTCGACTTATATATATTGACTTATTTTGTTTACGTCAATTTTCGTTCCTTCCGTTGTTTGATTACACTGGACCAAAATGTTAGGACTACTAGTTACCATCTATCAAATAACGTCAGTAATAATCCTCAGACATAGTCTGAGCACCAACAGAGATCGAACATTTCAGTTTAATCCATCGAAGGGAAAAACAAATTGATTTAGGCGAAAAATAACTTTTCCCCAATGCCCAAGAAGTGGACCTTATAAATTATGTGGCCTAGTGGATAACGACTCGACGTTTGAAACGAACAGTACCCTGCTCGAGTAACCGTAGAAACAATATTACTCACTGGGATTACACATATATTCAGCTGATGAGTAGGAATAGGGTGAAATGAGCATCCGGATCTCTTTGCTAGCTAGTTTCATATATGCCAGTTTACGCCGTCTCTGGCGTAGACGCGATATCCGACTATCGACCAAAGGGCGTGTGTACTGCTCATCAGTCCGCTCCGTCCTCCTTTATGGCTGTGAGACCTGGCCACTGAGAGTGGAAGACATGAAAAGATTAGCTGTCTTTGATCATAGATGTCTGCGTTCTATCTCCCGCGTGAAGTGGTATAATAAGGTGAGCAATATTGAGGTTAGGCATCGAGTGCTAGGTGAGGAGGGGAAATCAGTTGACGGGACTGTGAAATTACATCAACTGAGATGGTTAGGACATGTGTTACGCATGCCTAGCCATCGCCTTCCTCAACGGGCAATGTTAGTTGGCTGACATAGGGTCAGGCTGGAAAAGAGCTAGTGGCGGTCAAACCAAAACATGGCACCAGTCAATGAAATCTACAACAGTTAGTCTAAGCCACGTTGGAATGTGTAGACTTCCTGGTTCGGGTCCTCGGGACGGTAAAAACCAATGGTTGGAAACAATTGGTGATATGGCTCAAAATCGTTCTCAATGGCCGGCGCAGATGCCTCCACTCCTTGTGACTTATGATTTTCAATTAAACTGTTTTGTTCTTCGTTATTACTATACCTTTGTCTCACACCTCTGTTTACTGTCTATATTATGCATTTCTCCTACTTTCTTCTCTTCCTTTGTGTGCCACATGGAGTGTGGCGACTTGAACAGATGCAGATATGTGCAAAATTCTATGTCGAAAACAGACAGACAAACCATCCACCAAATTGTATAACTTAATCATAATCCCTCAGCATAACGTAATTTCCAGTTGTCAAATAGGCGAATCGATGAAGGTAACAAACCATGTATAGATTATTGGATTTGATAATAATTATGTAATTTTACAGTCAGCATATGTTTATATAATAAAATTGTTTATCAAGTCTGTGTCGATTTGTTCCTTCATGCTGAGAGAAGTGTTGGAACCAGAACTGAACTATTCATTCACTTTTGATTAACTGTAGCCTTCATACACAGAATGGTTAAGATGAAATAATGTATATGCTCACTTGACTATAAGTTAATGACAAAATCACACTTGGTATTCTACGTACGGATAAACAACTGCATTTCAGATATTTTTCTATTCATTAAAATTAAGTCTTAGACAATTTTCTTAAAAACGTGTAGTCTTCATGATTTGACAGAATGTCACAATTTTCAGCCATTTCATAACGTTTTAAAAAAGATTGGTCTAGATTACAATGTCAGTCAATTTCACACAGGTATATGGGCTAAACAATAGAATAAGGTGAACATGTGACGTAAAATTAAGTTTACAGTAAGTGATTTTACTATTAGTTTAAGAGTGTACATTACGGAAGATTTTTATGAATGATTTTCTCGTCAATCATTTTAATCAATCACTATATTCATAAGAGTTATAAAGCTATTTCATTTCTAAAAAAATAGACAAATTTCAACAACCTACAGTTATATATTATATATCTATAGCAACCTTAATATATACTGACAGAAGGCTCTGGAAATTTTCAAGTATTGGTTTTATAGGGAATTTGTTTAATTCGTCTGAAGATTTCATCATGAGGTGATATCAGTTAGAGAACCATTCGAAAACCTGGTAGTACTCGGCAGGTGTTTCTCCAGTCTAGTTTGGGACCCTCCAGCAGTAGGCACCCATACTGCGGGGTTCGAACCCAGGACCTTCTGGTTACAAGGCAAGCTAGCCCGTCGACCATTAAGTCACTGGGATGTTGTGATGTCCTGTTTGCAATCTAATATGGCTTCACAAATAATTTTAGCAGTTGGAAGTATTTTCAATTCATGCGCCATTGTAGATGTGTACGCTTCATTATGTATTCAAAGAAATAGGCTAAACATGCCACTAAAACTGTTGTGATGATAAGAAAAGCAGTTATTGTTGTTAATGTTTAGTTAGTGCTTTGATAGCTAGGCTTTCAAATAAAAATTGCATTTAGTTCAATCTTAAACTTTATTCTTGAATACTTTCAGGATTCCATGATCTACCAAGAATTAAATTATTCTCTAATTCTTCTAGGACCATTCTTCATACAAGGCATTAGCAAATAACTTCTCAAAATATCCATATCCACCTTACAGGAACAATGTTGAATGTGTGGTAACAGATTCATTCGATTTTGAATCCAAAGTAATAATACTAGAACCTGTGGTGAAAATCACTGTGGTACACCATGATGTTGAATTGGTGTTAACGTTCAGGTCAGTGAATAATAGTCTGGAAAATGTATCCCGTTCTTTGTGCTGCGGCACATTTTTGGTAGGGGGATGTTCACTAAGTATCAGTTACAACATCTGATGCTGAAAAGTTTGTTCAGAAACTAGCCATTTAACTCTGATAAGGGAATTATATCAACACACTAATACTGATGCTACTGGTTAATCGTATCATTTTTAGTAGAGAAACCATTTAGATGTAAGGGAGGAAGTTTTACTTTAAACGATCTTCAGCAGAACACATATTTAAGTCACAAAGTCGATTTCGATGATGTTTACGATCTCAAACAGAGAATCCTTTCTGCTGCCAAATCTGAATTTCAGTGCATGACAAATCCAGTCAGTTGTCACCATGTATGTACAACATCTTTATGGATTCCATGCTTTTACTTCCTTGACACCGACAACGAAAACCTAAAATATGTGATGAAGTAATTATTATGAGTGAAAAATCACCATTTTATTACCCAGATTACAAGTGATGAACTGAATACTGTTCAAGGTTCACGAGGTTTAATTACATGGAATTCGCGCTGTTGTCTTTTTGTATTAAAAGAAGTTTACCTACCATCGAAAAACCCTGACTTTCAAACATTCGCCACATAGGTATGTTCATTTTAGAAAATCCACCGGTATTCCCTAGTTACTGAAGCGTGTTTTACGTAGCTATATCTTCACAAGATATATTAAAAATACAAAAAATTAAACGCTTCCCTGACTTCTTCATGAATTTGAAATTTCCACACCTTAAGACATATACCTATTTGGCAACTATCATGCTTTTGTGTCGTTATATTTCAAGAATGTTTGACGATTAGTCCAAAGTTATGCTAATAAGCGACAGTAGTATCGAACTACCTGGTTCCTTGAATTGATGCTGCAGGAATAATAAGATATTATTGAGTTGTTTTTTGTTTATGACCATTATCGCTATGAAGGCTGCCTGGATGACGGCAAGTTCAAAATTATTTGTTTTTCGAACCACAACATACACTTAGAAAACCGGTGAGTGAATTCACGCGTCAGGCAAGCCCTCGAATGGAACCCAAGTGAGAAACAACGACTTAGACAAGAGTCCAAGGAAAACATGAAGGTTATCGTATGAGGAGGAGATGAAAGCTTAGGGTAAACGTGGATCCAGCTAAAGAACACTGGAGAGAACAGACTGAACTAGTGATGTACTCCTAAAGCCTCCTATTCCAACGGGAACCCAAGGAAATAATAATAGTGTAGCAATAATAAACAGGCCTAAATTATTCGGGAGTTTGTTGGAAACCTGTTATGTATAAGACGAACAGGAGTTTTTAGTAACAACTCTCTGAAATGACAGTTCATTATCGTCAGTTGAAAACTGTTTTCTGAGAATAATAAAATGCAAAGAACAGAACAATGCCAGACGTAACTGAACACTTTTAGTGCAGATTCAAGGTAGGAGAAGCAAGACTAAAAGACACTAATTGAGGTCGGAATACATCATTAGACACAAAATGTGATTCGTGTCAGTTGCAGAGGTTTACGCATTTTACTCATATGACAGCTGGGAGTATTTAGAACGTTTATAAACTAATATACAGACAGAGCTTAAGCTGGTAGTCTTTTGTGTAAATGTAAATCCTAGTTCAAAAATGATCTCATCAGTGATCAGCTAAAGTCTATTAACTTTCTGTACAGTCACTCAAGATGAGAGTAATATAATCACCTTATTAGTTTGTTAACTCTTGGATTAACTAAACTGATTCTTAATTGTTATCGTGTATTCATACACAGATAGTTTCAACTTTGTCATTCACCTTAACCATGACTATGGATTTTTAAACTGTTAATGCCAAAATCGTGCATTTAGGTGTACCTCTGTGATTACATCATAGGCAAAATATATTGATTGTTAACAAGAAATCTCTCTCTGTCACACATAATAAGTATATTAAAATTTTTCTTAAAAATCAGGTCAAACGTCCACTGCTTTATATGTATTCAAAATTATGATCAACGATTTTATAAGTATAAAATATGATAATGGAATTTTACAAGGAATGGTGAATTATGTTTACACTTACAGTAATACATAAATTGGTACGTAGAACTGTCACAAAATTAGACTGAAAACACACAGAACTGAGAAATAAACTTTCCAAGTAGAAAATTATGAACATCAATACAAGAATGGACAATACAGTATTAAATTCTGTGCAAAGTTAAACATTATCACTTAAAACTACACCTCACTTTCAATTTCTTGAACTTCACTTAATGTTTCGAATACACATGTACGTGATAAGGAGTTTCCTGGTGTTTTGTTAAATAAATTGCTACTATTATTATTATTGTTGTTGACAGTGTCAGTGGTATAGTTTATGGAAAGATTGTCACGTCGTCTTGTTCGTCTTGGTGAATTCGGTGCTGAATGGGGTTTAGGTACTAAGGTCCGTAAACATTCTAAAGGACCAGTGCATAATGTATTTTGATTAAAAACAGATAACCAAAAGTTCACAGAGTTCTCGTCGGCTGTTTCTGCTTGTATAGTTATGCCTTCACCACATCTTGTATATATTTGAAAGCGTTTTTCATCAATTTGACGTGAACGTGTGTGCTTTAAATTCAAACGCATGTAGGGAGGAGAACAAAAGTCAGGTATATACTGAGAATTTCGTGGATTTGTTTTTGACTTTAACAATATCACAAGCGATGGAATGTCTACATTTTGTGAATTCAATTTTGATGAAAGGGAACTGGATTTCTGATAAATTTGTACCCAAACCAATTGTTTTTCTTGATCGTTATCTATAGGATTTTTGTTAATTGGTGTAATAAATATTTTTCCAATGATAGTCTGTCCAAAACTGGAAGAGTGTTCCAAACTGTTAAAATAATTTTCATAGAAATTTAAGTAGACTTCTTTTGAATTGTAGGGTGAATTATCATTATGTCCATCAACACTAACAGTATCATCCGCTGCATCATTATCAACGTCAATAAGAAATTTGGAAAATGGAACTGTTAGGGATCTTACATCTTCCACCTTTTCAGCTAATTCTGTTATATCCCTTTCTGCAACTATCGGTTCAATTAATATTTGAGGTGGATTGTTCATTTTAAATAAATTTTTTGCAGCTTCTTTAATATCATTTAGGCAGAATATGTACGATCATAATTGTATTATTCCCGATAAACGTATTAGATGTTAACACTCAAATAATTATGGTTTCACTTATATATTCCTTAATTAACCAATCATCGTGAAGCATTTGAGTCAGCCAATTACGTTGTATATTTGTAGCTATTTTAACCAATCACATCCTTCATCAACCAATCGTGTCAGTCAGAAAACGTGATGTCATTTACAAATAACGATATGCTATATTAGATCATTGCTTTAATGTTGAAATCAGAACGGTGTATGTGAATACCTGAGATTAAAAAAGTTATTTTTTCAATGTTTTCAATGTTATATTATCAAAATTGCAGACTTTGTGCAAACAAAACCTCTAGTGTGTCTATACTAAAAAAATTGAATATCAAGGTGTAATTAAATGGAAATAGGTCAGAGTATCTTCTAATTCACAAAAATTTATGAAATTGATTTTATTTTCATTTTAAATTGCTACTTATTATTATTTTTTCTCATTAGCGATTTCTGAGAAATTCACTCCTGCGGTATGATTAGCAGCTGAAAACCACACGTTTTAGTCTGAACTCAGGAAACCATTTTTTGCGTTCCGCTGTATAGTTAGCCTGAACGCCCTTGATTTACGTATGCTAAAATATTGTTCTGATGATAATAGTAAAAACATAGTTATTTACCATAAGATCTGCGGTACTATTCAACGATCATAGTTTATCCAAAAAACACAAAATTACCGCAAACACGCCATTAGACATCTATACTGGTCCAATAGTTTCTCACGTACAGAACAAGTACTCTACGAAAGAATTAATTAGCCAAGTCGGCCGTAAGAAGTACTTGAGATTCAAGAATAATATTCCAGACAAGGTGGGTCTAAAACTCTGTCAACAAAAATCATGCACCAAACAATTCTCGCGTTGAAGTTTCTGTAGCAATTTGGTTTCAGATGGCCAGAAAGAATCACCAACAAGAAACTATGGGAACAAACAAAACAAGAATCAATCGCTAAACAAATATGCAGGAGAAAGTGGAGATGGATTGGACACTCGCTGAGGAGGCCGTTGGGTGACATCGCGCGTCAGGCCGTTGCTCGAGTGGAACTCGAAAGGGAAGCGGCGAGTGGGACGTCCAAGGGTGACATGGAGGAGATCGTGTCAAGAAGAGTTGAAACAGTATGGATTAACATGGATGCAGGTGAAAAGTACATCAGAAGACAGAAGCAACGTGGAAACGTGTAGTTGAAGCCCTATGTTCCACTAGGAACCCAAGGGAACAATAATAATAAATAAACAATTCTCGCAGACAGACCATGGTCACGATAACCTAGACTCAATCAAAGAAAATCCCAGTTGTAAAACAACATATTATCAGTATCATCACATAACCTTAAAGTGAAACATTAAAACTAGAGATTAAACAGGAATATTGATAAATAATAAGGATTAATTCAGAATAATGATAAACAGTCTAGGAGAAAACATCTCAATAAATATCAAAATTGTAATTAGGTCATTCCGGTGGGAATTTTCAAATAATTATTGCGTAACCGTGTAACTTGTGTCTGTTTTGTTTCATAGTGTTTCTTTTTGCTAACTGGATAAATTTAGTCGAAAATACAAAAAGTTTCATTTGGTTTGTTACTAAATTTAATTGTCTGAAATTATGATTCAAAATAAAAGTGGTTGTAGAAATTTGTTTGAAATGAATAATGAGTTTTGTCTGATACAAATGTTTCGTGTATAACCACATGATAAACACTAACAAATATGGAATGCACGCAAAAGTTTGCATAGGCTTCAAAAAGCTACTAAGCGTAACGGAGGCGTGATTGGTTTGTTTTCTTTTTGTTATCTTATGTGCAGAATACCAAATTATTGAATTTTTAATAAAAAATTATTGAGTGGTCAGAATAGTTGCAAACGTGTGTAACAAGCTGAAAAAGTAGCCGTTCGATTTTCAGATAAGCGGTATATTTCACTCTATTAAACGGTGTGGTGTGACGAAAGAAGATTCATGTGATTCGCGTAACAATTTTAAATTTGTTCAGTTTTGTTTGAATTACAAAATAACAACTGTAATATCCACCGCACAGATAAGATATTCTCATTTCACATGAATATTCCTTTCACATTTTGCGTAAAATGCTTACAAAATAAATCAAAATTTTTGATAATATCATGTTCTTTTCGATTCATTTTGTAGTTTGTCATTTCACTTTTGTACCTTTCCTGACTCTTACAATATTTGTAGGGAAATATGTTTTCTTGATCCCTGAAGGTAGAATACCGATATGAACATTCATATTTATTGCTGAGAAGATAATAATTCTGTTTTTAATCCCTTTACCTTCAAAATAGAACGTAGAGTTTCAGACTAAAAGCCATAGATTTTTAGTACCAGCAGGTTATTTACGTGAAGTTGCTAGCCTGATGCTCAACTATTCCTCATTCACCATACATACGACTGACTAGCCGAGTTTTTGGAGTACATTGGCTGGGAATCGAACCTGCGCCACGTGCGTGGTTGGGGAGTATTCTGTCAGTGCGCTACCAGCGTGCGTAAGATTGTTTGGATTTCTCTAATTAGCTGTGTACTGAGGAATCTCAATTATCGGCTGACATCAGTTAGAGAACCATTGGGAAAATATGAGAGTATTGCACAGCTGTTTCGTCCTAGTTTGTGTTATAACCGTAATGAATTGAGGTAAACGCGTCGCCAATTTGTTGTAACTGTGGTCGGAATTAGATGAGGAACGTTGTTGCCTTGTTCTGTCTGCGCCTGACTAATATGCCTATCTGCTTCTGGTACCTTCCGACTCAGCGAACCACGTAAATATCAAAAGACAAAGTCTGGTCTGTGACTGTGTATTGTAGTACAACAACTACGACTACGACGACGACGACGACTACAACAACGACAACTAAACTTATTTGGGAAATGGTATTTATACATTTTTACAACCAATACAGACAGCTAACAGTATTTGAAATAATTGGTCATAATAGTCAATAACAAAATGCGTGGGAATGATGATATACCACTTATGCGAGATTAACAGTCGTTAAGATAATTGAACAATAACAAAGTGTGTGGGATCCTATCAGTTTGGAACTCTTCGTCAGTATGTACCCACCAGTGAGGTTCTAGCCCGTTGACCTTCTGGTTACAAGGCGAGACCGTAGACCATTAAGCCATTGGGACCCAAGGCAGTTAACCTTCGGTTTTAGTGGGAAGCCATGACCAGTAGAGTGCAGCAGGTTGAAGGTGAGGCAGCAACTCATCGAAGAAGACATTGCGAAGTGATCGCATTATGTCATGAATCGGCAGAAGTTAGAATTCATGGGCTGGCCATTGGATCGAGTCCCAGTGGCTTTAGTGTCTACCAGCTTGCTCACCTTGTAACCAGACGGTCCAGGGTTTGAACCCTGGTGGTGGGTACGTACTGGAGAGGAGACCCAAACTAGACTAGCAAAACAGCTGCCGAGTACTACTAGGTTTTTGAATGGTTCTCTGACTGATGTTAGCTTTTGATGAAATCCTGCAACCAATCAATCAAAATCCCTACAAAACAAATACTTGAAAACCTCTATTGTTTTTATTTTCATAGCAAATTTCATAATAATAATATTGCGGTAGCTTGATTCTGAGCAAAACGTTTTTAAACGGAATAGAATTTTCAGCAAGTTTTTATCTACTCCTTATATAGAATCTCCTGTTAAATTATTAATTTTCAGTTTATCATGATCGGTGATGCGTAAGTAGTTCAGTGCTAGAAGCTCACCGATCACGCAAATGTTCCGGGGTTCGACCTCCAACCGACGCACTTCTAAGCCCCTCTAAGTCTGTACTAAGACCAGTAAAGAGATAAGGTTGGGCGCAAGGCTAGCAATCCCAAACCGTTAAAATAAAACCCCTGTTCCGGAAACTTTTAAGCTTAAGCTTGAAGCCCTATGGTCTATTCCATACGTATCATGAACGGAATATTTTTTGATTTAAACATCTTTCAGCCGGCGCCGTATCTCCCCTTCTAAACATTCCAAGTGGTATGTCGAAAGCCATCAAAGCAATGCACGTGAATACAAATTGTTCTTAAACTACGTAAACAAGTAATTAAATATGACACATCATGCTGTTTGGAAAATTTGTTAGCAGACCGTCAGTTAGAAATAAGTGACATCATGATTGTACATTTTCCTATGACATACGACAAGTCTGAATTAGCCCCTTGATAAGAGCTACATAAAAATGTTAAGGTGGAACGCACTGAGCAAGCACAACGCCATAAAAATGTGATGTTTGATATCAGACTTATCAATTCTATCTCACTAAGTGAACTGATAACATGTTCAGTTTTTTGAAATAATTCCGGTCATCTAATTCAAGGGAAGCAATTATTATGAAATATGTTTCCCTTGAGACGAAGAAAATTACATTTAAATATGATTTTAATTATTACTGAAGGTTATTTAAGAGTGAGAATAAAAATGTGCGTACATATAAACAATAACATTTCATAATATAAATCACATTACGAAATAATACGACACTTAACTAATAAGATCACGCGCATTATAGATATAGCAGATGCAACTAATTGTACTTAACCAGTTATTTTGTTCAAGCGAAATCAAAACACAAAATATTCATAAAAGCGATAATAACATTTTTAACAAAGCAGGGAGTGTGCCACTGAATATATATCCAACATGCTGCAGACTTCCGTCAACAACTACCTTCTCTGACTTGATACTGAAGAGCAGAAGGCTAAAAAAGACAAGCAAAAAGGAATTTTGAAAACTAATCAACTAATATACCGTTGTCAAACAATTATGCCGAAGATAAATGGATATGGATAGGAAAGATGCTGAGGAGATTGCTAACTGACATCAGACACCAGGTTATGGCTTGAGTGAAACCCAAATTTAGGTGACATTGAGGTCGTACCCAAAAATTATGAAGGCCTGCCGCCAGTTGGGGATCCAGCCAAAGGTGACTGCAGAAAATAGGGTGAAATGGAAATGTCAGTAATTCACCGAAGAGTCTCTTTTCAGCAAATTCATTTTCACGGCTGTACAATCACAAACTCATATGGTTATTTTGTTTGTGTGTGTACGTTAAGTTTTTCAAGGGAAAATACAACTGGTTGCGGTTGTTGTAACTAAGGTGGTGAGAATTAGTTAGATTTTGGAGCAGTAACGTTCAGAGGAATTGGATGTTGATACAAGAGTGTAGTATTAAAAGTTATGAGTTGTCACAAACGATTGTTAAACAGGAGTTACGTAATAACGTGAAAAGCTTGATGAAAGAGTTGTGCTCAGGGTGAACGTAGAAACAAAATAAAATACGGAATTACACAAGATTTGTGAAGGAATACAAGAGTTTCAAGTAGTTAAAAAACCAAAAAAAAGGCGAAAATTAAGCCAAATCAACAGAGTTGTTACTGTGATAGTAGAAGTGGTTCAATAATTTCTTTTGTGTGCATAGTTCTGGTTGTTCTAAATGAATGGCTAGGGCTTCTGCAATCCAAAGAAGACGGAAACATATTGTCTTTGGCAGGTTTTTCTTCACTTTTTAGATTACCTTGAAGGAGGCGTTTGTTGAGGTGGAGTGACCAGTGGTGACGAGATGTTCGACTACTGCACTCCTTATACGGCCACTAATTCCTTTCTGCAGCCACGCTGGATGGTTGAGGTTCATATAAAGTATCTTTTTGGAACGGATGGCGTCCCTTGCTTTTGGATTTTCTGTTTGATGTTTTTATTTATGAATCTTGGTGGATAACCGTTTTGTATGAAGATTTCTTTCAAGAAGGGTAGTTCTTCTTCCAGGGTATCAGAGCTGCGGAATGGCATTTGTTGAGTATTTGTAGTACCTGATTAAGATCGTGACCATCATCACAGATAATAAAGATGTCGTCCACATATCTAGCATACAATTGGAAGTTATCAATAGTTGATTTGAGTGGGCTGTTTTCGAGGTTCGCCATGAAGCTGTCTGCTAGCAATGGGCTAATTGGAGATCCCATTGACATCCCATCTTGTTGTCTGCAAATAACATCGTTGAATGCAAATTTTACATTAAGTGTACATCTCCGTAGTAGTCCTTTTAACCAAGTTGTCGGTAATCCTATGTTCAGATGGTTTTCGTCTATATATTGACAAATGTGACAGACAGTTTTTATGAGTGGAACGTTGATAAATAGTGACTCAGTGTCAAAAAAAGCATATTTTTGTTAGATACTTTGATATCTTGTATATAGTCGACGAATTGAAAGGTGTGGAGATGTGCTGCTGAAGGCTGATTTTCTACTCGGCAACTAATGGAATGATAACAGTCATATAATGCAAAAATATAATATCAAATGATTTCATTTTAATTTACAAGTTCTCATCGTTGTATACTGAAATTTGCCCTGTTTCGTTTTCCAAAATTTATCAAGGCAATTATACATATGCAACAGTAACAGTTTAACAGCTACCCAGCCAACCAACAGATAACAGGTATCAGAATACTAACTAGATTGTGATAATAGACGAACACTGAATCAAAACAACTACTGATTTGTCAAAGCAATGCTGGGATTCCGAGAAATGTAATCCTGTGACGACTGAAAGCAGTGAGATTTAAAAACACAGTTACTTAACTGCAATTCACCGCATATAACCACATAGTAATTATATAATTTCTTAACACTAATTTCAAACAAAAGTTGTAACAGATTTGATCTTGTAGACTCATTTCAATCCCAGCTAAAATTTATACCAAGATGGAAGTTAAAAATCTATTGAAATATTATCAGAAATTCCTTAACTGGAGAAGATGAGTAAAGAGGAGTTTTCCTCGGAGAAATGCGAAAATGGGTGAGCACACATTAGATACAATGATAACTTTAACATCTCACATATAATATGAAGCATAAATTAGTCGAATACTTATGCCAGGAGCTGCATTAGAATTTCGTTACAGAAAGTGTTCATCCACTGAAGGCAGATAGAATCGAAGGAATTTCGAACATACTCCTGTTTGACAGGAATGAGTCACATCATGAAATATAGTCCTACTTTTACGTAGTGACCTGGTTAAATGCATATAGTCAAATATATTGTAAATGATTACTTCATCTAAGTGAAATTAATGGATTTCAATTGGGGGATGTTGACTAGCAATATAATCCAGGATGCGCATTTCGTCCTATTTGGGACTCGTCAACTGGATGTACCTGCATTCCGCAGTGAGTGATGATGTTCCCACCGATGCTCGAACCCAGTGCCCTTAGTTTCAAACGCCAAAGCGTTTTCCACTAGACCACTTGGGACACAAGAGCCACCTCTTGTGCAACGGGTCATATTAATTATTGTTTAATGTCAATCCAAGACCGAGCACTTCGGTTCAATCAATCGACGGGAAAATCTAAAATTGAATTAAATGAAACTAATGAAATTCGCTAAGATATAAATCTCAAGCGAAGCACAAACAGTTACTATGTTGCTCACGTTAATAATAATCTTCATTTTTCTACTTTGCTAAATATTCACTAAAATGTTGGATTAAAAACAAAAACCCAGCAATATCACATGAGACAGGATTTTCTCAATATTTCTATTTAATTAAAATGATGAATTAATAAAAGAAAGAAAAAGAGAGGGATTAACCACAAACAGAATTCCTACTTTTTTTAATCAAAAATACGGACATACTACATTCATTCTCTAAGCATACCTATTCAAGACGTATTAACTAAGAACTTGCAATATTTAGCGTTGATACTGAATCTGGCCTGGAAAATTGTGCATACCTCGCTTATTCATTTTTCCTTTTAGTATATGGAAGCTTTGTGATGCTCTATTTGTTTGACATATTTCTTTTTTGAAAAAAATATTACATAGTAATAAAAGGGGATTATTATGTTTATTAGGCATGGATAAAGACATCAGTTACCGAGATTCTTTATTGATTTATGCTCTTTCAAAAGCATTTTAAGAAAACAAAGGAAAAGAAAATACATGAATAACACTAAAATATCTTCATTTAAGAAGCAGCTGTTGTTCTGTTCTAGTTCCAGATTCTCTTTGCTGGGAAAATCGGGTTTATAAAACAACAACAACATGAAGATGATGATTGATTGATAGACATATTTATGTTCACAAAAAGTGTTTAATTGCCGAAGAATTAAATTGAAAAAAACCATTTTAGAATTAATATACACATTAGCGTTATATGGACTTATAACAGTTATGTATTCAGAAAGTAGGAAGTATTTGCTGTCCTAAAGAGTGAGTGATTCTTTGAAAAAAAGCTGTCTAAAATGGTTGTGGGAAAGTGATTCTTAAATTTCGGAAATCAGTAAACCCATTTAGTCAACACTGGTATTTGGATTTAGGAGACTGGTTGTTTCAGTATCAGTATTTCCTTAATTATAATAAACGGATCATGGATTCACAAGCAAACAGAAAAAAGATTGGTGAAATAATGAGAAGAAGAAATAGCTGGAATCATCACGAATATCCTGCTCGTTGACACAACCGAAGACTGGAAAGTACCTATCATATGTTGCGGAGCAGTGCGGGCAGTTAAACTAGGAGAAAATAAAGAAGAGCCTATGTCAAATTCTTTGAACATGCAACAAAAGGCCTTCGAGTAAAGGGACGAAATTGTTTAAACTCGTCAATTACTAAACACCTGATAGATAAAGAATACCAAGTTAACGGGTTAGGAGCATTCAAATTAATTAAAGGAGAAGACACTCAAAATCTTCTTCAGTTTTTTGAGGGTGTCGTAATAAAGCAATTGATACCTGAACAATGCTTTTAAAAAGAATCCATCGTGAGACTTCTGTTACCCTGGTGACTCTTTTGGACGAGGATAAACGCTATCGCGTTCTATGCTTCATATATGATAATGCGCGTTAATCATGTAAATGCCTAATTTATATAAATGAATTATTATTATTGCTTGGTAGCAGTGAATTTAATCTGCGTCACCTTTAGATATGTCGATTCGTAATGAAGTCTCTCAGCTGAATTCACTGGGAAGCTGATGTAGTCACATTCGGACGAAGAAATCTAAAATCCACTAACGACTATCTTATGACATCAACAGACATATTTACATAATCAGTTGTAGGGATTGACTCTATTTACAACAAAAAGAGGAGGTGAGTTCACTCATTCACTAATAACCATGCAGATATTATTTGTTCCAGTTTATGATACCGGATAACTTTGGATGTGAGCGTACAGTTCTATTAGCTTGAAATGTGAAAGAATTAAAATGTGACGTCATTTAGATACTGGACAGTTTATATCGAATAATAGGAGATACTTCCCAAACGAAGACTTCTGTTTCGCACTGTGCTGAGGAAATATGTGTAATTAAACTTATTATTGAAATAAAACTTACCGCCTAATATTTTTGTGTTCTGTTCGATAATCAATCTTACGTGTTCTAATCACTCTTTTTTATTTTTCTGATTATGCAATTACTACGGATGTGTAATTACTTTTACAATAAATTTGTTCATTCTTATTGAGAGACTCCTCTCTGATCAATTATGTATAGTAACAATTATAAATAATAATATCATTCTTATGTTTTATTTCACTATGAATTGCTTACAACATTCCTTGCTGGAGGACTGACTCATGATGGTAAACAAAATCTATTTTACGAATGTATAATAACTGGGTTTTTTAATGCTATAGGCTATCCGCAATTGACGATTACCAACCAAATATAAAGGAGCCATATTATTCTGTACCCATGCTTTTCTCTACCTCACTACAAATAAGGTGTCAACAGAATAAGACCTGTTGACAGCAAATCTGCTCCAGAGGTATATTGGTTCAGAATATGAAAAATAACTAAATTGAATTTCCGACGACTTCTTCATATTCTACAGTTATGTGTCCATACTTATTGAGCAATTACTGTTCACTGGCGAAAGCAGTAAAAACCGGTAATTAGGAACATAATCAAATAGGTTTTAAAGTTATTTATCGTATATCATTCAATCTCTACGCATTGTTCACGATTACGATTTTTAAATACAGCAGAGGCAATCGGAATTCATCTGAACAAGCTAAATCTGTTTGTTTAAAAGAAATTTGTGCAGCGCCTTTCTTTGCCATGGCCAACTACATAATATGTATTAAGTTTTTAAAAACACCTTTTTCCCTTCTCATTGTAACTACCTTTTGACTCTGTTAATTTTTACACTTCTAACTAATTCTATTAGCTTGTTTATATTTTAGGTAACTCTTCTAAGTCATCCTATTCTTCTTAGTCATCATTGCTATTTTACAGATTTCTTGATTACGTAATAGATTGTCGCCAACGCCTAAGAATCAACTTATCTCGAATACGGTAATTAATTTTCACATTTCCTTTAAAACTTGGATATCTTGTTACTAAAATCTATTATTTAATTGTTTTGATGACATTTAACCTCTTAATTTCACCCTCCTGTGCTTAAAACTGATTAACTAAAATAACCACTTGACTGGTAAAACATTTTGATGAAAAAACAATATATCAGTGTAGAGCCGATGAAGAGAAATTAATTGAAAAGGAATATATTTCTTCGTTTAATCTACTGTTTTTTCTAAATAGGTTTGTAACGTATGGGTGAATGTGAGTAATGATATTCGGGTAAACTGCCACCAAAATACATTTCAAAATGTGTATATAAGGTAAGACAAAGCTGCTTACAGTCGCTGATGATATTCCTCATTGTGATAGATTGGATTATACAGCAGATCGCAGGGAACGAGAAAACAGGAATACGTTGTACGGGTAAGAAGACTCCGGAAGATTAGAATTTCACGGATGATTTATGCCTGGTATCACACAAGCTCAGAGACTCCCTGTCGAAAACCAACTAGTTGGCAGAAGAAGTAGCAAAGGCAGGAAATCAAGTGAACATACAGTAGACACAGGATATGAAGATAAACAACCAAAAACAAAGAGCAGCAGTCACTATCAGCAGGGGAGATCTGTAGGAAGTCACCTCTGTCAGCAACCTACGCACCACCCTCATAACTAAAGGTGGCACAATTAGGAATGTCGGAAACAGAATCATGAAGACAAGGTAGAACTTTAGCAATTTGAAATCAGCGTGGAAATCTGCTGCGCTCAGCATAAAGAACAAATTTCGGATGTTCAACACTAATATGAAGTCAGTCGTATATAGGTCAGACACCTGATGCGTCACGCAAAGCATTTCCGACAGGCTACTGCAGATTTTCATCAACAGATATCTTCGATGGTTACAAGCTGATTATCAAATGATCAGGGAGGAATAGCAACAAGAAACTCTGACTCTGACAGCGAACTAATTAAGAACGTGTCCCTCAACAAATATGCCGAAGGTGGAAATGCATTGGGCAAAGGTTGAGAAGACCGTCAGATAACACCACACGTCAAATCCTCTAGTGGAATTCAAACGGGAAAAGATGACTATGGAGTTGCTCCGAGGATGACGTTTGCGGGTTTTTATGAAGAGGAAGTAGTGGTTTATGGGCAGACGTGGTGAAAGTTAAAGAGGACTGCAGAGAAAAAGACGAACTGGCAATGTGCTACTGAAGCCACATGTTCCATTTGGAATCGCAGGGAATAATAGTATTAAAGTAATATACAAGGTAAGTTGACCAATTATATCACTACGCTGTTCACATCAAATTTCGCAGAAGTGTATTTTAATAAAAATGCTGGAAAATGGTATTGAATTGCATAAATGAACGACTAAGCATGCAAGTCCATTTCCTTAAAAAACTCCGGCATAAACTTTTGTTTTTATTTTCCTTTGGATTTGATTTACGCGACGAAATCTACACAAACTATAACAGTTATTGCATACAGGTTTATATTTTCGAAACGCAATTCCAATTCAGCAAGAGATATCAAAGAAAACTTGTGACAATTAACCTAGTGTATCTGCTATTTGATAACTACTATTGGAAAGACAGTTGCCGAAGGTGTATATACAACAATAAACCTGACAACAAAAAGATGACTGATAGTGTCTAATTCATCTATATTCTTATACATCAGCAAGTAAGTCTCAACTACTGAATCCCATTGCGTCGGTGGCACAGAGGTAGGATGCCCACCAACCACGCATGTGGTTCGGGGATCAACCACAGGCTAACGCACTCCTTTACCTCCCTAAGCCAGTAATAAGACTGTTAAAGAGGAAAGGTTGGGTAAGAGGCCAGAAACCCCATCCCGTTAATTCAAGCCTCTGGCTTGAATAAAAAAACAACTGAACCCCATTAGGAAACTTGTACAGTAGATTCATAAATTCTAATGAAATAAGCCGCTTATTATTACTACTACCATTAAAATATACGACACTGAAATATCTGATTGTTTGTTCTATAGAAATGACCTCCATTTAGAATGTTTACGAATCAAATCATATAAATTAATGGGTTTAATTAACTATGATGACCATTTTACTGTGAACGAGTAATCAAACTATATCGATATATATATACGTTTAATTATGTAAAACCTAATTTAATTTGTAACTAAACATTCACATGGCCTACTTTTTAATTAACTGGATAATGAACATTGTTTAAATGTGTTTACTTCACCTCAATCATACAGTATAAGGACATTTTAGTTTTATATGAAAGATATATGGAGGTTAAGATGCTCGCATATCTGGCAACAAGTATATACAATATTGTAAGTGTTATATGGCGCCTAAAGATTATTCAATTTCAACTAAAAAAATACTAATAGATAAGAAGGATGTGTCCTAATTTGTATAAAAACAAGTGTGTAAAAATTGGTGAACATTGACTAAACTATCCAGTTGTACTTGCATTTCCTAAATATTTTAATGTCTTAAGTGTGTCGAAAAAATATTGTCAAAACTGAGTGTTATTAATTAATTGAACAAATAATTTCCGGTTTGTGTTACTTCTAGTTATAAAATAAGGTCTTGATAGTCTATGGGTTAGAAAAGTGCAAGCATCTTCTGATCGTGTCATTATGAAAAGTTATCCTTCGTTTGTATAACCTAGTAACAGGACTTTTCTGTAGAATATAACATCTGTATCAACAAATAAAAAACTCCGGTACATGAACTGTTTGTCCATACATATTACATGCTTCAGTGGTTTTCTACCTTAGTTTTGAAACATTGATCACCAGGGCAGCTGGATAAGGACTGACTTTTATAACTGAAGTTAATATGAAACTGGTGATTGATGTATATGTTTATGTAGAACTGCTACATTTAATTATTGGTCATGTGTACATATCGAAATGGCGCACTTAGCCAGAAACGTTGTTTGGATAACAGTTAGATTAAACAAAGAAAAATACCTTTTTACGCTACTTTACGTGTGGGCAGGAAAGTAACAGCAGTGAAGTGTCTTTGTCAGATGGTAAGCAGATTGTCCATGCTGCTTTCAGTTCTGACTATGGAGGCCTATAAACTACAGTAAGATCTTAATGTGGACAAATCTCAAAAACCCCTAGAAACAGGCAACGTGTTACTGGTCTTAAGCAGCTGTCCTCTGTGCTTTGCGGTCACATAACACTAATGCTGTCTCGATTTTAGAAATTTTCAGAAGAAATCAACTTCCATGATACGGACACTCTGGAATATATCACCACCCACATACTGTCTTAAGCATACATTACATTCCCGTTTGTCATCCACCTTCAACCTCTGGTTTTCTTTCGACTGCCCCTCACCTTCTCTTAATTCTGTGATCCTTGGTAGGAACCGAAGCTAGAAAAATATTTCGCCTAGCCTCTTAAAACCACGTGGCCAAATTCAAATTGAAACTTTCAACGTCTAAACCATATGCCGCGTGGGAGAAGAGGCCTCACTAGCGAGAACACTCACATCCACAACTGTGGGTGATTTTTGTCTCCGATAAACGCATACAACACCCAGGTATGATTATTTACTTAACCTCATCTAGTCAGCATGATGAATCCGCAAAACTTAATTTACAGATTTTAGGAAAGTTTTCATCTCGTTTGCATTTTGACTTACGCTGGTGTAGACAGAGTATTGAGCGCTAGGGAGAAAATCAGAAAACTTGGTGTATTTCTACGTTCAGTCCAATATTCTGTTGAACGGTACTATAACAACAAAGGCGAATCTGTCGATGACTTTTCATAATCTCCCTCTATTTCAACTGAGGTTCTAACGAAGTAAAGAATTTTTTTTGTCAAAAGCTGTCTAGTTTGCTTTAAAACGTAAATGTTGTGATATAGTCACTTTAGCAGGTGGCTTTAGTGTTCAGGAAATAAGAACTTTTCTAGTCAGGAACGTATTCTGGAGAAGATTTCGGGATCCCATGTCAACGAATACATAACGGCGATAGTCGTTTACGATTCTATTCAGATAACTAACTGTTCTTTGCCAATACTAATTTCAAATATAAGATAAGATATAATCTTGCTTGCCAAAAATTAACACCAAGCCAACGATTTATATAAATAGACCACCTAGCCATAATATATTAACGGAGAGAGATTGCCACTCCTTCTGAAATACTTGCCTGGGCTCCGACTACTCAACAATGCATTACCATATATGTCTTCAAATGAACGGAATTAGAGGAGAAGTGGCTGTGAAGCTTTAAATTGCCCAGTTTACTGATGGAAAGATGAAGTATGTAATTTAAACAACAAAACACATGTTTGAATGACCGAGATCCTCTTTTTAAGAAAGTCTTTCGACATATGTAGTCTGCTGTAGAGACGGTGGTAAAAGTTATTGATAAATGATAGCAACTATCAACAACTTCCCACAGCTCACTCCTAACCGAAAGATGCAAGGAGATTATCGTTGGTGTGCTCTGAACATAACTAGGATCTCAAGCCAGCTAAAAGATTCCACAATAAAAACAAGTGTTAGTAAATGATGAAAATCAAAGAAACCAGTCAAATTTGAAGGCTAACGAAAAGAAAACTTTAGGAAACCTATGGTGAGAGAAATAATCTCTATCATATAATGAACAATGATAACCCCTCGGAGAGAGAAGGTGAGACGTCTTGCAGAATGTCTGAGGAACCATTTAACTGAGCTTCAACTACGCTAAGAGTAATACCATCCCGAAACTAAGTGAATATATAATGTAAACACCTGAGGTGGCAAAAGCCCACTAAAATTCAAAAGAAAGAGAAATGACAGGACCTGATTATTTGACTTCAGTGATAATCAAGGATAATACTGACAGAATAATGGCTAGAATAACTACGGTACTAGCTAGTGCATTAGACTGCGACACAGTTACTCGGATGTGATCAAGATCGTTGATCATCTTAGTTCATAAAAACAGAAAAAGCAGCGTTTTGTGAAGATAAGCCTGACAGATATCACATTTAAATTGTTATTTTCTTAAATCTCGGCAAAGTTAAACTCAAGAAAAGCAAATGGGTTTGTAACCTAACGCTTCAATAATTTCTACAGCATATTGATATTCACTGATGACTGAAAGCAGTATTTATTTCCATTAGCCAACAGATCCTGTTGAAAATGTGCAATATCACGTGGAGTATCAAGAAGAGCTCTCTGCTCAAAATCATTCAGCAGTGGGACAGTATACTGAGAGCTGTAATTTTAACAGGTGGCATTAAGTGGTGTCCGACAGAGCTACAAAGTGGACATCATCTCTATTCAGTATTATTACAGATGTAGTGATGAAAGGGACTCTGGCCAGCTTCGACTACTTAGGGATTGTCAGGCTGCCTGAGAAGAGTCTCGTCTATTGAAAGTGAGCAGATGAAGTAGGGCTTCTAAGTTAAGACACTGACAAAATGCAGTCTCCTCAATATTTTGAACAAAGGGACAACATGTTTGGCATGCGATTCCCCCTCCCCCAGTCAAATGTAAGGTCATGCTGCATCCACTCCTGTTTTAAGGACTGGTTGTAAGCTGGACAGAATCTCATCAAAACTAATAATCTGGAAAAATAGAGCTTATGTGATATTTTCCAGCTTTTTTCCTATTTATTGTTGGGGAAGTACTCATATATATCCCAAAGTGTGTACTATACAGTATTTTATTCCTTCCTGATTCACGGTTGTAAGACATCGTTGGCAAAAAGTGACATTAACAGATCATATGCATTTCTGTTTAATTTCTCAGTTAATAGATTAGTCTTAGAATATCATATAAAGAAGGCCATGAGGTTGATGAGTTAAAGAAGGTTTATGACAAGCATGATAATCAACTGTCTTCTCTGACAAGTTACGTCATCTGATTTATAAGTCGGTTGAATATTAACAGAAAGTCAGCGCGAATATCAGTGACCACCGTCCTTAGTTATTTGTCGAGAACAGAAACACGATTTTGTATCCTTCTTTAAAAGTTAAAAGTAACACTCTCTCCTATGCAAAAATTTTGTTTTTATCTCTTTTTTGAGCTAAACCTTTGTTGATCTATTGTGTATACTATCTGATCATTTCGATACGCGACTATCGCGAAATATACACATGTTCGTGAACACACAGTGTTCCCATTCACTCAGGCTGCTTACTTTCCACTATGGTAATCGACTGATATCTTTGGAAATTTGCAGGAAATACTCATCCTTGATCCAGTTAAGCATCAACTACCAGATCAACGAACCTACAGCAAACAAGCATCCTTGATATATACGATATATTGTTGTGGGCTATATTACTGAAATTTATGTCAAATGGACTAAACTTTACTCTAATTGAGCATATTATCTGCCATCTTACTAATATCTCGACTTTGAAACTTCTCAGTTCCTCTCATACACTCATTTAATGTGCTGTCCTTGCTTATATCTATATGAGATGTATTCAGTGATAAAAATAAAACAATCGGATAGTATAGTAAGGGATAAAATATATCAAAAGCCAATTCATAAGATATCTCAATTAAAGCACATTTACTCATATGCAAATAACAAATAATAGCAGTTTAGTTGATTTATAACATTGATGCTCATTTATAGCAAAAATATTTTCTCCTAGTACAACTTAAGTTTGCATATTTATTTGTCCTGAATTTCACCTTTTCTTCCTAAATTATTTTATCTGCAGTATCCTACTGCATATTATAAATTCATCGGACTGATGTTTTAAATTTAAAAAAATGTTATCAAAAGCCAGTCTTCAACATAAAACGTCATTCTTTATGTAATTTGAAACGTCCGAGAATTTTTTTTGAAGATAATCAATAACTGAAGGTCACTAGTTTCATATCACATCTGCTTTTTGCATTCCTATATCTCAAGGACTTGCAAAAAATAATTGAAAGATGCTCACAGTATTCGGTAATATATCTAGGCCAATAAAAGTGATAAAAAACACTTATTCTTAAAGTTCATCAATGATACGTTTATCAATATTTCGAATATAATTATGTGAATGCAAAATAGGAAATTAAAATCATTGAAACAGTTGTTTGCTTTTTTTAATTCAGTAATTTTCAATTTATACTTGATCCATAATAGTTATGCTTCGCTGATTCAAAAGTTCAAATTGTCATTAGCAACATCATATGACTCCATAAGCTTATTATGCTTTCTATTGAAACTAAAAATTATGACATATTTCCGTTTAAATTTTTTGGAAGAACACAAAAATTAAACACCTATGTAATGATGCTAAGTGATAATATGAAACATTTGAGTGTTTTCAGAGTAATAAAATTCATTTTTTCTTACAAGGCAACAACAATTTATGAATAGTATAACTTTTAAAAAATTGTTGTTTGTTCAACTGAAGCAAAAGGAAGTCATCAACAATGTTTTTGAATAGATACTTCAAAGTGACTTGTTTGCAAACAGTTATACTTCCTTATATACAGGAAGTTAGATTCGTTAGGCAATCAATAGTTTGAAATTCAATGTATCCTATTAGTATTCTCTAGTTTGTATGATAAGATTAACAACTGTATTATCCCATCTGGTATTGTCCAAGGTATTTTGTTTCCCTCCTTCGCATTCCTAGTGGAGCATACAGCTTCAAGCTATAGAACTTCAGTAGTGGTGGTGTCATTTTTACGAGATGGGGGTGAAAGCCACACTCCCAGACTTTCCTCTTATATATCCTTGTTATCGGATTTGTGAGATTTTTAACAGGGCGTTAGTGGAGAATAAAACCTAAACCTTTCGTGTAGATAGCGAGTAATCTGATACTGAACCGCCAACCCCCATGGTATCAGGAAGTTTACAACTATATTGAGGACCACTTTAGCAAAGTAAATTCTTTTCTTCTATCATGGTATCCTACAAAATATCATACCTATAAGATTACAGACACTTTCTAGTGACTCTTCAATGCATCCAAACCAGTAAAAATAGTTAAAGTCTTAGTAACGACCCAAACTGATTCGCTGTGATCTGCACATGGGGAGCCGAACTTTGCATCCTACAGCATAGCTGTTCGAAACTTCCTTGAGACACACACAATCACAAGGCGCTCCAAAGACAACAAAAAGACGATTATTTGTCGATCGATCTATAGTTCTAGTTCTAGTCACAAATAATAACATTGAAAACTCAAAATTACATCAACACTGCCGTTACGCAGCTATACAGACAAGGTAACTTTCCATGGACAAAACAATTAATGTAGAACATAATTAGTTAACCAAAATTCAACTGTAAGAAGTACCTTAGAATCAAGTATAATATTCCCAGCAAGGTAGGATCAAAACTCTGTCCACAAATATGAAACACCAAAAGTTCATGCAGATAGCCAAAGGTCAGAATGGCCTTGATTCACTCGAACAAAATTATATCGTAAAACAACACTTTACCAGTGTATTGCATAACCACAGATGAGAAGCATTAAAATCAAAGATTTAAACAGGAACAAAGACAAATCACTGGTATTAAGTCTACATATGATATGCAAATGTCAGAATAGTTATACGTAGTCCAGAAGAATCATTCAGGAGGAATTTTTTCAAACAATTATTTCGTTACAGCCATGAAGAACCTCAGTGAATAACAATGTAGACAATTTCTACTTTGTACAACACTTTGAAATCAAATGACCCTTAACCACTTTAATAATAAAGACGAAAAAGATGGGATCAGTTTTGAATAAAATGTCACAGGTTTAAAGTAAAAGGAAAGTTACTCGGAAGTTATATTGCCCTTTTTTATACGAAAATTTGCAAAATCATTTTTCGATTCATTCATGCGGAATATTCACGGACAATTTCACTGTAACGACTGAAGACAATGGCCAGGCAACAGATCGTTTATTGAGAAAATCAACAGATATTTATAGATTTTTATGTACATTATTATTCGTTATTTTAGCAGAAAAGTAACGTCTTCTGATTGATTGTTTTCTTGCTGAAGTCTATTCTGTTCTGCATGTGGCCGTTTCTTAGAGAGTTAAGCCATATATCTACGAATCGTATTTACACACGTTAAGTTTGTTGTGATTGGTTGTTGAGTTCCTCAAGGTTAATCTTTGTTCGTGTATTTTTTCATGACCCCGATTCGGGACGTAAACATTGACGTAAATTGTTGTCTACAATTTTGGTTTGCAGACAGCTCTCACAACACCATGATGGCTTCCCAGTTAAATCGTTCAGATCAGAAAACACCTCGATACCGGAAATCTCCATCTTGGCTTCGAAAGCTTTTAATTATCACAGCAAAGTTTTCAGTGTTTTCTAAAAGCCAAAAAAGAGATCTGCAAACTACAGAATATTGTTCGATCTGAAACATGGTTAGTGCGCCCCAACAATTTCATCCCTCCAAAACTGACAAACTATTATGTCAAGATCCATTCAGAATTGCATGAGAGTACACATATGTCTTCAAGAATTTATTTAGATAGTTAAAACAAAGCCAAGTTCAGTGAATTCGACGCATTTGGAGTAACGGTAAACCAAGTATCCCAATGATTTAGTCAGCCAACCACAGCACATGTGGACGGCAGTGTTCATTTTACTCATCTGTAATTTCAAATTGTTTGATCAGAAGGCAGTTGACTTCTTTTAACTGTTCTAACTGAATGACACTTTAAATCCTTTAGTTGAATCTCCAGGATTCGTATGTCATTCATATGAATCTGTAAGGGAATCGACGATTCCAGATTTACACACTGATTAAATCATGTAGGTATTAGAAATATTCATTATTAAATTAAAGGTGAAATCAACTTTGAAAAAAATCCACTTGATTTAAATCTTCAGAAGAAACTGGCAGTTTTAATTAAATTATTCCATATTTTGACTCTCTCATATTTCTGAATTACTGAGGACAAATACCAAAAAGCCGATATTTGTTAAGAAAAAATATCCAAAGACGAATAAGACAACAAATAGAACAAAATGGTGCAAATTCATTTCATTTGTTTTGCACTCTGTAAGCTGCTAAATCATGGTCAACATCAGAGCTTCTTCTATCGTGCAAGCAATTAGGAAGTCGCTCTGTGCTAGACTGAATTGTTCAAGATCATTTGTTAGAGCTTGAACAACGCCGGCTTCACTCTGAGCTCTTAATATTCTTCATCGATACAAGCTTCATTCTAACCCCAGATATTTCGAATAGTTAGTGAAGATGCTTTTATTATCTCCAGTGATGAGATACAGAAATTGCGTAGATCTTTTTGAAGGGATACTTTGATCTGATGATGATTACAATTTTATGATCTGAATATTCTAATCGATTTATTGAACGAATCTCTTGAATTACGGGAGTATGTATAGTGACGAGGGAATCTGGATGCTGTTAGATTAAAGAGCGCTTTCATAGCTTACAACAGTACTCATGGAAAATAGCTGACAGAAAATATTGCTACTGTCTTCGCGTTAAAAGTGATCTCATTCTCAGTCAAAGACAGCATTAGCTATAGTTTCTGTTATGTTTCTGATGTAACCACGAATGCGACCTAGTGGACTATAAGCAGTATGAAATTGATAAACTAACCAAAATTTCTCTAATCACTAATCACAGCGTCAGTCACCGTAGTAACAATACTACCAGCACGTGAAAAACGAACAGAAAGCGGATTGTGCACAGAGACGTTTTAATGTCTCAAACAACGATCAGGATAGCTGACAGCAATGCTGATTTTATGTTTGAAACTGCAAATTCACTGATAAGTTTAATGACTTTACAACCAGCAAAACTCTGGCCTTTGTTTTAGCATCACGAAACACAAAACGCTCTATATGTGCATGAAAACAACAAACCAGAACTATTTCAAGACTACAGGTTAATGTCGAACAAACATTAGACAAACATAGGGATAAATAACAGTTTCTCTTCTCCATAGCACGAAATAGAAAGTTTTAAAGTGAATGTATATTTACTACTACCGTTGTATTGAAAACTGAAAGATCTAAGCGAAATTCAGTCAATGAAATAACAGCTTAGACAAACAGTACCAGAGGTTTTGAAAGAATTTCCGGAGTAATCGTGCATGAATTATTTATCCTTTTCCCCTTTCAAATATATTTTGCTTGATCATCTTAAAGGTTTGCGTAATTCGTTAAACAAAAAAATTATCGTCAAAAAAACTGCTTTTCACTTTCCATTCGTTTGCTTCAGCATTATTTGTTACTCATTATTCCACCTATTTTGAGTTTAAATTACATGGACTGAATTCATCCTGAGATGTATAGGAGATTCAGTGTTTTGCAAATGAAAATTCAATGTGAAGTGTAATCCAAGATGTTCAAAAATATTGGCCTGAGAGAAGAATCTGAATCCAAGTGAGTGGCACAACAATGGATTTTTATTCTTTCAGACGTTTCGAAAACCGAGAAACCCCCATCGTCGATTCATCATGCGATGACATCTATTAGAAAACCGTTGAGAACTATGCGGCAGTGGACATCCCTTTCGTATGCGTTTAGGGCTATGTAGTTCTGCGCACTGAAGACCCAATCAACCAGCGTGACGAATTATACAACGAAAATAGTCGAAATGCCTACGAACCCAAAAATCTAAGTTGTATTTTCATTAAGCCTTATCATCAAAAGTGTCAATGATAGTTAGTGTTGTTTAGCACGCTGATAACGCACTCAGTATTCATGTAGTACGTGGATGCGTTGTGTGATGTAAGTATGAAAAGATTAGCGAAGGATGCGTGTCACCTCATTTGTGTATATTCTGTATGTTTGACAGTCTTAACAAAATGATAAGATCTGTAACTATACCACTTCTAATCTTTGATATACGTGGTTTTCATACTTAATGACACTGAATGTACACTTGACGCAGAATAAATTATAATAACTATATGGTAAACGAATTCAGCAGTGTGGGGCTGATTCCATGTAATATAATTCTTACAGGAGTCAGTGTTGCCCCTCAAGAATATTCTCCCTTCTGTGAATCACTACTGAACGTGTTGATAGTTAATGCAATACGATTCACAGCTACTTATTTAGATAAAACGTTTTAGAATTCAACATTCCAAAATGTTTTGTGAAGTCATTATTTTTCAATGTATGCTTAACGAATATTGCTCTTTTCTTATCTGTAATTAAAATATAACCAGTTATTCAGTAAATTTTGAGGTTGTTAAATATAGAATCATTTATTTTCACAAACCAGACCAAATAACGAATTCACTACTGTCTTGTAGTCATGGATTTACTGCGTCAAACGTCTTAAACCATTGTCCACAGTGGTAGGCCATCTCGAGGCCTAGCAGTTAGTTTTCGTGTTTCATTCCACTCGTCTGCAAAGCATATCTGCAACTTCAAGATAAGTTATAAGCTTTAGAAGATTCGAACTCACGTCATTCACAGCTATATTTGTAAATGTTACCGGTGAGCTATTCGGATTAAATTATGTGATTCATATTCCTTTGGTCTAAAAGTATGCAACTCATTTTGTGACACTTTCTCAGGTATTTTACTTGTAACAAAACTCCGCAGTTTTGAAATTTCAAAAATAAAGATATGTTTATTTGGTGAACACAACTGACATATTTCTCCTACAAAACAAGGTAAAACAACACAGTATTCAACCACTTGACACGCTTCGCTTGCTGTATATCACAAAAGAATATTTTGGGGAGTGAAAACAAAATATCCTATCGACTGGAACATCGATCCAACTCCACTTTCCACTTTATTCCCTGAAACCTTTGTGAAAAAAACTAGTCTACCACGATAATAAAACATGTCCCACATTCTAGAACAAACAATGATTATATGTTAGCTTGCTAATATGCGTATTTATCTCGACAATTGCTGACCAGTGAAATACAGGTAGAATGTAGATTTATTGGTCTTATTTAAGTGGATACAGACTTCGAAATCTTTGTTTTACTGTATTTCATAATTTTTAGGTGAAAATATCAACCGAAATACCCCGACTTAAGCATAACATGGTAAATTAGTAAGTACATTAAACAAGATAAGGCATATTATATCGAAAATGAGACTACTGAATAGCTGGTGGCAAAGGAAACAAACTCTTCAACATTTAACAATCAATATTACTTATTTTTCAAGAGTTAGTTTGTAAAGATTTGATTTGTTTCATGTTTGATATCTGATTTATTTCGGATAGAGATGTCTTGAAAACCAAGTAGTGTTTAGTCATGCTTTGGAAACATTGACAGTAAGCATCCACTATGGTTAAAACCCAACACCTTCTGGTTACTTCCGATGACTCTCAAGCAAGGTCGAAGCAGTTCTCCTGGACTCTTTGGTTTTCAGTGGTCCTCCAACTGATATCATTTCATGGTAAAATTTGAAATACTCCTTAACCTGCATTTTGAAAAGAAATTAATTAGGGATAATTATTACAGAAGTTGAGAGTATAAAAATATCCAATTCCTCATGAAATCATCACGTGGTCCACTATAAGAAGGATAAATATACATATATAAAGATGTTTACTGAATAGCGATTATTTTATTAATTACTATGCTTATTAAGATTCTGTCATTCCATCCTTTCAAAATATTAATCACTGCGACCAAAACATTATTGACGTCAACAAAACAATATGATGTAAATATTAGCCAAAAGTTAGCGAGCTAATTATGCGAATTTATCGGTATTGTGATGCATACTAGTACCCGTACAAGAAGCACTCAGGAGTGGTGACAATGGCGTATCATCAAGTGAATAAACAATTAGTGAACCTCTCAATTATAGTGACATGTCAAGTATCAAGTGAATAAAGTCCACCAGAATCTTGAAGAAAAAAGTTATGCACTTTATTTATTTAGCTTGCTAGTAATGTGTATTTCAATGCTTTCTTGAGTTTAATAGTACTGCTAAAACCTTCTTTTGTATTTTCTGATCACCGAAAATCCGTGGAATGCATGCACAAAAATTCTGAACGAGAAAAGACAACCGTCTCTTTTGTTCTCTTTTAAGGGTCTAAAGTTTCTAATATCCATATATTATTAGAGGTTGGCATGTTAGTTTTTCTGTAATTAAACCTTTCGATGAAGTAGTCTGTAAATAAAACTGCTTCACTGTGTAATATATCTAATAAACAAACTAATATGGAAGTAGTCTGTAGTTCGATGGCTTAGAGTGACGTTTTAATTTTCTTCACTGCTCAACATGATTTCAGTCACTCACTTTTCACTTACTTCATCAACCTGATGTAAATGCTGTTATTTCCTTTTTG
Source organism: Trichobilharzia szidati (assembly GCA_944472155.2). NCBI lineage: Eukaryota > Metazoa > Platyhelminthes > Trematoda > Strigeidida > Schistosomatidae > Trichobilharzia > Trichobilharzia szidati. The sequence goes on along the minus strand of OX235271.1, from coordinate 91,182,466 downwards.
TGAATATGTCACCAGGTGTCAGGTTCGTTGTCATTCACCAACTTCGTGTTCGAGTTTTGCCACTTTGGTATGTATATACTAAATAAGTCAACAAAGACTAACCTACTGGAAAAAATCGAGTATAAATTTGGGCTGTAACAACTGATACAGAAGTTATGGTTATATAGCTGATGATGTGTGCCGTTAAGTATGACTAGTATGTAACCAGTGAATGTTATACAGAGAAAGCAAATACTGATTCTACATTAAAAGTTATTTTCTCTTTGGCATTCATCTGTAAATTTAGAGTCCAGAAGGTTAAGAAGTCCAGCATTTGCTCCATGAAATGAAGTATACAGAGTTATTGTATTGCAGATAAGATAAATTCTCCAGTCATTTGGTTGTTTATTATTATTATTATTATTGTATCCTTTAATTCCTACAGGAATATAGGGCTTCAGCCGTGCGTCTCCACTGCGTTCGGTTCTCTGCTAGAGTCTTCACCTGTCTCCATGTCTGCCTACACGTTTTCATCTCCTCTTCACATGACCTCCTCCAAGTCACCCTTGCACTGACGACCAACTCGCCGCTTCCCTTTCGGGTTCCACTCGAGCAATGGCTTGTCTAGTGATGTCACTTAATAGTTTCCTCAGAGTGTGGCCAATCCATCTCCATTTCTTCCTGCCTATTTGTTTCACAATCGGTTCCTGCTGTGTTGGTTCGCTCCCAGAGATCCCTGTTGCTGATCTTTTCTGGCCGGCCATCTGATCTTGAGTATTGAGCGAAGACAACTGTTAATGAAGGTCTGTAGTTTGTTGAAGATGCTCTTTATGACGCGCCAAGTCTCTGATCCATATAGTAGCACTGACTTCACACTGGAGTTGAAAATCCGGATCTTATTTTTGATGCTGAGTGTTGTTGACCTCCACACAGACTTGAGAGTAGTGAAAGCTTGTCTTGCTTTTCCGATTCTTGCTTTGATATTCTCGTCAGTTCCGCCGGCCTGTAGTTGAAACGATGCTTCCCAGGTAGGTAAAAGAGGTTGTTTCTTTCAGTTTTCTCCCATTTATGCTGATTGTTGTCTGTTGTTGTTGTTGCTGTTGATGGTGTTGCCCAGGAATCTTCATAACCTCTGTTTTCTCTATGTTCACCTGAAGTCCTATCTTTGATGCTTCTTCTGCCAACTTGTTGCTTTTCACTTGCATATCTTCCAGTTTGTGGGAAATCAGACATATATCATCGGCGAAGTCCAGATCCTCCAAGTTCTTTGTGTGAGTCCATTTTATGCCTGTTTCCTCAATGCCCACTGTTTGTCGCATTATCCAGTCTACTGCAATCAAGAAAGTCATTGGTGATAGTAGGCAGCCTTGTCTTACTCCTGTCCTCACTTCGAAGGGTTCCGTAAGTTTCCCGTTGTGGATTACTTGGCATGCAGCATTGTCGTACAGCTGTTGGATGAGATGTATAATTGTCCGTGGCACCCCGTAGTAGCGAAGTAGTTTCCAGATCACCTCTCGATCGACGCTGTCAAAGGCCTTTTCAAAATCGATGAAGTTGCGATAGAGAGGTGACTGCCACTCCAAGCTTTGTTCAATGATGATCCGTAATGTGGCGATCTGATCAATGCATGACTTGTTTCTCCTGAATCCAGCCTGTTCCGGTCGAAGGTTTTCATCTAGGGCATGTTTGATTCTCTCCAGGATGATGCGGCTTAGTATTTTGCTTGGGATGGACAGGAGCATAATTCCGCGCCAGTTCTTGCATTGACTTAGGTCTCCTTTCTTTGATAGTTTGAATAAGTATCCTTTCTTCCAATCCTCGAGTACTTTGCCTTCTTTTCACACCTTCTCCAGTAGTGGCGTCATCAAGTCCGCTGTTGTCTCTGGGTCCGTTTTCAATGCTTCTGCTGGGATTCCATCTGGTCCTGCTGCTTTTCCAGCTTTTAGCATCTTCATTGCCTTCAGGACTTCTGATTCCGTCGGGGGGTTGGTGTTCACTGGTAGCTCTGTCTCCGTTGTTGGTATTGTTGGGCGCGTTGTAGGTGGTGGTCGATTTAGGAGTCTTTTGAAGTGTTCAGCCCAGTGTTTCCTTTGCTCCACTTCTTTGGTGAGTGACTTTCCATTGTCATCCTTCACTGGCTTGATTTGTGACGACTTTTTGCCTGAGAGGTACCTAGTTGTTTGGTAGAGTGTTGTGAAGTCTCCTTTGCCTGCTGCTTGTTCTGCCTCACTTGCCATGGTTTCATAGTACTTTCTTTTGTCTTCTCTGGCACTCTTCTTTACTCCTTTGTTCAGTGTATTGTAGCTTGCATCCAACTCCGGTTTCTGTTGCTCGTCGGTGCATTGGAGAATCTTTTGTTTCACCATCCTTCTCTCTTCTATCAATCTCCAAGTGTCCGTAGTGAGCCATTGTTTGTCCTGTCTCTTCTTTCTGCCCAGAACTTCCATGCAGGTTTGACTCCACACTGTCTTCAAGTTGTTCCAGTGCTTTTCGACGCTGACCTCTTCGCTAATGTTGATTTGTGTCTCGGTTTTTTCTTTTATACTTGCAGTGAAGATATCCTTTGTATCCTGGTCCTTTAGTTTTTGAGTGTTGAACTTGGCTTGTGGTCTATCTGCAGCTCCTGTTTCACTGAAAGCTTTTAATCTGATTTGGATTGTCCCTTGTACGAGATGGTGGTCTGAGCCAATGTCTGCTCCTCTTCTTACTTTTGTGTCCAGCAGGCTGCGCCTCCACTTTCTTGAGATTGAGATGAAGTCGATTTGGTTTTTGGTTCGCCCGTCTGGTGACACCCATGTAGCCTTGTGGATATCCTTGTGTTTGTATACGCTGCCACCAATCGCTAGTTCATTGAAGGCGCAGAAGTCGGCGAAGAGTTCTCCGTTTTCATTCATTTTTCCGAGAGCTTCTCTCCCCATGATGAGTTCCCTTTCTGTGTTGTCTGATCCTAGTTTGGCGTTCATGTCTCCCATTAGTATTTTAATGTCACCAGCTGGAGTATTGTCCATTGTTGTCTGTAGTTGTCTGTAGAATTCTTCTTTCTTTCCGAGGTCTGTGTTGTTGGTCGGTGCATAGCATTGTATAATTGACACTTTCCTTCCTTTGGAGTTGAATCTGGCGGTCATTATCCTGGGCGAGATCGCCTCCCATTGCATCAGGGCCTTCGTTGCCATTGGTGACATCATGATAGCCGCGCCCTCGGTGTGCGAGTGGTTATCTTCTGGGTGACCGTAGTAGATCACTGACTCACCCGTTGACAATTTGGTGAGTCCATTCCCGTTCCATCTGCTTTCACATATCCCCAGTACTTGAATTCTGTATCTTTTCATTTCGTTTGCGATCTGGGCAGCTTTGCCGATCTCGTACATGGTGCGGACATTCCATGTCCCTACAAAGACTTTTTCTTTTGTCTCAAGGAGATTCATCGTGCTGAAGTTTCTGTAGCAGCTTTGTTTACAGGGTGGGGTTGCTAGCCTCACGCCTGAGAAGGGGGGTTGTTACATCAATTTATAATTTAAAGAGAAGCGACCTTGTGGCTTGCTCCCCTTAAAAACCAGGAAAACAGGGGATAAACAAGCAGAAAAACACCAGCACGGGAAAATAATTCACAACAAGAAGGGTAACAAGCGACAACAACAATAATAATATCACAGTCAATTTCAGTTAAACAAAATGATACCAAAACCATAGACTCACTGACTTGAGCCAACTTGAACATGTAAATCCGTCAATATATATACAATAATAATGTCACAGTCAATTACAGTTAACCAAAATGATACCAAAACCATAGACTCACTAACTTGAGCCAACTTGAACATGTAAATCCATCAATATATATACAATTATAGGTATTAGTTAGTGTTAATCAAGCACAGAGTGGCAAATAGATAGTTATAGGTGATATTGATATACAACATTATATCCAAGGATTCAGTGTTTCACAGTCAAATAATTGTGAAAGTTTTTCGAAACTTTTTGATAAGATATTCCACAAAAATCAGAGTTTTAGGTAACTAGGTAAATGTAGCGCAGTTTTCGAAAAGCCCGTGCCATTTGGTTGTTTATCACTGCCTAATTGTGTGGGAGTTCAGCATCTTTTCTGATTAGTATTGAAAACACCTCCTCCAGGACTAAGTATCAAAGCTCAGAGGATGACAGTAAATCCTAATTTTATAACGGGCTACAAATCTCTATTGTTGCATAGATTTCAATCTGCTCCGTGAAGCATCAGCGTGTTGTTGCAGTCAACTAATTTGGATTTGAAACTAACTGTTCACAAATACCACTTTCGAAGTGAGTTATTTTCGCCTGACGTTATTACCATTTCAAGGTTATATGGTATCATTGACTTATGTACACAAGTGACAGTCTAATGTCTTACTGTGGTAATGAATAAAGCATCCGCAAAACACACAGTTCAGGAATTACTAAGAAAAATTGTTTCTTCCTAACCTCCTCAGAACACAATTTGTGTGTTGAAGATCAAGGGAAAACACAATATACACAAATGATATCAAAGACCTTATACTTAAAAATGGTGATTATATCATTCTTATCTCTTCCTTGTTTGTTCCTTCTTCTGAATGTTTTAAAACTTCTTAAGCTTCTTTTTCATTGGCTGTCCCATTGATAAAGGCATTTTCATTGCTTTTTCGAAGAAGTTAACTGATGTGATGCTTGAATATATTTATAAATATCACACTATAATACAACTACTTTTAGATTTGTAATCGAATCACACAATATATTTCAATAATTTATTATCATTATGATTTGACTTTATTCATTTTACTGATGACATTCATGAGAATTTACTATTTCTTGTAAAAATCCACCTACATTTATACTGAAGTATGCTGTAAGTACTTTGTTCCGCAGTTTGTGGGCTTCAGTATATCTGAGTTAATCTTGTTCAAAGTCATTTATGAAACATTTTACTGTGAAAGGATATGAAAAACAGAGATAACTGTTTCAGTAGATTTATGTGATATCATTTTATTGAGTAGGTCTCTCATCAGCCTCAAACAATCCAAAACATATGCGTACAAAGAAGTTTCTAAACAAAGGCAGCATGATATCAGTTTCAGGAAACTCCAAAAATAATAAAAGCTGGCCAGAAGCTACACTTACATAACTTGTGCACAGAAGGATAAAGTTAATTTTTTGAACGTTTAGATATATTGAAGATGGAGCTGCGTAACAAGGACAAGGAATAGATGATTTGGTGATAAGTCAGTAATAATTTATATAGAAATAATAGAAACAGGAATAAAAATAGTAGTGAGAATTATAGTCTACCACAAATGAAGAAGTCAAAGCCATCAAACAGTTTCAACAGGTACCTCACTGATATGGGTCATGAAGTAGACACCTGTAAATCATTTAGCATTACTAATAGACAGTATAATTCAATAATCATCGAGTTTATGTGCTGAGAAAGAAGTGGTTAGCAATCTTTTTCTGTCCTGATGGCGCAGTCTCCCAAATTCCTCCATTTGATTACATATCCATCTCTTTTCTTAATTAAGTAACTCATTTTACAGAGTATCCAAACATCTTAAAAATAATGATGTGGTCATTTTGTCTGTAACTTAGATGAATGTAAATTCTGGGCAGTTTTTATTGTTTGGAGTCTCCTTAAACTGATATCATACTAACTTTGTTACAAGTCTCTCTGTACTTTAATGTTCTTGGGTTGTATGCAGTTGATGAGAAACCTACCAAATAAGATCATATCATGTTATTCTGCTGAAACCGCTGTCTTTGCTTTATTCAAATTCATAAACATGAATTGATATATAAAGATATAAGAAAGGTTATCGGCTTATTGGTACTACTGTCTAACATTTTCATTCAAAGCATACTGTTGGTCGTCGCCATATTGTTTAGATAATCGCCCTGATATTTCACTGATACTTAACATTATTCCTTAAATCCTCAAGCAGCTGTATTTGACATTTACATCCAACCTTTATATATAAGTGTAGTGTACTATAAAACGCAGCCGCAACCATCAGCTGTAAATATTCTAATATTATAAGTGCAAGTTGCTCAAAATTTGATGGTACACATCTTCAAATAAATCATGTTCTTCGTGTCACACAATAGGACTTTACTCATTTATCCGATACATCACATATTACACAAACTAATTATCTTGCAGAGGAAAACTCACCTAACTCAACGTCTATGATCAAAACAGCCTAAAGGAAATAAAAAAGAATAAAAGTCACCTTGCTACGAGCCGAAAAAGAAGTAAAAACCGCATATCTGAGAGACATGGAAGACTACATTAAGAAAGCTAAAGAACTACTCAAACATAATGGCTGACGACAAAACCTATCCAAACATTACACAGCTGAATGGAAATAACCTTGCAGAAACTTTTCAAATTACTGGTAAGTTGACTGGCGAATGGGATGCAATAGATGTGTGTTACCATGATTTCACGGTAGACTCAAGTTAAGCAGGCAAAATATCCCCCTTTGACACTGACTAAGAATAACAGGTACACATACTCACTGGAAAGCAACCTACATACATGAAGTGGTCGATTGTCACAACATTAATCGAACAGCACACAAAAGTGCTGTGTGCAAACGCTAGTGAGAAAATAACCTTTGTTTTTCTCTACAGATGAAGAGACATACATCTCTTGAATTCCTTGCAGAATACTCGCATCGTTATAACTAGATATTAGTCGTAAAGTACCAATACAGATGAATGCACTGTTGGAAAATCTCAGAAGATAATTAATTAAAATCAATGAATTCACAGCATGCTGGTATTTGATTCCTACAGAATTCTCAATGTTCACTTCATTTCGAAGTTGGCGTTGAAGACGTTGTCTAGAATGACAATGAAAGGTTTGCAACTAAACCAATCAGGTCATGAATGCTGACTATACTCAGATGTGACACCATATTTTACGTTCACTTGTATGAGAAGCAGTACTGTTAACACACGCATTCATCAAACCGAAATTTATAGTTATTCCTCTGCATTCCAAGTCGAATATGGGGCTTCAAGCTTGAGTTTTAAAATTTTAGTAGCACTGACGTTATTTTTGTGGGTCACGGTCAGTAACTTCACACCAAACCCTCCCCCTTTACTCGGCCTGCTACCAGTTTAGCGAGGTAAGTGAGTGAGTAGGCCGAGAATCAAACCCTGGACCACTTGAATGGTTGGCCAGTGTCCTAACACTGAACCACCGACGCATTAGAACGAAATACTTGATCAATTTTCATAACCTCAGTGTATTGATGCTTTATAGAAATAATCTGTGAATTGATGAAGGTTACAGCACTTCTAAGTATACAATAACGTCAAAGAAATACACATTATACATATAAAACTAATTTAATCCTCACATTTGTAATGCGCTCACTGAAGAGGTGGCAGAATTTCAAGGTCTTTAATAAATTATTGCAACGACACTTAAGTAATTTTGTTATCACCAGAGACCCATTAATGATCAAGTTAAGAATAATGCAATTTATTTAATATTGAAGATGTCCATTGGGAAAAATCAATACAACTTATTACAGATGAACTAAACAACATCATATTGGTGATGCATGAATACACTTCAAAATGTCTAGTCCACAGCAAGTATGAAAACAACACATAATAAGTAACTGGAACTTATTAACCCGTAAATGAAATTGTAGCAGAAGCCAATTTTTTATTTAACAACAGGCGAAAATTTCCAGTATTAAATTGAGCGTGATGGGTATGCTCTTGAAATTGTGAGCAAAGTATGTTTATCATTAAACTCTCACAAACGAATTGGTGTGAGATGATTAAATATGTGATTTACAGTATTCACTTTTTGTCATAAGACCTACTTCTAATATCACTGAGTCAGTTAATTAAAGGAAACAATTCTGTCACCTCTTTGCTATTACAAAGGTTAACTCACCAGATTTGATGGTGAAGAATATTTGTGTTTGTTATGAATTTCTAAGTGATAATAATTTTCCCATTGTCATTAGACAGTCATACATGATAAATTCACCATTCCTTACTTTATCTAGCATTATGATATATATATGCATGTTTTCAGAGATACTTTAGATTTCAGTATAGCTTCTTCCCATAAAAGGCTGTCAGTTGGAAACTCATGAAGCACTAAACTGACAGTTCTCAACAGTGTCTACACCAGTTAGCTTAAAAGGTAGTTCACCACTAATACATTGTACACATCAGTTTCCCACGAAACGAACTCCTGAAAATTAGTCCTTTTTCACTACAGAATAAGTGAAAGGTGGACTGTTTGATGTTCTACTCATCACAGAGTCAAATAATTTTCGTATTATGACAGTTATTCATCATTAACATTGGGTAGTGTGGCGAGTATACTTCCGGTAGGCATAGAATACAAAAATTAGCTTTTCATACTACCTGACTTAGATGAACCTGATTCATAACCCCCATTGTCTAGAGGAGAACATCGTAAAAGTCGTAAATGGGAATGAAGAGGAGTTTCAAATCACAAAGAAGCAGTCATACACACTTCCATGGTTTGGAATAAGTTTGTGATTGATATCAACTTCCTTGAAACGATTCTCAGTAGTAAACTTACCCTCTTCCCTGCACGTAATGCAAGTTAATATAAATGTCAAAAATCATTTTTCTGATTAATTGAAATTGGGACATGAACATGACGGCTACATCATAACCGGGAGATAGTAGCTGGCTTATTTTCAAACCTAAATAAGTTCGCTATATAGAAAATGCTTTTGACATAACTAGGAAACCACTGGCCTTAAATTAACGAAATGCCGTTCAAAGTTTTACATCGTTATTTCAGTCCATGCAATCTTGTTGGTGTTCTTATGTTTCACACTTCCTTTGCACGTTGTTTATCTTAAAGGCTTCATCGCATTCCAGAAATGCCAAATAGAAATATACACTTCTAAACACTGAGGTTTATATCATTTATGAGTGTTTACTTATTTGGCATCTGATGACAACATATGGAAGAAAGCAATTTGTCTTAAGACACCAGCCATTTAATAATAATAATAATGAATGGCAGACTGAAAGGTTTATATTTAAGTGTTATATGAAGACTGAGGAAAATCTTTAAAACTTACAATTGACCGAAAATGCAGAAATCTATTTGTTTAATAGTGATTAGAAAAGTTTCAGTTTATTTGATGTTCATCAACTGAATGCATCTACATGCCAACGGATGATGTTATTGTCACAGAAACATCATTCGCCTACCTAACACGTCGTTATGCCACAAATGTATCCCTTATTTATTTTTGTTGCTTACTGTTTGTGGTTTCAAAAAATTTAAGTGATTAGTTCTTGTTGACTTATGCACTGTTTAGGACAACAATTTCAAATAACGAAGAATATCTGTGATGCAGTGATGACATTACACTTCCGAATCTTAAACAATTTCCAGTCTAGTGATATTCACAAAATGGAGCTCATGTGTGAAGCAGACTAAACAGGTTCATTCAATAAATACCAGGCAAAAATTAAATTCAAACCACCTAAAATTTGTTTGCCTTTTTCCAGTGTTTGTCCATCAACACCTTTTGTTGGTTTCTCTGAACTTTGTGAATAAAAATATTGATTATTTGTTGCGAAACAGTGTTATCTTACTTTCTAGGTGCTAGACATGTTTCTTCTGTGATGGAGTTAATAAGAGACGCTGAAATTTAAATTATGGTATTCAAACTTTATCTTCCACATGTTAGACAAATCCACTCAGCGAATAACTTTAAATCTGAAAAAGATATGAGACTCTTCGGAATATATTACAGAGTCTGTTTAATTCGTTTTTAAGATGTATGCAAGCAGAAAACTATCAACTAAATGCATTAGTGGAAAACTTCAAGGTCCTCTAACTATATAATGATTATTTCAAAAAATTTTGAAAGATATCAGACTGAAAGCCTTTCACACACTATACTACATAACATGACCTCAATACTTTGTCTTCCTGATGCCTAATGAGCAATATTATGTCTGTCTAACCAGCAGGATCTCATTAATTTAGTTATTACTCCTGTATCTTAAAATGATTTAGTCATTCTCCGTACTCAACATCTGTTTTAAATTAAGCAAAATAATTTATGGTAATATAATCCTTTTTAAGATGAGCAAGATAATTTGTAAAATTTATTTAAAAAGAATCATCAAAGAATAACACACATGTGCTTCAATAAATCACAAGATGATTTTTTTGACATGTCAAGTGTATCTTAATCATAGCCACATCTGATTCAGATAAATCAAATTAATTTTCAAAGTCTCATGAATGTATGCAATATATAAATATCTACCACTTGGATGTTTTGAATAGGATTGTGTGACTGTCTCATCGAACTATGCAGGTATGTCTTCGGTTGAATCAAAAAACAAAACACTTTAGGGAAAAAGAATCAACTACAACCTCCTTTTCTGATTTCATTTACTTGACAGACAAAAATTAAAACATAACTATGAATGAACTCATAATGGTTTCTATGTAAAATTTCCAACCCATTTGTATACATACATATGAGTATGTTGGAGGTAGATGAAGTCACAGTTGTACAATTTCATCATCAGAATCTACAAAACTGACACTATTTTGAAGAAATTATCTTCTCAGAACAAGTCTACCATACCTATAATGTAGCTAAGCAGAAATAAGCACCCCTTCGCAAGCAGATAATTTCTAATCTGTGTCACAAACACACAGTGTCATACAAAATCCCAAAGTATATAATTTCACGGAGAGAGTCTCAGCTTCTCATGAAGTTTGATCGATTCTCCTCCAGAATCATAACAGCAAGATTTAACCCAAAGAGAATGGAAGTTAAAGTTATACGGATCTACTTGCAAACAAACCTGACCCAGTTGAAAAGGAGGTAGTTTACTGTCAACTGCAAACAGTTGTGAGAAAGACGCTAGCCATATGGCGATATAAATGACGAATTAAGAGGAGGCAATAAATGGAGAGAATCTGTCATGGGCTGAAAAGCGTTCGGTGAAAGGAAACAGAATGATGAACTATTTGCAGGCTTCTGTGGCTTCAACGATATCGTGATTCAGGGCAGTGTGAACAAGCGCAAGGATATACACATGGCGACATCGGTTTCATCAAATGGATAAAATGAAAATCGGATAGACGTCATTCCAATCTTGTGAGGGTTAAGATGCAGGGTCCATGAAACAAGATCGAGACGACGAGCAGAAGTAGGTTGGGATCACTATTTATGGCAGAGAAGTGTTGAGATGAATCTAAAAACCTCCAAAGAAGCTTTAGATAGACCACAATCTAAGTTCTACACTCAGAAAGCAAGGGACGAAGCTATAAATGAGACCTTCAACACATTATCACGAGACGTTCAGAGGCGTTAAGTGACATTACTGAGGAAACCTGAATGAAAGTACGCTAATAATCTACGAAAGCAGTGTGAAGGGAACCTGTATAGGCACTCAGGCAAAAGCAATTGAGAGAATAGTGAATGACTAACTACAGAGACCTGGTAGATGATGGAGGAGGGATAGATGATGAAACGTACATGAATCAGTGTAGTCATGAACACCAAAAGGATGAAGTGAGCATAATCTACGGGGCACTGAACAGTGGAGTGAAGAAAAGTGCTAGGAAATACGATAGACTATGGTGTCAGTCCAATGCTTTTATGTGGAACTGAGACTTCGCTGGTCAACAAATGAATTTACATCGGGCTTTCATGAACAGTTGGTTTGGCTTGGTACTAAGCAACAAATGAACAACTGGAGAGGATAAGCTATACAGAACTCTGGTAGGTGATGAACAGCCTTCAACCTATTACTCACCAAATATGCAGACGTAAATGAGGATACGTTGGACATAGGCTAACGTGAGCTTAAGGTGTAACTCGAATGGGAAGCAACGAGTTAGGCATCAGTGGGTAACATGGAAAAGATCATGTTGAGATTATCTCATATTCTTTCGTCTTCTGATATTCTATTTTCATAGACCCCATAACTTAAATTTTGTTGTATTAATCAGTAGCAGTGTGTTTGACTGACACAAAGTATGATGAGTTATACTTCAGCGTGAAAATGAAGCTACTTGTGCTCATTCATTTCCACCTCATTAACTATTGCATGTAACTTGTGAATACTCTGAAAAATTATTATTACTTTTCTGATACATAGAACCAAGAATTGTGGCTTTTACTTGAAACGTTAAGTGAATTTTTGACTAATGTATTCTAACTGGACCGTAATGCAGTTTAATGTATAGAAATACTCGAATGGTTACTTGTTATTTATTAAGAAAGGCCAAAGTATATCCATAAACAGTTATACGATCACGGGAATTTAAATCCTACTGAAAATTCAAAATTATACAATATTTTGTGTTGAGCAGTATTAACATACCACATATATTGAAAGAACAGAGATACGGTTTATTGTTCTCATTTCTGAGCATATACCAGACTAAAGAGCTCACAGACACTAAACAGTGTGATTGACAGTCATCTATTGAAGACTGGTCATATTGTGGACAACCTGAATATGGTTCAAATAATCAACAGGCAAAATAAACCTAGCTTGCTACGTCTTGCCGAAGGAATCGTCGTAAAGAGATTGAAACCAAATCTGTATACGCATGAAGAAACAGCGGTGAATTTAGCACTACCTTGGGGATTAAACTTATATAACAAAGTACTCAATTTTATTACATCATCTTCTGTCGTGTTTAGAAAATTCCATTGTTTCATCGGAACGTTACTCAACCTACCCCTTTAGGGCTATTTTGCAGAAAAATGCTTTCTTTAGTTACGTAACCTTTAATGTTTTTATACTGTCTCTAGTTAGCCCTTGTTTCTACACAGAATTTTGAACTCCAGTCTCAAGAGTGTTAGGTTATTGCTCTACAGATAGTAAATCCTTTCAACCCTTGATAATTTAACAAATGACATCATTCCGGACTTTTGTTCATCTTAGTGCCTATCAATTACTCTTTGTCATCACGAAAGAAAGTATATTCAAATATTTAATGTAATTTGTATTCATTATGTTGTTCAGGTTGTGGCAAGTTGAGAAGAATCCTCTGAATAACAGAAGGTGAGTTTATATTATCCTGGTACATTTGTCGTTCTCGCCTTGTTCATCTAACTATAAATCAGTAGGACCAGCTCCTAGTCATTTGTTCATGTAAAAATACTTATGGAATTCTCTGTTGAAATGTATCTATCACTCCTTTTTAAAAATGCTGTTTACTTACAAAGAAAATTCTTCACATTCCTAATCCACACTGGTATTCGCATAAAATAAAGATTCTCACTTTTTTGGTTTAGTACATACGTGTGCAAAGAATTAGGGTATAACGAACAGGGAAAAGTAACAAGTAAGTTAAACATATCAAATTTTTGTATCTAAAATGGTTTCTGTTTAAAATAACACCCAGTTTGTTTACCCTGATTTCGAAATAAATTGGAATGTAAGTAAATTAACTGTCTATTTACAAAACATGAATATGTTGAATAATATGGCAAAGTTTCATGTTCCGTTTTGTAGGAATATTCATAAATCTTTCCTGATAAATATTCTTATGTGGATTAGAATTAGGCTAATTCACTTTCACATTGTTAACAGTGTTTCGCCCTTAGCCGAAATTTTGGACAAACAAAATGCTTAACTGGAATGCACATGATAACATTCAAGTTAATATTCTAAGTATTCCCTCTGTTTTTATTTTGATTCATAATAAGAAAGGCGTTAACATCTGTTGTGAACAACAGAAACAGACGTTGATGCAATTAAAATATATTCTATTTTGTATACTGTTGCCGTCCTCAGCCGAAACGAGAAATTGTCTCAGTTTCAGCTTTACTACTCAGGATTGTCTAGTATGTTGTACTTGTAATAAAATTGGGTTAAAACAAACGAATTTTGAGGTGTCACAACATGGCATAGAAATCAATATTTTGTAAATAATTCAGTGAAATATTGGCAAATACTGTTGAAAATTTTACAGTTCACATTTACAGTCTGTTGGACAGGCAGTGGGCTAACTTTCACTTTGAGATGTATGAAGAATTTGTTCATAAATACAACTTTGCTGATTGGATGAATTCTTCACTGAAGCTATCAGTAAATTTTAGGAAGCCTCTCTTGTTTCACTTGAGACTTGTTTGCTGTAAGTGTCTTCAGAACGATGAATCCCTACCTCTTATCAATTAGATATCTTCAGACCGAATGACATATTCAGTTTATCTTCTTGGACATCAAAAACCAGTTGTTACTTAATACTAAAAGCTGGTCTTCATAAATATACATAGTCATTTAACTGAACCGAATTTCATGATTCTCTAATTTTCAGGATTATTGCATCCATTTGAATTCTAAACTGTTTGCCTCCTGCTGACAATGGAGTTTGTGATGCATGAAAGAGCACAGCTGTCAGCTGTATAAATACTGTTCATTTACTAACACCATGGAGATTTTTTTGAAGCAACCTCTTAGTAACAGGGTTCCTTACATTTCTGATGTTAATAACTGGTCACTGCACTGTGTCTGTTAGGCAAATTAGTCAAGAAAACTTGCACAATGATCCTATTACTTTATTAATTCATTCAAGAAAAAGCTTGGATTTAAACAATTTTTAAGAGAATGTACTTCAAACGTTATGCTGTAATGAGCTATATTAACAATATCTCAGATGTACGTCTAAACTTTTAACGTGTCTTATTAAAATTATGAATAGGTTTCTTATCCTAGTGCATTTCATCTAAGAATAGCTAAGCAGAATACTGACAGTTATTTCATGCTTCATCTCTGTTGGGCTTATTCAACAATGTATATAAGAGTACCACTTTCACTATGAATCACGCAGACGCTGATAGTTTCCACATCATGGATATAAACTTTGAGAGAAAATAATATGTTCCCCTGAAAAATTAGTGAACGAATGCTGCTTGAGAACTGCGTGAAAGAGAGTGGTTATCAAAAAAGCCTCATCGAGAAATATGGTAAGGATGAATGTAAGAAACTTGATGAGGTTACTATCAGCAAGAAGCCAGTTTTTATTGAACTCGACTTCAAAGGCGATGATACTAGGAGATTCATATTTAAAAGATTAGGCGCAGCCCTGTACAGGACATATCCTGTACCGAATATTCTCCGCGTTGAAACAGCCGAAAACATGTGTTACCCCCAATTGTACATACCAATTCACATATATTTGCGAGAGTGGTTATGTTGGAAGAACACATACCAAGGAGCTTCCAGCTAAAGGGACCAAACAGTTTAACCTGTTCAATTATCAAACACCTGATAGACACTCCATACCAAGTAGATGCACTGGCATCATTCACAATACATAACAGAAAAAATAACTCTTCTTTGGTTTGCTTAGACGGCTGAAGTCTAACGGATGTCTTCAAAAGGAATCTGTCGTTGGACCACAGTTATTCTGGTGACCGAACCCATAGATAATGCTTTACTTTCTAATTTTATTAACTCATCTCTTCAACCCATTTCCCTCTTTTTTCTGTTTGACTTCCATAAGAGATAATTCCTATTGACCTTATCATCTTATATCACTATCTTTTCATTCGACCTCTTGCGCACCAAATTTCGATCTTCTCTTATCTAACTACGTAATTCGTACTAATTTCTTTGCTACCACCCTAACAAATAATTTGTCAATTAATTTTCTAGAAACTTCTCTCTAGCAAGATATTTATATATATTAACACTTCACCTACCTTGTTAGCGTGATGTTTCATCTCACCATGACACTCTTTTAATATGTTTGTAGGTAGACGAAAGTATGTTAAATTTTACGCTGAATTTTATTTATTAGAGATTGAATGCTGTATGCAGCTGATGAGGAGAAGCGAAATAAAATGGATCTATGTTATTCTGCACCAATGTTTGTTCTTTCTCTGCTCATATTTCACCATTGATCAGAGTGAAAAGTAACTTCCTGTTTTTAATACACTACCAGTTCTGATCACTTACCTGACATAAGGATAGGCGTTTCATTTCAGTGATGCCTCATTTGAAATGACATTATTCCTAGGGAATTATCTTCATCTGAAGAGAGATTGACAGTTTAATTTAAAAGTTTCTGCATATTTCTGTTGAAGAATTTCGAGTAATTTATTTTAAACAATGGATTTAATTGGCTTTGAGCTGACAAAAGAAAGCAATATATCATAAGTTCCTGTGTTCGAATCCATTTAAGTTTCAGGATGTTTCAATTTCACATGATAGGAGGTCTGAACCACATTTTGTGAATAATTGATACCACGATGGAGTTCATAACACTGAATGTATTGTCACCTATCAAAACAAAATTAAGATCTCAAACAATTACCCTTATATATACATGAATGAGCGGAGATGGAGCCTTAATTCTGTCTTTCCTGCTAACTGACACTGATCACAAGAATGTATTTTCAAACGTATAATGGCCACATGATTAGAAATCACTCTAACGAACTGTGATGATTTTGAATTTGACAACAAAATCTGATTAATATTCACTGAAAAAATTCTCCAGAACATATGTCATTAGAAATATTCCCTACAGACTTATTTGACAGAATAATTTTGATCAGTGATCAAAGTCACCTGATTTCTAGGATAATACAGATCAAACGATTCTAATGACTTTATTCACAATTCGAAAAATAATACTGACCACTTAGAGCTCAGATGGTGAATATTATCCTGGTCTTACTGATGTTTGGGCTTTCATCTAACCTTCGTGAGTAATTTCTTACTACGGAATATTCATTTTAAAAAATTGGTTCTGTAATATGATGAAGTCACTTAGAGCAGCTCTGAAAACCATGTTGCCCTGTTGCTCTAATTTCGAGTATTTACTTGAATTCGAAACCAAATGGTTACATAGAGTTACAATTAATTGTAAGGCTATTTCTTATTTTACATGGAACATGAAGTAACCTATATCCATCTACCACTTTCTGCCGAACACTGACTATACAAAAGACAGGAACAGAAAGCAATTAATGGTCAAAATAGGCCTCATTGAGGGACATTGTTTAAATTCAAATCAATCAAATGAATTCAACTGAAAATGGTAAACAAAAACCAACTCATTCATTTTAAGCAAAAGGTGTTCTTAAAAATAGAAATAAATCTATCCGTTTCGGTATTCAGTTGTCTTCTTCCTTGCTTTTTCAAGTTTTCCTTATTTCGAACAGTTTTGTTGACATTTTAAAAGTTATACTTTGTGAGTAGAATATTGATTCATTGTTGTAGTTTGAAAATACTGACTGAGCACACCTAAGGGCGTATCACTTTCTGCTGTCCTTTCAGTTGGCTAAGATGTGTTGCAAAACAGCCATGTAGAATAAATAAACACACCAAAACCTTTATCGATACGAAAGCAGTTGCTTCCTTCTTACTTATTAAACGTCTATTCATCATATATTAGACAGAAGTGACGTTTTTATTCGTGTCACCTCAGTCGTTTGAGAGGTAGAATTAGGTTCACCCTAAAAATCAATTTACCGTACAAAATAAGCTAGACAACGAGTGTATGTTCTTGGATCTCATTATTGGCAGACGAAATGACAGTAAGATCAAGAAGATTTTTCATAGAAAATATCCTTGAACTATACAATGTCCACATGACAATAACTTCTGTCCTGTCACGTTCAGAAGTGGATCTGTGAAAACACTCCATCGTTGAGATAGGAAATCGCTCTCCACATAGGTTAGAAGAAATACACATTATTATTGAGAAGTATGCAGGCGAGAATTGACATTCCAATAGGTTGGAATTTCTAGACTTCTACACCTTTAATGACTTCTTGATTGAGAGCAGTCTTTACAAACACAATGGATATACACAAAGCGATGTTAGTTTCACCAGATGGACATGCCGAAAGTCAGGTAGACATTAACTCAATATCAAGAAAATAGAAGCAACCTACTGGTCATGAGAACTAAAAGAGGGGCAGATATGTTCTCAGGTCACTGCTTAGTGCAGGAAAGACATCAGTATTTTCATGTCACTATGTGGGTGTCCATTACTGCACTCAGTTATCTGTAGAATCCCTCCTTCTTTTCCACTGAGTCTGGTTGTTTCTAGGTGCGAAGCATTGTATAGTTTTCACTTGCCTCCTATTTGAATTACATCTTGCTGTCATGTCACTGCATGATAATCTACGATGTTATTGATAACATGATAACCATCCCGTCTGTCTTCACGGCAGCCGTTGTGGACGACAGAAGTCGACACTCTAGTTGACATTTGAATAGTCCACTTTTATCTCATCTACTCTCACAGATTACCAGCAACTCTCATTTTATCTCAATCTGAGTAGCATCGCCAATCTCGAACATGCTTCGAACGTCTTTTGTCGCTGGTGATCACTTATATTTTCATTGAAAACCAAAACATAGGTTAACTGGCTTCCCGAAGGCTTCCACACGTCACTGTCATTCGTTTTTCCTGATCGCAGCGGAACGCCCTGAACTGTTCAAGTATAGATGGGGTTTCTTCCTTACGAGGTGTGATCTGAAGTCACATGCCTAGCCTGCTCTGTTTTGTGAGCTCAGTAGCAGCTACCAAATTAGGTGGAGTTAAGCATGCAGAAATAGCATTTAATATCTTAAAAAGAAAAAGTGAATACCATTCCACCTATTTTCCATTGAACACTAGCCTGTGACTAGTGTAATGTGTCTAGTCGTATGTTTGCTGCAGGCCGAATTATATCAGTCAAGCTTGCAATGTGGACATGCGTTCCTTCAAGGCTGCAGATACACCTTGCTGACATGTGCCAACTACCACGAAACCTAGGCCTCCAACTGTATAATACCAACCATTCCATCTAAACTTCATGTTTTATATTTCTCTTCTAACGCTGTTACTGATTTATCCTTTTCAACCATTGATTCCATTTTCCTCACGAATCTCAAGACTTCAGGTACTATGGCGTTTACAAAATATCTTACCAGATGTTTATGTCCTTGTAACTGTTGGTTCGTCAGTGATCACCAATTTTTATGAAGGTGGTGCACTACAATTATGCAGATTTTCCAACTTACTTATAGTTCAAACCTAATGCTTTACAATTACTTAGGGAGTAGTTCAACTAATAACGTGAAGGGTGGTATCAAGATGTCTGATAATCGCAATTTTGTGCGTACTACTGTAATTATTCCACTTATAATATGAATTATAGAGTTTTACATATATTTATAAAAGTTATTGAATCATAGACTGAATGAGCACTCTGAACTTAATTTCTATAATTCAAATTATTTTGTTCGTTTAAATGCATTCATTACTTATTTCAGAATGACTCATAATAATAGCAGACACAGATAACTCGCAATAGCATTAAGGGACTGCTGGTTCACTGACTACGGCTATAATGATGAATGGTTCAAATTTTGATGAACACTGATTCCAGATAGTTGCGTGGAGTTGTATTAGTGCAAGTAGCTTATAACAACATCAGTTTGGAGATGTATTTTAAGCTATAGCAAAGGCAACAAGTTATACCACGCAATATATGAAGCTTGTTTGTGGTATGTAACAATTTACAAGTGATACATCGCTACAGATTTCGTAAAAGATAAATGTATAATAGTCAAGGGTGTATTCCTTTGCCAAGTATATATCTTCCACATACGAAAGTATCATATTTGTTGAAACCATGTAAATTACTTTATCATTCATCGTTATTAAACTCATCACACAATACAGAAATGAAACATTCATTGTTACACATATATTTCTGCATATTCGATGAATTTCCAAGATAGTTTTTGAAGATCGTTAACAAATCCAGATTATTTTTCGAAAAGATGTTTTACAAAAGTAAGAAACTAAATTACTGAAGGTTTGAGAGTGAGAATTCGAATCTAGTTGAAAAATTAATGAATAACAATAGTAAAAAAAAAGATGCAAACAGTGGAGAAAATATTCTTATAGACGAA
Organism: Trichobilharzia szidati; assembly: GCA_944472155.2. NCBI lineage: Eukaryota > Metazoa > Platyhelminthes > Trematoda > Strigeidida > Schistosomatidae > Trichobilharzia > Trichobilharzia szidati. The sequence goes on along the minus strand of OX235271.1, from coordinate 91,162,552 downwards.
TCATCTGCTTAAGCTGTACAGTCGTAATTATATTTAATATGGAATTCATAAGACCATCCAGATACTTGTAAAACTGTCCGCGAAAAACGTATTACGCAATGTATTGCGTAACTTAGAGACAGAAGTTGGTATGACATAATATGTGTGAGATAATGATAAATCGATAATATTGTGTAGAATGGACAAGGGGTAGTGGAAAGACGATAAAGTATTTTTACATAAAATCTGTGTGAAAATGCAAAGTTTTTAATAGACAGTAATAAAGTGATAATAAAATGTGGATGGTGAGAATAATAATAATAGAATTATATAATAAAATGGAGCAGAAATATAGTGAGAACGTTACTTTGACCACGGTAGAGCGAAGGAATGTATGTGGTGCTTTTGAATGCAAAGGTCCTGCTTCAGTTCCCGAATAACCAATGATTCAGGCATGTACAGATGGCATATACGAAGTCCTTTTGTACAATATTGTGAAGCATTCACTCGGCGGTGCTCAATGTCCATAGTTAAAAGGGTGTTCGAGGATGGAGCTGCGAATATTCTTCTTTTCTCCTCTGGCTAACCAAGCTGGAAAATGTTCCAGAATACGTTAGTGTACTTGATGTTGTGTACGGCCGATATCCATTGCTTAACACCGTCAAACAAACCGATACATACACAGTGAGCTGGCCAAAAGCAGTATCTTATCCGTAACGTCGCTCTGCAGGTTTTGCGGAGGCAACCCAAATCAACTTTTTGATCACAGATTTTAAATGTATCATCTACGTATCTCTTATATATGGGCAGCTGACTGATGGAAGCATCGAGGATTTTGTTTTTAAGACTCGTCATGAAGCAGTCAGCTAGGAGTGGACCAAGAAGAGACCCCATAGCTACTCTTTCTTTACATAGAATTTTTCATTGAATTTGAATTGGATATTAAACGTACATCAGAGAAGTAGTTCATTCAGGTAGTTGATGGGAAGAAGAACTTCAAGGTTGTTGGTTTCGATTTAGTCACAGATGAAGCATGTTGTCTGGATCAGAATGATGCTTGTGAATAAAGATATGACATCTTTGATATTTCACTAAATCGATGAAGTTAAATGTGTCACTAAGACTATACTTTATCATATGTCTTCTTTTCGGTTCAAGGATATCTGCTAGGCACTTCGCGATCTTATGATATGGTGAGTTGACCATGTCTTTGATAGGTCAAAGTGGAACATTCTTCTTATGTTATTTCGACAATCCAAATAGTCTTGGAATAACTGCACTGCATAGCTTTATTTGTTCATAAACCTCCGATGGTATGACTGAGTATTTTTTTCATTTTCTCCAACAATACTAAAAGGAAGTCTTCCGTGCTTTTGGCTGTTTCTTTCTGGTTAGGTGGTTTGAGGGATATGGTGTTGTCTGATAGTATGTTCGCTAATTTCTCAATATAGTCAAATCTGTTCATTGACCTTATCAGGACGGACGAGGATTATGTCTGTATTTTCTTGAAGTTGTTTAAGTTGTTTTCTGTGTCCCCTGCTCAGCAGATAACGATAGATTGATCATGTACGAATATACTTGTACAAGTTATCGAGGATTGAAGTTCTGAATTATTCAAGATCTCTTACGAAGTTGCTGACAAGTCAAATGTCTGTGAGATTAAATTCTCGAACTGAACCATGCTTTGTAATTAGTTGATTTTACTCAAAACATTGCAAAGTCTCGGACCAAGTGATAGGATTTGGATTTGAATGAGAGTGAGAGGAAAATTTGAAAAGTGAAAGACATGTAATTCAGGGTTCTGTGGAAATGATGAGACAGTTCCAGATGGTTTAAGGTGTTTTATTAGTCGGGAAGAAGTGGTGAAAGCACATTGAAATGCACAGAATATATCGCAATATGAAGAGGAAACACAACGAATTTTTATTTAATCGGTCTTTACGAGTATGTCGTGTTTGCAAGCTGAATACCTTCTTAGGATTGCTTTGCAAGCTTTCTTCCAAGTTAAACTTCACCATTAACTGATATCGGCTGAACAACAATTGTGGTCTGTTTTGTCTCGTTGTTTGTGTTTTTTTGTCGTTTTTTGTCTGTGCTGACTAGAATGAGCCTCCAGTCACGACACTGTAGCCAAATGATCACTTGAAAATATTCCCCAACACCGAGTAAGCGCACATAAGTCAGATTTAACTGAGACAACTGTGACAACAACTTCGTTATTCACTGTGGTTAGGACTCTTACCGACCATGAACATGGTCCGGGATTCAATCCCCTGCCAACGTACACCTGATATATATGGTCGGCCTTCAAAATTTGGGCTACTAATATCATATGCTGAAAATTCCACACTTGTACAAAAAATACGGTGTGGAATCAAGCTATAAACAAAAAAATCAAAAAAAATACACAGTAAATTATTCTTTACGCATCAACGGGAATCGAAACCATAAATAATCAATATCTGGTTGATTGCACAAATCATGATTTTACGGCTAATAGTGATAGTTAGTCCATCCTAACACCAGCGTATTAGAAAACTGCTGCATCATAGTTGGAGACTCTTTGTTACTATGAACGCATAACTTCACTGCCCAAACTAGTTACCGTTCATTCACTGAGACGAATCAAGAGTTGTAATTTCTGTTAGTTTATATCACAAAGCTGATTGGTAATGAACACGCCTTGTAATCTGAGAATGCTGGGTGCGTCCTGCTATAGAGTCACAAACAAGAATATAATAGCTATCCAGTGTTCGTCAGATTTCAAGGTTTCCCTAACTAACTTCAGCTGATGATGTGATCAAGTTTAAAACCAGTCAATTCTCCAAGTAACAACACTTGAAAGATTCTTGGTTGAAGCACTTATTTTGTAACTCAGCGAAATTTATGAAAAAAATAATGGAAGACAAATGCTTGATTAATGAACTTAAATAATCCTAAGATAGTGAACGAAATTCGTCGACACTAATTTTCTCTCATTGTCAAGTTGAGTAGCCAACTTCCACATTGTTTACATAAGCCTAGTTAAACAGTGTTCATTCCTTTCATCTCTACTTTCTGCATTCAGATGACGTATTATTAATACTTACTAAGAGAACCATCCATCCACTTCAATATTTATATATATTTATATTCAGATAAGCTAACATACACTTGTCTCGAGGCACGTTGGGAGTTGTTAGAAAATAATTAGGTTACTGGACTGTTTGTTTCCGTTTCGTTTTGAAGACATTAGATACAGCAGAGTGAGAATCTTTAAATATGAAACAAATTAGTAAATTATTCCCACATAATCTAGAAGGAAACATTGAGTGGTGGAATGCCTTCAGAAACGACTATCATCAAAGCTGTCAGCAGACAAGAATACGGTTCATTAGAAGAAAAGATTCAATGTATATGTTTCAAAGTTGGGAGTTTGAAAAAACGAAGTAAACGAAAAACTACCGAATCATTGGACTTGTGTTTGGAGGAACCACTAAACTCTTCATCCCAATGACATTTTAGAATGTGTTCATTATTTAGTTTTAGTGATGTTGATAACTTCATTCTTGTGCGTTCCTAGTGTAACATAGGGCCTCAAAGTTGTTGAATTTTCAGTAGCAACTAGACGTTGCTAGTCTCGTGCCCAACCTTCTCTCTTACTCAGGCTAACTAATGGCTACTTAATTAGGATAAATTGACGAGTGCGTTGGCCCAGACCTCCTGCTTTTCTAGTGAGCATTCTGCCATTGAAACAATGATGCATGGTTTTGTGTTTTACTTGATATTAATTGCTATATTTAAGGTTTTAGCATACAAAAATTGAAGAAAGGCCATAAATGCTTTTCTTACTGAATAAAAACTACAGTTTACTAGTATTTTTAATTTGTTAGTTGTGAAATTGGATTGGAAACATACATATGTGTGGCGAATATATTCAAATTTTAGTTATAAATGTCAGACATAAATAAATAAATCCCTTTTCCTGTTTACATTTCTAATTGTCTGTGAACTTATGCTTTTGTCCCAAACAAACAATCGGACATAGTACATAGTTCTCCAGTCTCAGCTGAAGTATTGAAATCAGAAGTATATTTTAAGGGTGAATTTCACTTCCTTCCTAATCATTCACTAATACTTGGAATATATATTTATATATCATACAGATAGGTGAAGTGAGCTCTGTTGAACTCTTATCGCTTCTGTAGATATTGACTATAATCGAGTATTTGCATGTAGTACTTATACTCAAGTTCTCGGGCCTCATGCTTACCTAAAGAAACTTGGATTTTCCTCCAAAATGTTCATTCTGCGTGGATCCAGGATAAATAGTCGATAAACTAGATCATAAGAAACCACATATAAAGATATTTTAGCTGTAGAACATTACAAAACACGTTTCAGAAGCAAGAACTAACATGATAAATTATTCAAGTATTGGTTTGCAGGGATTTGATTGATTAGGGGATTTCATCGTGAGCTGCGAAGACAAATACTCGCCATTGACATTGGCAAGTGGTCGCACAATATCGTGAGTTGGCAGAAGCTGAAATTCACGAGCTTGCCATTGGGTGGGGTTCCAGGACGGTCTATGAGATCGCCTTGTACCAAGAAGGTCCTGGATTCGAAAACGGTGGATATGTACTGATGGAGAGTCCCACACTAGGACGAAAAAGCTGTTCAGTACTCCCAGCTAGTTTTTGAATGGTTCTCTGAACAGTGTCAGCTCGTCATGAAATCCTGCAGATATAAATTAACCCAAATAAATTTCATACATTATAACCAATCGAAAATCCTTTCACTATTCGGTAAATCTGATTTCAATAGCACACCTTATTTGTAAATGAAAAAAGTGTCTGATGTGACAGATGTTAGTGGTAGAGGTGATGCAAGTCTTTGTCCCATGTGTGTTCAACTTTCACTTAACTTGTCAATCGCCGATCAGACATTATTAGTGATAAGTAGCAGACATCTGCCTCTCACCAATCAGAAGGTATTTGAATGATACTGCCATAATGAAAGTCAACTTAGTGTTACTCTAAAGTTCCAGTTTATTCAGTCGAGCTAACAGGTAGTAAAATCATTAGACTGTAGTGAAGTAATCGGAGACCACATATTTCCATCATGTTCCGCATAGTGTCCGAAAACAAAACAGCAAGCATTGGAGAGTGTTGGTGGGCGGAGATTTTATTGATTTCGCTAAATTTCACTGATCACTAACTCACTTCATTTGAAGAACTAGTGGAAACCATGGAGGACTAGACAGCTATTCCGTTCTTGTTTAAGACTCTTTGACAGTACGCTACTACATCGACAGAAATTGAATCAAGGATCCTAAGGTTGTCAGATATGCTCATTGGCTATTCATTTACAAACTTGAGACCAATCAAATCCGTGTACAAGAACACTTCAAAAATTATCACAATGCTAACTATTAAGTGAATTCAGGATTCATTTGCCTGAAGTTTTAGTGAAAGGTCGTGGTCAGCGGAGTCAATCAGGTTTAAGGTGGGGGCAAATTTGTAGAGGTTAAAATTGATAAACAGTTATACTTCATCCCATCCTGATTTATATCCCCCGGACTTCGGGGGTTATGAATTTGAGCTTCCGAAGAGTAGGAATCAAATATGAAGCAGACATCTAGTACTCCCTTGCTTTCAGTGGTTGTCTACCAGAAGTCAATTATTTTGAAATGTGTACATTCAGCTATCCTGGACCGACGTGAAGGACGTAGAAGACCTGGATTTCGCGAATGACTTATGCTTGATGTCACACAAAATCGAAGACTTACAAGCGAAAACCGACAAACTGGTCAAAGAAGTAGCAAAGACAGGACTCCAGGTAAACACAGACGAGACGGACGTTATGCAGATAATCAACCAACAACAACAGCAGCAACATCCAGCGCCAATCACCATCAACGGGAGGGATTTGAAAGAGGTTACTTCATTCACTTATCTAGGGAGCATTGTCTCAACCACAGGAGGAACTGACGAGGATGTCAAATCGAGAATCAGGAAGGCGAGAAACACATTCATCAACCTGAAACCAATCTGGAAATCTTCGTCACTCAACATCAACAACAAAATTCGGATTTTCAATACAAAGGTCAAGTTAGTTTTTCTATACGGATCAGAAACTTGGCGGGTCACAAAGAATATTTCCAACAGCCTGTTGCAGACCTTTATCAACAACTGTCTTCGCTCTCTACTGAAGATCAGATGGCCGGAAAGAATCACAAACAAGAAACTATGAGAAAAAACAAAACAAGAACCAATCGCCTAATAAATATGCAGGAGAAAGTGGAGATGGATTGGACACTCCCTGATGAGGCCACTGGGTGACATCGCGCGTCAGGCCATAGCTCGAGTGGAACCCGAAAGGGTAGGGGCGAGTGGGACGTCAAAGGGTGACATGGAGGAGATCATGCGAAGAAGAGTTGAAACAAAATGGATTAACATGGATGCAAGTGAAAAGTACAGCAGAAGACAGAAGAAAGTGGAGACGTGCAGGTGAAGCCCTATGTTCCACTAGGAACCCAAAGAAACAATAATAATAATAAATTCAGCTACCTTATTAACAATGGTCAACTGCATGATGAATTGCTTATCGGAAGAATTACCCTTTCTCCTAAATAATGCAAATGTATTACTGATATAAAGTGAGATAGGTCATCACTGCACATATACAACTGCTAATATTGTGGAAATGTAGTAAAAAGATTATGAAACAAATAGTAATACAACACAGTTATACTCACATAACTGCCTTTTATATCATGTTATACATTCGTCATTATGATGTTTGAAGGACACTGACGTCCTAGTTGAAATTCACGATGGCTATTTCTATCTGTCTTTAAATTAACGCAGATATTTATTAATCTATGGCTTTTATCATTTGGGAAAAATTATCTCACATATATGGCTTTAACAGGTCATTTTTCCGTTAATATATCTACCTCTGAATGTCGGTGACTACACCATCTAGAAATAAAGCTAAACATTTATAGCCAACTGGCTTAAAACAATTGCATTCCGAAAACAATAAACACAGTGATTACTTAGAGCAAAAAATTGATAGAATGAAAGTAAAATTTCTATCTGTCAATTTTAATTAGTATTTGTTAGGCATGAACTTAACTAGGGGTTATCATGAACTATACAGTTTTCTTAATTGGAAGACTTCAGATTCAGATGCTGAGATGCTCTTCGGACTTTACCAATAGACACTATGGTTTCAATCAATTTAAATTCTGATAATTATAGTTTTGGAAAAGGTTGATTACTTGGTTGTATAATCCGTTGGATACATTAAAATAATTGAAGTAGTTATCAGTTGCACAGGTAAACACGAAGCAAAAGGTGTGAAAATGACATGCACATACTGCCTTCAAAATACAAGGTAACCTTACTGATAAATAATGACTGATTAAGGTTAAGCGACTTCTTGAATAATTAGTTTCGACGAACAAAAATGTCTAAAAAAGACTCAAGGAGGAAATGATAAAAGTGTCAGTGTAGCATTTTGCATAATTAATCACGACGTTTCGGCTATCTAAATAATTTTATTTCCTCTAAGACTAAACATTCTTCATATTGGTGATTTGAACCACAAAAGAAGACTTTAGCTAATTCACAGACCAATCTGACATTTTTTGATGCATATATCTTGTTACCATGCCTGAAATATCTCATCGCATTAAGAAAATACCTATCTCCATTATATTATAAAATATGTATCTCAGTTTAAACTGTAAATATTTCATAAACGCTGGGTAGAATTCTTAATAGATTGTGTGACATCACTGGAAGACTTATAGCATTCGAAGGTAAAACAGTAAAGTTAATCATTGCGTTTCATTCGCAACCAAGTGTAAAAGACGGTTGTAGAATTGATATAAGTATAAAACTTGGGCACTGTGGTAGAGTATAATTCCATAATGGATAAGAATTTATTTTTATAAATCACACAGTGTAGTACAGTTATATTAACTGATGACGTTTCGAGCACAAACTATTGCTCATAATCATATCAAGTAACTCCAAAATATTTACACATACGCACTCCAATTACTTCAAGAAAAATATCGTCAGCAGCTGAACATCTCAGTAGATTATGTTTAAGAGAAGAACTACATCGAATTACTGTGAAACTCAATAATATACGAAATGAAATCGAAAAACTCAAACGGAAACTCAAATGTATGGTCAATGGAACTTGATATGATTATGAGCAATAGTTTGTGCTCGAAACGTCATCAATTAATATAACTGTACTACACTGTGTGATTTATCAAAATAAATTCTTATCCATTACGGTTGTAGAACTTTGAAAACCTCACCTAGTTTACTTGCTTGTTAGTTTTCTAGCGAGTCACAAGGCCGGGAAAGGGAGGGATGGTTGGGCATGGAAATAGCGACCCTACCCAGGAAAATCAGTCAAACTGCTACTGAAACTTCAACGCAAATGACAAATCCAAAAAATCCAAAAAACATAAAAAACAAACTTATTTTCCTCTGGAATCGGAGAGGTGAAATGACACTGTGGGCTGGTGAAAGACTTCGGAAAGTCAGTCAGTCAATGTTTATTCTCTTGATAAAAGGAGGAATAAAAAGGAGTGGCTATCATGATGTCACCAGTTGCATCCAAAGCCCTGATGCAGTGGGTAGTAATCTCCTCCTGCAGGATACAGCAAGATTCAACTCAAAAGGAAGGAAGGTTGCAATTGTCCAGTGTTACGCAACTAAAAACAACTAAAAATCAGCGAAGAACAAGGAAGATTTCTGTGGACAACTGAAAACAGTTATGGACAACATCCAGAATGGCAACATTAAAATCCTTATGGGTGGTATGAATGCCAGCCGAACGGGCAGCAGATACTGCAGGAAGAGAAATCTTTATAGGCCGAGAGGCTCTCGTTCGGAGAAATGAATGGCAATGGCGACCTCTTCTTAGACCGCTGAGACTTCATTGATTTGCTAATTGGAGGTAGTGTGTACAAGGATGCACATAAAGCAACATGGATTTCGTCTGACGTACACACCACAAACCAGGTAGACTTAATCGCAATCTCAAGGAAGTGGGGACGCAGCAGGCCTACTGGACACAAAGTCCAGAAGGGAAGTAGATATGGGCTCAGACCATCATCTAGTTCAAGGAACCTTCAAAGGTGAAGCTGAAACTCCTCAAAACAACTGGAGACAGGCCACTGTAATTCAAGTTCAATATTCAGAAACTGAAGGACAAAACCACAAGGGATGCCTTCACTACAGATAATATTAGAGCGAAGTCGGAGGAACTACAAGGTATCAGTGAGGAAACCTTAGTGGAAAAACATTGGAACTCTCTGAAAGCGATATTTAAGGAAACGTGTACAACTGTTCTAGGAAGAAAGAAGAGACAAGACAAGGAATGGCTCTCAATGGACACCTGGAAGCTAATAGTAGAGAGGAGAGGAGGATGGTGAAAGACAAGATGACTCAATGCAAAGATGGACAAGAGATGGAGAAGCTGAGTTCAATGTACATTGCAGTGAATAAAGAAGTCAAGAAGAGTGTCAGGAATGACGAAGGAAAATTCTACAACACATTGGCAACTGAAGCAGAACAGGCTGGCCGTAGGTAACAGAGACCTCAGTACATGATATCAGGTAACTAGGTCTCTATCCAAGAAAAGATCAATACAGGAGAGACCTATAAAAAATGGTCATGAGAACCTGATTACGAAAGAGGAGGAACAAATAAAACAATTGGCTGATCACTTCATTGGGATCTGGAGTCGAAGTTTAGAATAAGGTTAGTAATTAGCTATGGTATTACGGTGAGGATCAAGCGTTAGGGTAATGAAGACTCCTTCTGTCAAGAAGTTCAAACATTTAAATGTACCAGTTATCGAAGAACTCAGTATCTTACAGACCTTTATTTGGATTGTTTGATAGCATTCATTTGGTGGTTGGCAATGTTTATCTCCACCAAATTTATTTTCTCTGTTTTGGCTGTATGGATAAATACACGACATCTGAAAAGGGCAACTAAAGAAGCACAACATGGCGCCGTGTGTTTGGACATGAATGACACGACTATTGAGTTCAGAACAATGTCCTAGGTGAATTACGAATTGATTCAATGTTTTATAAACTTATATAATAATATATTAATTATAAAAATGACAAAATAACATCTCACAATTTTCCTGGCTTCGTATAAATTTGTATCTATAAAGAAGCTCAGAATAATTTTTTCAACTCATAGATTTGCTTGGTTAATGACACTGTAAACCTATTTGTAGTTTTATCCAGTATTATTATTATTATAACTGACATGATTTACAACGGCGTCGATGGTTCAGTGGTAGGATGCTCTGCAGTCACACAGGAGGCACAGGATTATTCTGCGACCAATGGATTCTTGAACCTAGTCTAGCCGATAGTAAGCCCAGATTAAATGATCAGTTGGCAGTAAGGCTAGAAACCCAACCTCGTAAAAACTTTATCGCCACTGAAACATCAAAGATTGAGGTTATATGTTTCACTCAGAACACAAGAAATGCAGAAATGGTTCGCGATAGCATCCTTTTCTTTCTACCTAGTGACGTTTCAAAAGTAGTTTTTTATGCACAACGGTAGTATAGTAGCCGCTCCACCCCAGATGTCCCTTTCTCACCCTCTGACTTTCGTAGGTAGTGGAAATTCGAAAATATTAGCTCAGGTTGTCGAGCCATTCATTTTGCATGCACTACATATGATTTGATGACCATTATTGTATCAAATAAACAAACATCGATTTACTCTTCACTGAGCAGCTTAAGTTGTACAGCTTAAAGTTTTTATAACCTTGGTTATTTTTATTCAATATAAATTGTGATCATTGGTGTCTGAGAATACACAAACTTATATTACATCTTCGTAGCATATATTCAGTTAGCCTTTTGCTCTGATCACCTTGTTGGAATAATTATTCCACCAAATATCAAACTGTTAAGTACAAGCTGTGGTCTACCGTTCATTTACCTTAGAATTTCCATTCCTGCATAGGTGAATACTGAAATGAAGTATGTATTTGCACCAAAAGCAGATACAAAAAAGTATAAAATATTTCAATTGAGTATGTAGGAAACAAACTCATGATTTTCAGTGGTCGTCACAAAGACAGTGATGAGGATTTTAATTTGTTTACACTGAGCACTACCTGAAATTTGCACAATACTGAGAATTACAAACACTAAATAACTTAGTTGGCGCATATTTGATATGCGGAGAAAAATTCCATAGTAAATTCATCTTGTTTCCACAAAATGTTTTTTGTCATTATAAAACTGTATGAGTTGGGGAACCAGTTGCATATCACAACAGAAATACTTACATTGGTGTGCTGAGTCTGAAGCCTGACGTCTTTTTGAAAGACTCCCAAAATGCATACAGCTTCTCAATAAATTCCACCACTTTTTTAACATCATTTCACTTATTCATTCTGTGTTTATATGCTTCAGTATAAAACTACACTCTCAGGAATACAACACTTCTCCAATTTCTGGTGGCTTAATTCGTGTATTTCGATTTAAGATGACTCTAAAACGAAGTTATAAAGCTGTTTCACTGTTCACTATGCAATGATGAATAGGGAATTCAGTTGAAAACACTAGTAGAGCAAATAAAACGGAATCATTACTTGCCATATCATTCAATTTCATTTAATGCATTGAATCACAGATATTATTTCCAAAATCATGTTAGTTGTTCAAATATTACATTATATGTTATATTAACGACTGCTGTAAAAATATACATCAAGTGGTTTCTTTAAAAGGATTTATTCTCTCAAGCTTTGTAAAAACCCACTCATTTTATCAACTTTCTTATACTTACAGCTTGTTTCACTCTCTTGCAATAAATGCTCTAGACATTACATCATACACAGATTTAACTTAACTTGTGACCCACAGATGACGTCATAAATACGACACTCATTTGAATTCTTTGTGATTCAAACAAAATAAATTCAACCCACAGAAATATGTGAAGCAAAGTTTAGTAGAGAAATTACCAAACTGTAGATTGTCTGACGTTACCAGGAAAGTGACGTTTTATGTCGAAAATTAAGACGGGTATTATTGAGAGTCTCGTGAAGCTGTACCTTTCAGAAACAACTATATCCACCTATTTATTAAACAACGGAATAATAAGAAATGAAAGTTTGGTTTACTGAGATTTTTCTAATACTCGTTAATGATTAATTTCGGTAGAACAACACCACATAATTCACTCATATACTGAAATCTGTACAAACATATTTACTGGGGTGTAACCGAATCGATTAGTTATTCATGACAGATTTCAGCAACACAGTCAAAGAAGCAGAATTCTGGAAAGAGAATTTATAGTGTGTGAATATTACTGAATTTGATTATGGTGAAACCACTGAGCTTCGGCTAAATATGCTCAGTCTTTCTTCGTCACCACAACAGTGAAGTCTCATGCTATATTCTTGCTGCTTTAGTCTTCCACTTTTTAAAATTCTTCATGTTTTTAAAACTGTCGAAGCGGTTCTCCGCTCACTGACAGAAAAATGACCCCATAAATTGTGTTTCATCTGATGACAACGTGAGCAATCATTCGTCGACTATTTAGTCAACTTCCTTGCAGTCACTTGTTTATCGTTTGTTTAAATTGAGGCAGAAGTAGAGACCACTTAATAGACACCGATCTCTGATCCAATGGTTATGGACATTTCATGACCAAGGTCTGATAACACTACAGCATTCTCAATCACGCCTACTGCTCTGCATTTTATGTTGTCCAACAGAAATATTTCCATATTATGTGAAAACAATTCAAAAATTATGTACACAAACTGGGGGCCAGAAGTTGACCAATTTAGTTGTCTCGGCCTGAGTGTCCTCACTATTAGTAAGGATATCTTATGTTTTATTTCTAAATGCTAACTAATTTCAGTCATCAAGAATATGGTCTAAATTAATCAACGACATGCAATTCGTCAAAAGCAAGTGTAAGAATTTCAAAATGAGAATTTAGAGACATTAGTTTTAATAATAAGTAAAACCAAAATTATTAGGGAGATTCGACAGCTGATTTATTAAACTGAAAGTGTGAAATATAGACAGAAAAAACAGGGTCCTAACCCGTAAAACACGCCACAATAGTTACTAAACAAATGAATGATTGTTTGAAATGGAAGTGAGTTTCCAGACGCATATGCGCCTACAACTGAAAGAATGGCAAAAGTGACACTAAATTTATCACAGTTAGTTCTCACTTAATCATAAGAATGTTTGAAACAAGTATTTCTTTATTGTAGGCCAACTAGTTCCTCGATCTGATTATTAGCAGTAATTTATGCTAAAAACATCATCCAGTTGATAATACTGCATCAATTTGGGATATTCAAAATAAACTTATCTAATATGGAGAACCAACAAATTGGCAAAAGAGGCGGTTGGTGAAGACACGATTTCAAAAAACATACAGAAGACATAAGGGATGAGGTTACCATCCAACAACAACAACAAGCACCAGTCACCATCAAGGACAGAAATTTAAGGGAAGTCACTCCTTTTACTTATCTAGGCATCATTGTTTCAACATTTGCATTTTGAAAACTAATTTCAAGTTAGTGCTTCCATATGGCACAAAGACTTGGCACGCACATCACGAAGAGCAATTTCAACAAGTTGCTGCAAACTCCATTCAACAGCTGCCGTCACTGACTCGATCCTGAAAATTAAATAGCCAGAAAGGATTAGAAACATGAAACTCTGCTAACGAATCAACTAAGAACCTCTTAACCAACGGGTATGCAAAACGAAATGTAGATTGATCGGGCAAACAGTGGAAAGACCATTGAGTGACATCGCATGCCAGGCCCTCAAGTCGAACTCGGATGGAAATGTGAGTCAAGTGTTCGAGGATGACATGGAGAAGATGAGAGTCTATGAACACCAGTGAGAGCCAGATAAAAAGAACTGCAGAAAATGGGATGAAATGGAGATGTACTATTGAGTCCTCATGTTCAGCAGCTTCATATTATCTGATTCGCTCCAGAGTTAGAAGACTACTAAAGGCACCCAGATTACGTATTATTCATTAAACTAGTTGCCACAGAATCAATGTCTACAAAAGAAGTATGCTTTAGTGTTGGTTAGACACAAGGGTTGCAACAGTTATCACTTATCAGTTGTAGTGAGCATTAACCAACGAATAATGTAGAGAAAATGGTCTCTGCATTACACCGACCTTCTCATGTTACATCTTAAAGTTCTATTATCTTGAGAGTCAATCTGTCATCAAAATGCATAATCACTTTAGTCTACTAGAATACGCTTTAGAAATAATTCCTGATATTTCTTTTTCACCTTGAAAGAAAAATTAATCTTCTTACATCAATCAAATCTCCTATTTTATCCACATTTAAAAAAGAGTAGAGATTTGTCTTTTGTGAACTGATCTATTAGGAAATGAATCAAGAATTACGAGTTTAGAAACATTCTCCGTTGAAAAACTGCGTGCATGAATGATTTCTTAAATTGTCTGAAGTATTTTTTTCGTAACATCCACATTTTGTTAGTCAAAGGTCCTTTGCACTGGTTTCACAGTGGTGAAATCCATGAACGAAGGATACTTCAACACTTATGTTATTTTTATCTCATTTTGAAATTATAATATTTATGGAAGTTTATAAGTAGTGCCGCTTTAAATGAAATAAAAATATTTCCCTTGAATTCAAAACAAATGTCCTTAGAGAAACTACGTCTTCATCATAAATACGCACTGTTAGTTAAACTTTATCGTCCTCTTGGGAAACTCTTCCCAATCAATCATGAATTTATGGTCATCGACGAAAGCATTTATCAGAACTTTGAGAACCTTTATATTTCTGCGAAAATTGCCGCAAGTGAATTAAATAAAAATCTCAATAAGCTCTAAATACTTGAGACATAAATGGAAATCCACTTGTCTACATTGATATGGTTATGTAGTTACACTTCAGACTCTCACTGATAATGTAACTCAAAATATAACTGTCGTTTT
This sequence comes from Trichobilharzia szidati, assembly GCA_944472155.2. Classification (NCBI taxonomy): domain Eukaryota; kingdom Metazoa; phylum Platyhelminthes; class Trematoda; order Strigeidida; family Schistosomatidae; genus Trichobilharzia; species Trichobilharzia szidati. Next base: position 91,147,548 of record OX235271.1, on the reverse strand, counting down.
AGACGAATATGACTGTAAAAGAAGTAATTATTAATATCTAATAGATGAGTTGTCAGTATAATTTTATTATTATTCCTATGTGTCGTGAGTGGAAAATGAAGCTTCAACAGTGCATCTTCATCTCAAACTGTACACTGCAGTCCTCTCTAGCTGGCTTTCAGAGTGCCCACAACCTCTCATCTCCTCTTCACACGAACTCCTGCACGTCAACATCGAACAATCAACTCGTCATTTCCCATTCGGGCTCCACTCGAGGTCTACCCTGGCACGTGACACTACTCGACAGTGTCCTCAAAGTGTGTCTAATCCATCTCCATTTCCCTGTTCATACTTTTTGGGCAAGAGGCTCTTAGTCGCTTCATAGTCAGAGCTCCCTGTAATTAACCCATTGTGGCTTGTCATTTGATCTTAGGTATGGAGCAAAGACACCTGTTGATAAAAGTAGTTGAAGTGATCATAAAAAGACAAAATCCTTTCAATTAGAGCTCTGTTTCAATCTTCCCTAGTTCACATCATCTCAGAATAGTTTTTCTTTCCACCCTTTAACTCAATACTGAAAATTAAACTTCGTTCTGTTCAAATTACTGATCATGTTTTCTAATATTATAATGAAAATTAGTGATGTGTTTAAGGTATTTCAGGTTTTGTAGCACACTGTATTCAGATCATTGCATTGGCTAGAAACACTTTGATTCACACATCATAATAGAGATGCAAATATCATTATGAATAGGTAATTAGTAATTACGTCTTACGAATAAATGCCTAAAAGTGAATTGTGTTCTTTTATGCACTGAAAATTTCAGCGAACTACTTGTGGGAAATTGAATACCTATGGAAAGAATACTACTCACTCATTGATTAAGCAAATCCTGATTCTTTGTGAAAAAGAGAGGGCACCAGAGACTTTCAAATACAAAACCCTAAATAAAGTATATGGAAGTAGAAATTACCAAGATGTCAGTATTGCTCTATGCTGTTGACAGTTGCTGCTGATATACGACTCCTGGTATTAAAAATTAGTTACTTGAAACAGATTATTCATTTTGAAGGTTGTAAGCCACATTTATTGAGTGAGGTTTGATGCTGCTACCCAGTTCCTAAAGTATGAGTTGAATGTCGAGTGCTGAGACCAATGGATCATATCTCCACTTTGATGAAAATCTACTTATATATCTGAAAAACCTATTTATTGTGATCCTATATACAGGCATAACTTTAATCTGTATCATCAGTGTGTGTCAGTGGTTCATTTTCAGAATGCCCGTCAACTACGCACGTCGTTCAGGTTCGATCGCCAACCAATGGACTCCGATACCTCTTTAACACTTTAGTGAACCCTGTGAAGAGGCAAGTTTAGGTGTGAGGCTAGCAATTGCACCACGTAAAATCTAACACTATCACTACTGAAACTTTAAGACTTAGACCTTGGAGTCCTATGTTCTACTCGGAACACCAAAGCAATGAATAGAAATATAACAGAAACAAACTCACTTCAAGAATACATCAAACTGGATTCATGAGTTGAATCTTGGAATATCGTGAAGCATGCTTTTCTATTTAAAATAAAAAGGGAAATAGAGAGAAAACAATGGAAAACAAAAGCTTTCAAACATGAGAGGATAAAAATAATCTTTAAGCATAAAAACGATTATTTCTCCTATATACTGTAGTGTTTAACAAAATATCTGAACTCATTTACCATCTCATGATAAAAGTGAATATTCTGTTTACGTTTTATGAGTGAAATAACATTTAACAATCTCATTCATTCTGTTTACTAAATATGCAGTCTATCATTTACTTCTTTTGTAATCAAAGTAAGTTGGATACGCCCATAGAATCACCATGATTTATTCTGTTTTCTAGAAAAAATGAATAAATCTGTGAAAGACAATGAACTCACAAATCAACAAATTTATAATGAAGATAGATATGTTGATATGATTTACTGCCAGTTACATAGTATGCATGATATTTCCAATGAAGCATAATAATAGCTGTAATCTGTCACAAACAGAGTTGTGTTTTTGTACTGTTGAAAACTGTAGATAAAACAATACCGCAAAGATGTTACAAAAGCTATGCTTATTTTGATAGAAGGTGGACGTTTGAATTATACAGCTCATAGAATATTAAAGTACCAAAGATATTCAGTGGAGATAAAAGCCTCTCCTATTATTTCAGAAAGCTTTGTCATTTAGAGTAAACAAGCTGCAGCTTTACCTAGTTGACTAAAACGCCTCCACGCACTGAGAATGCGAATACATCCAGGTCACCAATCTCAAATTGGACGCCACATCCTCCTCAGATTCTAATGCCGACCACCATCGGTCGAGTAACCGGAAACAAAATGACATTTTTAAATCATGTCTAAAACGCGTCAGGCTATCTAAAATCATGTACTGCTGTGATTATTGTAAAAAGGTGTCTAATAACCTGTTCTCAGATTAGTAAAGTTTACAATGATGCACAATAGTGCTTATTGATTTTGCAATCTTATTTGTATATAATCTATGGAATACATGAATGTGAGGCAGTTTTACATACAGGAAAACAATATTTCACATTCGCACAATAAAGTTGCCATTTTTCTGTTCATTTGTCTTTCATTCCGTACTGAGTGAACATTAATTCAAAGAAGACCATTTCACATACACCTTTAGGAAAATAAAACAGTTGCAAACGCAAAACTGAATACATAAAGTCAAACTTATTTGTTTTGTCATTCAAAATTCATGTGTTGCATATCATATCTATGTATATCACATATTCTTTTATTATTATTACTTTTTTATTGTAGCTTGACTCTACACAGCATTTTTGATACAAGTATGGAATTTTCAGCATGTGATATCGGTAGCCCAAATTTAGCAGGGTGAACATTGATATCAGGTATGCGTTGGCTGGGGATCGAACGCCAGACCATGTGCATGGTCGGCGAGTGTCCTAACCGCTATGCCACCTACGAGAAACTAGATTCGTCTGAATAGCAAGAAAATAACCGACTGGGTTTATAGTTTGTAGACAGAAGGCAAACTTCCAGTCAAATACAGTATTGGATAAATTGAGATAACTATGATTCTATGCTTCTATGAAATAGGTTGTGAATACGTCAGACAAAACAGTTCGCAAAAACATTAGTTCGTTACATTCATGATTAACTAGCACGAATTAATATGACGTTTCAAGGGCCGCTGGTCTCGAGTTTCAGTGAAAGCATCATCACTTAATTGAATCAACGTCATCAAGGGTGATGAGTCTTAAATGACACGAAACAATCATCATGGATTTCATTCCTAGCTACCACCAATCAGATCAGTACTAATACCGCCTCATACCCTCAAATCTTGCCACGGAGAGGTTTCCATATTCAACTCATTGTCATGTAATGTAACTCAGTCTGTGAGCTGAGATTATATCACCTAACACAGGAATTATTTCAGGAATCATGTCACTAAATTTCCCAAATCGTTTACTTAGAAATTGCTCCTTACGGTTACGTTGACTAAATAAGAAGTAAATAATCAGTATAATCTCTGACGACAGACAGACTAACATAATTACTAAAGCAGTGCTACGAAGTTGTAAACATTAGTGAAACACGTCCCAGTGATTACTATGTTAAGAAATTTATTTCCTCATCATCTGACTGATGCTCAAAATGTCAAATCGAATGTAATATAAAGAATGGTGCAGCTTGTGCCAAGGAAATAAGGCAATACCATTTTTATTGGTTTCTTACAACAGGTCATAAATGTTATGTAAAGTTAGGCACGTCAGGAAATAAAATAGGACAAAGGATGTCTGATCGCTTGTAACAGTCACTGGATTGTGGAATAGTTCAAGTCAACAAGATAAGCCAGTACATTTTTTCTAAATTACACTGGGTCAGGATTTCCACCAGTCCTTTAGTTGGGCTTTACGTTAGGTGGAGTCATTCTGTAGGCAGCCTTTTTTGGTCTGGGTCCTATGTTACCTTGCGAACATCAGTGAGGAGTATTGACCACCTTAGGAAAGCTGATATTCACTTCAAGATTCAAACTTTATTCACAAATTCAGCAGACTCACCACTGAGCTATTCAAATCACCACTGATTACTATACCATAATTTATGAATAGCAGTGTGTGGTAGACACTTTGACTTCAACACTGACTGGTTTGAAGCGAATCCGAAATTTTGAGGAAGTGACGAGATTTTACTAAAAGTGCAGGTTCTTTTTGCTAGCGAACGGAAAATACGCAATACTTGAGCTGATGATTTTCTGTTGGTTTACTCCACTCAGAAGTCAGCTTCAAAGAACAAATTACAAACTACAGTGTACACTAGTGTTGTGCTAATTTACACAAATTTATTGCATTAACAGATTTCTAACATGATTATTCCCTCTGAGTAGTATCTATACACCTAAGGTGTTTACATGCACATAACCGGTGAATTATATTTCCCCAAGTAATAAAACAGAGGTTCCATGAGAATGACTATATATTTTATGCAATTGAATTCTTCACACTTAGAAAATAATATACTGAATATTATCTGCTGAATTGCTTGGATAAGTTCTAAATTCCGTACAATAATGATTGTGACTGATATTGTCGTTAATTCGTGAGTGAACAGTTTTATTTTCACAAGAATGGATACAAAATATGAAAAGGGCGTGTTAGCCAGATTTCGTTTCTGTATCTGCAATAAACTTGGATTACATTTCCGAAAATTATGCTCAAGGAAAAACTAGTTATAATCTCAAAAGTGCAGAAATTTCAATATAAAGCAAATGAAGACACTCAAGATATAAGAAATCATCATGTTTTCATTCGCGCAAATCTGGGAAAACAAACACTTTATTTGACTAGTGTTGCATAGAAAAATAGAAATGCAATCGAGATGGTGTTTCATTATTATGAATGATGATACAGGCGACACAGGTGAGGATGCCAGAAGTAAAATAACACAGGCATGAGAAACTTCATTAATCTGAAATCAGTGTGGAAATTAAGTTTCTTACATTCACTGTAATTATGGCAGAACATTTAAAAATCTACTGTCACTCTCGTATCATTCGATTGACACTAAAATACTTCAACTCCTGCTGAGTTTAATTAAAGTTTAAAGATATTCATTGTTTCACCGTAGTACAACTGAAGTTTAAATACGAATTAAGAAAACGAATACTTAGTGATTTCGTCCATTTGCACGGTAGTGGCTTAATGGTCTACGAGCTCGCCTTGTAACCAGAGAGACTTCGGTTCGAACCCCAGTGGGTACTTACTGATGACGAGTCCCAAACTAGGACAAAACAGTTGTCCAGTACTCCCAGGTTTCCCAATGGTCCTCTAACCAATGTAACCAATCAGTCAAACCCCTACAAAACAGTACTAGAATACCTATACTTGAAGGAGAAATCATTTGCAAATAACATTATACAACACACAGTAAGTCCTAATGAAAATTACCAGTTTAATTTTCAGAGGTTTGCTTTCTTATATATGGTAGGAAACTTATCAAGAATATTTTATTGACGTTTGTTGACTTAAATGTCCTATTGGCAAATGAAAAATGATCAAATTTAGGGTTCGTATTTGATAGAATTTGCTTAATTTTAACGCAGATCTCGTTGAGAACTAATGTCAAGTAGACAGTTATTGAAACCAAACAACAACAAACAGCACATTCATCCTACTTTGAGGAAGTTTGGCAGAGCACACGCATGAATCTTTGTTGCTCCCTATGCTTTAATGTCTATCTAAATAATGCTGTTTCGTGACAACACATGAGTTATAAACCTGAGATTGTGTGTAAACCACAGGAAGATTTGAACACATGTCAATCTTGTGTCTTTTTCCCACCTCCGACACACGCTTTGCGTCGGTGGTACAGTGGTTAGGACTCTCGCCGGTCCGGGGTTCGATAACCTGCCGACGCACACCTGTATCTATGGTCGGCCTGCGAAATTTGGGCTACCGATATCCATGCTGAAAATCCCATACTTGTACTGAAAATACGGTGTGGCATCAAGCTGTAATCAAAATTTAAAAATTTAAAATTTATAAATAAATGCGAACGTTGTCTTGTTCTGTCAGTCTTACTCACCTTAATGTGATAAGAAATATTTTGACAAGGATTTGTAATATCTCGACAGTCTGTAGAAATCTTTGGGGATAAAACCTAAGCATAGAAGTATTCTTTGCTTTTCAGTCTAACAAAACATGCTACACAGCTCTCGACACAATCAACTTTATGAAAAGAATTATGCTACAAAACTTGTGTGATCCTGATATTCGATGAAATTTAGATGGATTGTGATGTTTCTGGTTTTTCCCATAAAAACAAGGTGACGGGATGGTTAACCACCTGTTATATTGCAAAAATATTTAGTTACACGTAATGCACGACCTTTGAGTATTCCTTTTTTTGTCTGAATTATTGTTTTCTTTAATTATCAAATCACACCTTGCTTCCTAATATACGTTTTCTGGGATAACGAAATGAATTACCACATCTATGAGTGATATATTTCGCATCCTTGTTCAAATACAAGAGCAGGCCATCTTTAAAGAAGTAGCAGTATAACTGATTCGATTGTGAAATTGGTGAAGACCAGTATCATAAAAAGTAATTAACGCTTATCTTATTTTATATCATTCAGTAAAGAAACTGTCTCTCTCCTTTTATTTAGACAGTTTCAATATCCTGTAAAATCTGAGATGAGTCTCCCTTTAATTGAAAGGAACTGTGAATTGTCTTCAAGACAACACATGTTTGTTTTCATCGAGAAACGTACATATAGCAGTTGAGGTGGAACTAATAATGAATAACATGGATTGTTTATTGAAAGAGAAGTAGATTCTAATGAATTAAATAATTTTTGAAATGAATACCGTTTGCATGACAAATAAATATTCTGTGTTGAAACTGTCTGGGATAACTCTCTACTTAATGGTTTACGTTACAAGATGAAATGAACATGTAGATCGCGTTCAGATTCAAACCATCGACTTCAGAACTGTTAACTTGATTTTTGTCAGCTAAACTAATAAACACCATAATTTACTGGCTAGAAACGTCAGCTTACAAATATTTCATCAATACTGGTCTGCCAGTAGAAGTCAATTCCACATAAATTAGCCGTTGATTAACAGCATAATCACTAGTTCGAATTCAATATGGCACGAACTGACAGCAGAAGAGCTGTCTAGACAGTAACAATATGATACACGGGCAGATACGTGTCATTCGTGAACATGATGGATGGAATAACCAGTGACTGCTGCAGTCAAATGATGGTCTGAATAACAGTTGAATCTCATAGGCTTTACGTTCGAATTCTACGGCTAGTGGGATTTTCATTTCAAATGCTGTCATCAATCTCTGTATAAACTGATGTTCACAAATAAAATGAAGGGTCTTATTTCATTTGTGAAGTCCTTTCGCTTCTCACTGCACTCTGTGGAAGAGGTTTTGCTTTGAGACAAATTGTTATTAACACTTTTAGTGGATAACGCTTTGGCGTTGGAAACTATGGGTACTTGGTTTGAGGCTGGGTGAGAACATCATCACTCACTGAGAAATGCAGGTACGTCCGGGTGACGAGTCCCACATGGGACAAAATGCGCATCCTGGATCCCACTGCTAGTCACCATCCACCAATTAAATACTAATTAAATGCCTAGACATCGTCGAAGCATCTGCGCGATGAGCCGACATGTTAACGTGAGACCGAGCACTTCGGTCCAATCAATCGACGGGAAAATCTAAAATTCAATTCAACTTTCAGTGTATATTTAGCTGAAAGAGAAACTGATGTGTCTTTACAAATAATGTCTCCTGTGCGGAAGAACCAATATTCGACAGTTTTGTCTCAATTATTACAGTGGGTCACTCGGTGAAAATTGAAGCTTTTCATTGGCATGACTACATTGCTTCTTGCCTGAACTTCTTCACTCCATTTATCTTTGTTTTACATGCTATTCAGTCGTCATTGATATGATTCACATGATAAATATGCTATAGTTTGCATCAAATCTATTAGAATAGGTTTTCTTACTTTATCTATGAGCTGGTCACCACGATCAGTCTAATTCCCTTAATTAAGATGTGTGGTTTATCATGTGCTACATTTCTTGTTATCGCCTATAACTCTGAAATAATAACTTTAACAACTTCAGCCTGTCTTTATCTCCAGTAGTCATGATACACTTCTAATTTTGTTTAATGATTCCAATCCCATCAGAAATCAGCCTTCATAAGTGCTATTTATCCCTCGATATGTGGTATTCTGATCACTATCTCACAGTTCTTTTTTATATTTCTACTGTCATACTGTGGTGGTGTGATACAGACAATGTGTTCCAACGGAATATTATTTTCACTTATTCCCACAATTCAGGATTACGTAAGAAACAGAATACTATACATCTATTTGAACATTCTCTGTCATGTCGTTTAATGTAAACCAAAATCACACGCTCAGTGTATATGTATAAACAGCGGTTTGATCACTTGAAAATATACCTTGGCTTCCGTGTCTTGCCTTCTGTGTTACAATACCTGTCAGATATCTCATATGAACTTTTCCAATGCATTGTTCGTCCTGATCGAAATCTAGGGTCAACTGATGAAAATAAGATGATGTGGAGGATTCCAAACCGTATTCTAACCTTTTGATAACGAAACTGTTCAATACACGTTTTGAAATCAGCTTCATAAATAAATATTTGAAGGCGTTAGGTCGGTAAGCATTATTTCTTCATTATCATTACTTCCTAATGCACAGAGTGGAACATAGGTCTTCAGAAGAACATCTCCAGTTCACTCTGTTCTCTGCAGTTCCCTTTAACTGGATCCACAATTGTCCATGAGCTTTCATCTCTGTCTCACATAATTCCTGTAATGTCGCTCTTGAATAAACACCATACTCGCCGTTTCCTATCAGACTTCCACTCGCAAGTGAGCCAGGTGTGTATCATCACTTAACAGTCACTTCAGAGTGTATTCTAGCCAGTATATTTCTTGCGTGATTGTTTATTGGTCGGTTTGCTGCCATTATTCTTCGTCGTTAGATTTTTCTGATCGTCTGATCTTCAGTATGCGACAAAGGTAGCTGTTGATTTAAGTCTGAAGCCTATTCGAGATGCTTTCAGTGGCACGTCAAGTCCTGAACCATGTAGGAGCACTGACTAATTTGATATTAGAGCTGAAAGTCTGATTCATTGTGTAGTAGATTTCCGTAGTGATTTTAGACTATTAAATGGTCTGTCTTGTCTTTCCAATCCTCGTTACCTTTTACATCATTTATGCCGTCTTTAGTTGGAAGGAAGCTGCCAGGATAAGTAAAAGGAGCGACTTCCTTTTCTCTCCTCCCGTTGACAGTGGCTGGTGCTTCTTTTTATTGGTTGAGTAACTCCATCGCCTGTCCTCTCTACGTTCACTTGAAATCCTGTCTCTGGTGCCCGCCTCTTCACACGACTTGTGAGTGTTAAATGTTTTCATGGATACCTTATAATAGTACTGAAAATTTCTTTATAGATTCATCATCTACAACTAGCTAATGAGGAGACTCGCACGGTAATATTAGAATGTGTTTCCTCATGAAGCTAGTGAGAAATAATACTTTAATTTCCGTTGAAAACATATATGAATGTAATACCTGTAACATCTAACTTAAACAAAAAAAGGTTACCCAATATATAAAGTGGTAAATAAAATGTGTTACGCTTAGAGAGGAGCGCAAAGTTAACAAGATTACCGAGAGGATAAGACAAAACAGACTGATTAATAAAGGATGAATGTATTTCTCAGGAAGAAGCTATAATAAGCAAAGAAGTCTGTTTAAAGTGAAGATGACAAATGTAGCAGAAGGCATATGATACATTTTGACTTAAATGTTTCCATAGTCTTTTCAGAACAAGAGTAATTAGAACAAACAACTGCTTCCATTTACTTCCTCTGGAGTCTGTGAAGCCACAAATCTTTGAATAACACCCAGTACTACAGACAGCCTAAGCCATGTGATGCTATATATCAGCTACCAAACTGCCAGTATTATACAGAATTCAGATCGAGACTAGGAAGCGTAACTAACAGCAGAATTAAGCACAACAATCACAGAAACAGTCAGAGATTGATTGACTAAAATCTAATCATGATGAATTATGCATATGAAGTGTAAATGTTTGTATAAACTGTTCTCAACGATTACCAGAAAATGATGAACCCAATATATTTAATATAATGATGAGAGACTGCAATATAAACACAATAACAAATGATTAAATGTAAATGTATTACGTAGACCAGGGCCACAGCTGAAAGTGACAGACATAATAAACGAGGTCATGAAATCATATACATCTGAAATAAATGTTAATGAATGAGACTAGAAGAAGAGCAATAAAATGATTCAAAAGCAGTTTGAAATGTTGGTTTCCACCCAATATTTATGTAGAATTTGTTGATACTGACGTGAACCAAGGTAAATAAAGCACAAACATACATCTCTTTCCGCATACAAGGGGAAGAATTTCTGTCATTCCAGATCTCTGTGGCAACTTATAAACCTATCATTTTCATCGTGTAAACATTGATGGAAATATATTGTTATTACTCTTTTCCTAACATTCTGAGTGGAACATAGGCTTTCGAGAGCATATCTCCATTTCACGCTGTTCCCTGCAGTCGTCTCCAGAATACTGCACGACTGTGCACAAGCTCACATGTCCTCCTTACACGATTTCCTCAGCGTTGCTCCTGAAAGCGCAACGTGTGTTTTACCGTTCGGTCAAATTAATGGAGCAGTAATGTGATAGGCAATGTCATTCAACAGCCTTCTCAGCGTGTATCCGATTCATCTCCATTTTATTCGGCATATTTGTTGAGCAATAGGCTCCTGATTATTTCGTTCCCAGATTTTCTTTGCTACTGCCTAGACACGTGAAATAAGTGACCTCTTCCAAATTTCTATCGCATACAGTGATTTGTAATTGTTCTTCTTGTTTGTCGGTTGACGTCATCACCTCCATCTTCTCTATATCCATTTGAAATCCTGTCTTTGTTGCCTCTTCTGCCTACCTGAAAATTTCCACCTGTGTAAGTTGCGGTTTGTGTGACATTAGACACAAAATGTCTGCGATGCTCAGATCCACTAGAGTCTCCTAATCGGTTCAACGTATTCCTGTCTTTCCTCTCCACAAAGTCTAACGCAGTTCACCACAATTTAGAATGTTCTAATTGATGTTGGGTAGCCTATCTTCTTTTCATTTTAAAGGCAAGAGGATGTCATAACTATGCTGTAACTACAAATGTGAAGACTGAATTCATACTGTTTTATGCAAGTGAACTGTGATAATGAAACATTCTGTTTATTTTCATGCGAAAATTAAAAAATCATTTCCGTAATTCTCACATTTAACGTACATTGAAAATTCATTTGTAAAATGTACTGTCCATTCTATACATATTATATATCCGACATACACCTTTACATATGTTTGTCATTTCAAGTAGATTGTCAGTGTAGAAATCTCAGTGTAGAATCATTCATATATTGCAAATTTCATGGACACTTTTACTCAACCAGATATCTTAACAGAATTCTGTGATTATCCAGTATTAACAATCCAATTTTAAAAGTCATATAAACGTGACTTATGTGAATTAGCTAACTAACTGTAGGATTTGAAGAAAATATGGAAAAGGATTTTGTTCACTAGAAAGCCGTCTTATAAATCTATTGTACGTGAACACTATCAGTCCAAACCAATGATTCACCTATACTAATCACGGTTTAAGCTTTAGTGAGGGGAAAGTAAATGATCTCAAATAATCTAACCTACGGTATTAATCCAAGTTTATATATTCTAGCAGGCTTTAATACAAGTAATTTATGGCTAATATGTACTTTTCATTCTTTACAGTCTTTTACTCACCCTTGAAATCACACTGAAATTCATCGGCTTAAACTATGTCTGTATAGTAACGTTTAATCCTTAAAAAAAGTACGCCTACCTTACTAAGTTAAAAACTTTAAATCAAATGTATATAATTACTTTTAAGATATAACGGTGTATTTTACTCAAGTGAAAATTCAAAAGGAATATTGATTTACATAAGACAAAATTATTTCAATAAAATTTTCTAAAATATAATCGTCAGCTAACTCACTGAGCTACCAGAATTTCCTTCCATCAAAATGCTTAAAATCTTCTGCATTTCCTTTTGTATTAGTCATGCAATCATGACAAATGATCAGTACAGGAACTCGCGAACATATTTAATTAGCTGGCGACTAAGTGCTATGCAATCCAATAGAAAAAGGAAGAAAAAAGTCACGGAATTAGTTCTATTTTCCTATGCGACAACACTAAGTCGCAGGAATACTTCCAATTATTACTTTACATGTAAATCCTGCATCAAAATGAAGTATTTTGAAACCAAATAGACTACAAATTTCTGTACTATGTGTTCACATGTTGTCTGAAATAAAGCCTTATTATTACTATTATTATTATAAATTCATGCTTGCTGAGTAGCATTGGAATGGACGATGCCAATTATCACTAATCACCTCTTTTATTACTTCGCGTTCCGATGGGAACTCATTGATTCGAGTGTTAGGCTATGAATTTTCGCATTTGTGTTCTTTTCACAGAGTGCAGTGACTAGTTTAACTCGCAAATTTTCCTGTTTTTCAGGCCTACTACCAGCTACATGATGTTTGGCAGTGTGCGTCGGCTTGGGATTGAACCTAAACCACATGCATGGCTGACGGTCATTCTATGTCTGACCCATATTTCTCCAACATTCTTCTCGAGTATTAAAGCAGGGACATCAACATTTCAGGAGCTTTAAGAAGTAGCCTTCAACTCTAGGTTGTCCGCGTGGCGTGCTTCCTGCAACAAAGTATCATGAAGGGCCTCGAATTTTTCAGTAACATTTAGTAAGGTCAAATATAACTGTACACACTCCTAAACATTTAGGTAGTAAAATAAGGTAAAACTATCCTGTTCCTAGGTTGGCTTTACTCACTGACACTCTGAATACAAAAAGAACTGTACAGCACCATTGTCCTAGTTTGACAAGGCTGCACTTTTAACCATGTGAACTGCTGAATTCGTTGTGGGAGTGTTGTCAAAAATGATCATGTTTCGGGTTCAATTTCTATTCACCTGTAATACAAGACGACTGCAGATGAGTAACTGTTGTCAAGCATCATTTTGAGGACTCCGTCGATGATTCCTATGTTAGTTTTGGGCAAAATATATTTTTCATCAGCAGTCTGCTTAAATCACTGGATTACCTACATTTTCTATTCATCCATATGAGTCGTTTTTACTCCAACTCATATTGTCATGGTCATAAGATTATACATAAGCATCGCAATCCACACTCAGCCACATATTCAATTAGATTTCAAAATACTTAATAGACTATTCCGACAGAAATGTAGGAGGAACATTGTGGACTGTCACAGCATGCCTTAGATAAAACGATATCGTTACGGTTGATATATTATCGTTTGTTATATCACCTCGGGATTCGGTACATGGAGTAAAACACTTGCAATAAGAAAATTGCTGAAAACTCTGTATATTGTGTATGCACATTTTTCAGAATAAAGTTATTATTATTGTTGTCACTAAAATCCATCATATCTGCAAAAATTAGGATTGTAGAATACTTTCTACACGTCAGAACTTTGTCGATTTTGTCTGTTTATAGGTACTTGAAATGCTGCTGAAACTGACTGACGCTCAACTCGTTCGTTTTCATCTAATTTCTGTATTCAAAACAATAGTTCAAAGTAAAATCTGACCGGAAAATAAAAATAAAGCTGCCACAACATTTAATTAAGCTTCTTTCTTCTACTCACAACTGCAGTCAAGTGAGTATCAAATTGTAACGACTGTAATCCATGTAGTTCAGTCTAAACACATGAAGTCATTCAAAGCGTACTTCCATTTGGCTTGACAAACTTCCGTGAGTAACGCACAGTACAAAATATATTCCAACAGTACTGAAAGACCTGTATGCTTGACAGGAAGTGCCGTGTCATTCAAGAATGGGAACTGATATCAGAAACACAAAACTACTTCCGTAATGCCATCCAGATACCTTACAGACCAGAGGTTTCTCAGGGGGTTGTATAAACAGAAAATAAACGACTAAAGACAAGCACCTGAGAATCAATGGAAATATTGACAACACTATTAGTTCAAAACTGTTTCTGCAAGAATCAAACGGAACAAACACGATGCCCACATGCAGTCCAATGTCAAGAAACCACTCCAAGGCATGACCTTCACTTCTTCCAAACAAAACTGCAATTGCAAAAAACAATATGTCATCAACACCATCGCACAACATTTAAGTGAAACATTAAAATCAGGAATCAACGAATACCAAAGGAAAGCTTACTAAGTCAAAATGAGTGATGCGAACATTGCAACAATGATATACAGTTCAGGGAGAAAGAATAATATATACAAAAATAGCTGAAACGTTCAAATAAGTATCGATATCGTATACAGGTTGTTCATGGAAGGATTTTCAGACCACTTCTTCCGTTACACAAATTATAATACAACGACAGTTGAAGTTCCTTCCGCCAGTAGGATAACTAGTGATGAATAGGCAAACTTATGATCATTTGGTCAAGTTAATTCGTAATTTACTTCAAAACAACATAATTGCATCAATTTGTTAAATGAATATTCTAAAATTCTATGTCTTATCACAATTGTGGATAATACACGAAGTCTAGCGGACCGTTAGGCTCTCATTAGGAAGCCTCCAGAAGTGTCATATTATGGATAAGGAAGTTTACGTCAAGAATGTGATCACAAACACGTCCTTAAAAGAAACTGACAGCACATCAGGTTGTTAATTCAACCGACCATCAGAAATGACTGTGCTTTCAAGTGAATAGTATTCAAAGAAAACACGAAAAACAAATTAATGCAGTATCTTTCAGAAATACTGTGTGAAATCAGATAACTGTCCACTTTCCAAAATATCATATGAGCACTTCACTTTATCTAATATTGGTTGAAGAGGTATTCATTTTTCCATATCTCTTTCTCTGATACACCTACCAGTTGAAGATATCAGTTGGATTTCAGAAACGAAAAATATTCCATTGAGACTGAATATCACAAAACTAGAGAGGTAATATGAGGAAGACTTTGGAGATTACAAGCCAAATGTTAACAAATTTAATTAACTTCTCTCAAGTTCATCCACTTGAGTATTTCATCACATAAAAAAATTCAGAGAGTTTCGCCATATTATTGATGTTACTTTAAGTGTTGAAATAACACTTACAAAGTTTCGACTGCCACTGAAATTCCAAAGTTTACTTATTTCTACTTCACTTGTGGAAGGTAGAAATCATACTCGACTTGAAACACTCCATGAAATAATTGATCATACACTGAAATGGTAAGATCATAACTTACGCCTAATTCTTTATTCTCATTATCATTGATCTACCCAAAATACTTCATTCGAAATGCTGTCAAGATTATTCATCCGGCTATTTATTTCACTTGTGATGAAGACGAAAGTAACAGTTTATCCTTCCCAGATGTTTTCCTTACCAAGAAGACAAATGGATGGATATTTGAAGAGAAACCAGTTGAGAAAGAACACTTGTACTGGTCATTACATCCATTTCTATAGATTCGCAAAAGGAATTAAGGACCTGGGCAATATAATGAGCTGCAATTGTTCAGATGAGTGTAATAATGAAGGAATGCACAAACTGAAGTTTACACTACCGAAATAAGATATCCGTCAGACTTTGAAAAGGCACATATCGGTACCTAGAGATGATGATGATGGATATTGTGAATAAGAAGAGATTTTATTCCAGGTTAAGTCACAAAAGTGAAACTGACGTAGTCAACTCAATAGAATGACTGAGAGAATATTCCCTGAATCTATACATATTCTCATTTCTCAACTAAACCAATTCTCACACAGTGAGTCAAGGAAAAACGACCGATGAAAACCTAATCCATTCACATCTTTGAGTTCAGCTGCTCCTGTGGAGCCAGTTGCAAGGACAGTACTTAGAGGGCTCTATCCATGCTCACACATGAACATAGGAATAGGTGAAGGGGTAGTCAGAAGCGTAAATCGTGTGTTATCAGGTCCTTTGATGGATGGTGGGCATTCAGCTAAATCAGAGCAAGCGTTTTTGGTGACTTGCCGTCATCAATCTAGAAGAATCCGACCACGTCTTCTTCCAGTAGCCAAAGAGGTTGCAATCAATACCAGAAAACCTGTTCTTTGTATCTAGAGAAATTATGTTCAGCCTCGGCATACAATAAGGTCAACAAATCATCCATAAACACTGGTAAGTAACAGCAGGTATCCTTATCCCATTCTTCTCCTTTCTCATCTTGTTCAATGGACAGACTTCTACTTCAGACTTTCCACGATTTTATGACCGTTCTCTTTGTTATTGTTCTAGGTTTCTGCAATACTTTCCAAATATGTCATTTTAGTATCACAAACCTTTTCATCCCACATTTCCAGATTCCAATATAGAAAATATCCCCATTTAGACATTTGGAAAACACAAAAGATTGAGCGAAGAAATATTTACTTTTCAATTAGATCCTCTTCTCTGGCTCTACTCTAATATATATATATATAGCATTTTTACAATACACAACAATTTACCAAACAAGTGGTGATATGTTTGTTAACAATATTTAAACAGTGTCGAAATGTCAATGGGTAGATAATTAACGCAGAAAATCAATACACATTTAAAAAGTAGAAATGGATAGAATAAATTAATTTTACAAGAATAACACGTAATTAAAGATGAAGCGGTCAAAATAAAAATAAAATAAAATAATTTGGACAATTATAATTTAATAGGGGGAGGGGGGCGACGTAGTCCTGTCTTGTAAGGATGGCCACGGTAAGCAAAGTGGCTGTACAAATTTCTTCTGTACACATAGGCTTGGCTTCTTAAGGTGGATTCCGATTGCTTCTGCTGTCTGTAGAAGACGAACTCTTAGAGCAAAGTTGAGATTAGTCGGAATGCGATAAATGATTTTGAATGCAGTATTCACATCAACCTTGTGCTCGGTATCAACAAGATGTGCTAAAATAGAACTCCGAATAGATTTTGTTTGTCCCTTGCTTAACCACGCTGGATGATGTTCAGAAATACGACGATGAAACTGCCTAATTGTACGCCCAATGTAGCTGGCTCCGCAGCTGCAGTCAAACTGGTAGACACACATAGAAGAGGCAAAATTAGGTAGTTTGTCCTTATTTCTTGAACACAGAATAGGGGTGGTTTTGAAGAGACAACGTACTTCTGCTGCATAATATGCTCTTTTAACTGCATTCTTCAAGCGCTGTGTTATGATCTCACTGATGTTGTCACCGAGGAACTGCAATTTTATGAACATTGGCTTTTTCGAAACTGTAGCAATACTGACTCTCTTTGGTGCTGAATTCATATTCTTCTCAATAAATTTATCTGGATAACCATTTTTTCTAAGTAATTCTGTAATAATCATTGGGCGTACAATTAGGCAGTTTCATCGTCGTATTTCTGAACATCATCCAGCGTGGTTAAGCAAGGGACAAACAAAATCTATTCGGAGTTCTGTTTTAGCACATCTTGTTGATACCGAGCACAAGGTTGATGTGAATACTGCATTCAAAATCATTTATCGCATTCCGACTAATCTCAACTTTGCTCTAAGAGTTCGTCTTCTACAGACAGCAGAAGCAATCGGAATCCACCTTAAGAAGCCAAGCCTATGTGTACAGAAGAAATTTGTACAGCCACTTTGCTTACCGTGGCCATCCTTACAAGACAGGACTACGTCGCCCCCCTCCCCCTATTAAATTATAATTGTCCAAATTATTTTATTTTATTTTTATTTTGACCGCTTCATCTTTAATTACGTGTTATTCTTGTAAAATTAATTTATTCTATCCATTTCTACTTTTTAAATGTGTATTGATTTTCTGCGTTAATTATCTACCCATTGACATTTCGACACTGTTTAAATATTGTTAACAAACATATCACCACTTGTTTGGTAAATTGTTGTGTATTGTAAAAATGCTATATATATATATATTAGAGTAGAGCCAGAGAAGAGGATCTAATTGAAAAGTAAATATTTCTTCGCTCAATCTTATGTGTTTTCCAAATTTCCAGATTCTTCACCACTCGAAAATTGTTCACCAGTGGTACTTTTGTGTTTACACCACACCATCGTTATTATTTCAACATTATTATTATTATAATTATCACTATATATTATCCTAGTACATTCAATTTGATGGGTCAATACTCTGTAGAATTCACACTGTCTCTCATAACACTGACTGCACTCACCCTATGAAACCTACACCTTTTTGATTGTATTCACATAAACATCATTAGATTATTCAATTCTATTTCATCTCGAGTTCATATTCACCGCACATTTTATAGGAATTTGAATAATGACAGAAACTCACTTTTGCATTTGTCACACAGTCCACTTTCTGATGTAATTCTAACTTGCCTTTACTGGTCACTGCATGCTAAATTTAACAAAATTAAAAATTTTCGATTGTGAAGAGAAAATGAATTTTGTTAAAAATTGTTTCCACTCTAATTATTGTTGACACACAAGATTTTCTAAGTAGCTTTGACCAGTCACAAATGTTATCTCTCTGCCTGTCAAACACACGACTGATTGATGAAAGGAAAACCCATACATCTAGACAGCTTCCGCCTAGTAACTGCGGATAATTATTAGATTAGTGGAGGAATGGATATCAATCCAGGTACAGAATAATAACGAACGTAATCGTAGGCTTAAAACTCTCATAAATCGCGAAGTATATTACAAACTAGGAAAACATATACCAGCTCAATATTTCATGGTGTCTAAAGGCTTTAAAATAGACTTTATCACGCAGTCATAATTGTCCAGAAGTCGACAACTTTATTTCGTCATAATGTCATTTTTCCGAAACCTTAGGTATTGTTTATTTGTGATTCCATAAAGTGGAAAATTGCTAAGGAAGAGCAAATGACATTTTGAATCAACTATTCTGGAGTGAAATAATAAACAGTGTTCACTTTTAATTATCATTTTAATCTGCTACCTAATCAAGTCACTCTTCTTGTATTATTCTGCTTCAGTTCTTGGCATATGCCTTGTTCCACAGTCCGTCAACTTCTTAACTTTGAATCGCTGCTTCTCACTTATACTAATTTGATGAGACTCACTCATTTCACTCGACTGTGTTCATCGTGCAGTAAGGCTATGTAGATACGAAACAGGATTTCTCTCATTCACTAAGCATTACATCAAGTAATCATGTCAATATAACTAGTCCAATCAACAGTTGTTACAGATTAGTAGTATAGGAAAATCAAATGTGAACTTTTCTTAAGTTGCTTTTACTTAACTGACAGTGGGTATGTCAGCACTTCTCAGTAGTTATGAACGTATTTACTGAATTACGTGCCCATGATTTTCAATTACAGTCGGTTTTGTAATCATACAGTCAAGGAGCTTACATGAGGACGCATTCCAAGGAGAGGCTATAATATTCTGAGTTACTGGGAAATATGTAATGAAATGCTGCATGAATTCTCTAATCTGGAGTATCTCTACTGAACAAACAATTAGCCACAGTCAGTCATTTCCATTATACATCGTTTGAAGTGAGTTGGGTCACAAGAATTCGATTGATTTCAAGTTGAACGACTAAGTGACGTAACAGCACACTTTTTTATCTAGATAGGACTCATTCAGCAGAAGTTAGAAATCATGGACCACTGAAATATGTCCGTATGGCTGAAAAGCAAACAGGCTGGCCTACTTATATGAAGGATCTGCAGTTGACCCTCAATGAATTTGTGGGTGCAAGCTCGGACGAAATAGCTCTCCCTAATTCGGTATTTTCCCGTGGATCAAATCTGGTGTCAATTGGTGATTTAACACGAAGTGAGAATGACAAAATTTCGCATCTTTTCCCATCAGAAGTGTTAAAATCGAAGCATAAAACTTCAGTGGAAAGACCGATGGATCCAGATAGCCACCATTGAATCTGCGTGAAAATCATTAGTATGGATGGAAGTCACTTATATAATCTGATAATAGTATTGAGTTACTTTGTGGTAATTTGCAATACTGTCTATCGCTATGAGAGGATTTCCAATGTATATATCACTCAGAAGTGTATATTTCACTAACCCTATGCAGAAAGTTCGTGCTCCACTTTAGATATCAAACATATCACATTAGTTTCTCTTCTGAATCAGATATCTCACTTCAGACTGTTTATTTTGCCATCAATCGACTTGATTCTATGATCCGATTTAATTGAGTGACTCATCAGAACAGTCATTTTATTCTACAATCGACTTGATTTAGTGACTCAACCTGGCCACACCGTTGATGGACACAGTCGTTCGGTGTTCAAGTCAGTTCTTGATGGTTGACATTTAATGTAGGTTGCCAGAACAGCTTACAAGTCTGTATGCCATTCAGTCGTCCACGCTGAACAAAATGAAATATGTCGAAATCAGTAGCATATGCCTCGACTGTTTCAGGCGAGATGTACTCATCATTAGCACGGTGAACGTTATGTATTTTCAAACTATTCAAGCATGCAGCATTTCACAGGTTTTGATTTCATCTTATCCACCAATTCTTGTTTTAGTGACTAGTTTGTTATCGACGATTTATTTCCTATTGTGTATTTTTAGAATTCGAATTGAAAGCTTCATGATTTGTTGAAAACGACGATGAATCAGTCTCATTCAGAATGTTATGCATTCATTCACCTCGTACTGATAATACTCTATATTCTATTTGATCTACAAAGAAAACACTGACAACTATTCTTCGTAAATTTTGGCTTCAATAAGAGTGCATTACTACTCAATGACCTTCTTCTGAAACAGTAATTACCAAACATCAAGAGAACACATTGCATGTGGGTAGTATTTAAGGAAACGTTTGCATTAGTAGGTTTTCGATACTTCATTGGAAAATGAATTAGAATATTGACAGAGTGTGCTACAGCTGTATTTTTGGCGAATAACAAATTCTCCACAGTGTTTAGATTATTTGGTCACCTGCTAGAACTCGACCAGCTACGTTTATGTACCACAACCTTTCTTCAACACCTGAAGAAGAAATTGTTTACATTCTCTTCAGTATTCACAAAGTTGCAAGGTGTTAGTAACTTGAGATATTGTATCCAGTGCGAAGACTGGAGCAACAATCTGTCACACAACAGCAAAGTAAGCAAACTCTTAGGAAACTGTGCTTTCTTTCATACTTGAAGTCAACCAGCTGATTTCAGAAAGAATTTCAGTTTCATCAAGGTTGTGGATGAGTGTTAAGAAGCATGGAAGTAAGATTTACGCTTTCATGACGACTGATTCCTTCTCGCAATAATTATCAACCCCCTATGGTAGTATTCAACAAGGAAAGCAATCATCATGACACGGGAATCATTATTTCGAAATGAAGTAGTATGCGAGTTTACTCAAAGTCAAACTTGTGGTAGATACTTCATGCAAGTGCAGTCAACAGAAGATCACTTCACTTTTAAGTTGGTTCATGTTAATCGTATAACATGCTCATTGGAGAAATCGGAAGTCAGCAGGTACCCTTCCCATGTTAACTCTGATTGTGTATACAATTCGAATGCAACTAAGTTACGATTGCCACTTGGAGGGCAAGAAAAGAATTACACCGATGGTCCTCTGAATATACATGAAATTCCTTACTTCCAAAGGGATGAAAGGCTTTCAACAATGTTACCGACGCGCTTTTCGCTGAAATGTGTCATGAGGTGGACACTTTGAAATCCTGCAAGATAACCAAAAGACAATAAAATGCAACTGTCCCCAAGTCTACCGAAGCATATTCTACCAAACTTTTAGAAACCTACCCATTGGTAAAGAAAAGAGCAGTTATTAGCCTACCCTTGTCCTGGTAACGCCATGTCTCATCTCTTTCTTGTATTTAGTTGCATAACATTTTGTTTTGACCTCTCCTCTTGTTAACATTGTAACTTTGCTTGTTTTTCTTGTTTTTAATGACTGTGAGTTGGATTGACCACACTGTCGCCCAACCCACCAGTTGCCAATCACTGACTTCCCAAAACTCACCTTCATTACGCAATTCCTTTATCAATGTACCAGACCATCTATTTGTGTGTTTTCTTGTTTAGATTTGAACATTCTGTGTATAAATATCAGTTCTGAGCACTGTTGATTAATTTTGAGGAGTCTCTTGTTAACTGACATCATCTTACATTTGCAAGTGCGTTAGTAGTTTCTGAGTACTTATGGTTAATTTTTAGGCTGTACTTAGTGAAGAGAAGCTCACGAAATAAATCATAGCATCATCGTATCTATCGAAATCCGCTGTATTTACTTTAAACAGATTACAATAGGTAGTTACTCTAAAAGTGTGTGAAAGAATTTGCTTACTAATTTTATAAAGGTGATACTGTATAAACACAAAGAAAAGAGTCAACTAGTGTGGTCAAATTGAAAGTGAAAAAACAGAAAAAGTATTGTGAACACACTGTTTATACGCTCTTCGGGTTCAAAATAAAAATTGAGGATTCCGCCTCCAACTCTTGTTGTACCCGATTCTCTGCCATCACTTACAACCTGCTTCATTACTGCTCAAAAGCCTTCATTTCCCCTTAACATGATCTCCTTCATGTTAGCCTTCGATTCAACCAAAAATCTCAACTATTCATACGGGCTCGAATAATTAGTTCAGTATATGTCCAAACCGACTACATCTCCTTATTCATGTAAGTGAACACAGTTGCTTAACGTTTACATTCTTCAACTGTCTAGAATCAACAGATAAGCCCCTTTGATGAAAATCTGAAAAAAATTGAAAGCGAATGCTTTTTCAGGATGAGCTGATTCTTTCAGACACATCGAAAAGCTGACCTCAAGTTGGTCGACTGAATTCAAATCCTGTTTATCCATTCAAGCAAAATCTCAGTCCTAGATTTGAATTCATCATCCCTGTCAGGTATAGCCAAGGAAACGCTGCTCAGGTAAGAGTAGGAAATGACTTCCACTACATTTCTCCCTTGGACAGTGATTGTGTCTGTCAGTCACAGAATAAGAAAATGGGTCAGCGAATTTATTGAGTACATTCGAATGACTGATTGTTGTCCCACATTACTCTCAACATAACAAAACACAAAGAATAATATAGATTTCATATTTATAGTTCCGTGTGCCACCAGTTCAATTTTTACACACTTAAATGAAATGTGATCAGTTGGTTGATCAGGCGAAGAATCTGCAAATACAACTTCGATTACACAAGCAATCAACTCTAAAGGGAATCTTAGAATTATTGGCCAACAGCACTGCTTCATTACCATTTTCATAAATATAAGTTGAAGTGGACTCACTTGCAACAATCTAATATGTCATAATAAAGATACATGTAAATCACGTTAACATATATTTTGCATATTTCATGGTGACATGTCAAACGGTTGTGAAAAACAACCTGGTTCATCAAATTCAATTCTATTTCATGCATGAATAAATTTCACTTTTCTAAATCTAGTGTTTCTCATGTATAATTCTTCATTTAAATTGCCTTTTCATCATGACTGTTATGAATTTCTTTCAGTAGATGAAAAGATAACCTTTGACAATAACAGATGAACAAAGTAGATGCTGTGCACTGAAATATAGGTATGTGAAGAAACTTTTTCGAATATCAATGTACAAGGTATGCGAGTCTTGCAAACGGTACATATACTGAAGCAGGATGCCATTTTCCATCTGAGATCACAACTTCATCCTCGGAAAGTTACTTACATGAACGTACGGTAAACACATTAAACGTCACATCAATTTTCGGAATCTCCACTTGTTAAACCCAACCCAATCGACTTAAACAGGCTCTTTTATATGGATTTTCAGCTGACTACAATCTACTGAGAAATAGCTATCTTAATGGATTAAGACACATGAAATACTTCGTTGAAACTAGTTAAGTCGAAATAATGGGTAAGATTAGTAGATCGAGGGGATGATATTTTTCAAACCATGTAAAAAATCCACAGTTTAAGTAAAACCGATCGATATTTCCTTCAGTATACCCCTAATTATAACAAGCCAGTTAAAGATATGGTAAAATAAATTACATTTTAAGTAGACGTCCTTGTAGTATAAGGCTTCAAGGTAAAATTTAAGCTCTCATTAAACGGTTGTCTCACAATCATTTCTTCACAACATCCATACAAGCTTGATTCTCTGGCCAAATACGATCCCGTTCTGAAGAAACCTTACTGCAACGTTACAATGGTTTAAATATCAGCATTTAGTCAAATAAAAGAAAAAGGCATTCACGCCTCAAGCTCCAGCTGTACACTATCAAATAATGTATATACAGTACAATTTCATAGCAAGAAGAGAAGTCTTTCCAAAGATGTGTCATTAGAACTGTAAGTTTTAGATAACGCGATTACGTGGTAAAGAAATTTCCAATCGGGTAGAAACTGAATGAAATTAAATAAGTAAATTGAGTGGATTAACATAATTGACAGGAATGAGTAGAGCTCAGTTACAATTCAAAAAAGTCAAGTTAGTGTCAGTGTCATAAAGATGCAGAAAAATAATACTGGGAACGGAGAAAAAGCAATAAAATTGAAAGTCTGGATTAACAAAAATTTTGCAACAAGTTTTGAGATAAATTGGGTTCTTTGTAAGTTCTGTGACTGAACAAACTTTTCCGAATTCAGAAATGAGGATTTAACATGTCGATTGACATAGCTTCTGCAGTTCGGTGAGGTTCGATTAATGCTTCGTTGACAAAGTTTCTGCATACTCTGTAGATGACTCTGACGTTTTTGAGAGTTAGCACGTTGTCCAAAATACATCGGGCGTTGCAAAATAGATCTGCAGGGGATCCTCCCCCTGTTCTATGGTGCATTTCTACTGAGAACTGTGAGTACGGTCCGCACAGCTGGCTCCACAGGAGCAGGTGAGCTGATAGGTTCACACTGATAGGAATGGCAGTGGCAGCTTATCTTTCACCTTCATACGAATCACTCAATCCTGCTCCTGTTTACAACACTAATTGACCTCCATATAATTTTAAATTGGGAAGGTACTCATCAGAAGCCGCTTTCAGCTGCATTTAAAAATGCTCATATACGTGCCACAGCGAGTACTTTGGAAGGACAGAAATATGAGCGTCCATTCACTTGTCCGAACATATTACAAAAAGAATGAAACTCAAAGATTCTCAGTCCCTTATCAGAGGCGTTGGTCAGAAGCTAATGAAATTGGAACACAAAGTAGATATTTCAATTGCATTTGCCATTATCAACAACCAATATCGCTAGCTTAACTTCGATTTGCTGAATTTATTTTCTTTTTCAACAAGTCAAGTCAAAATCGCCTATACAGACAGAAACAGTGATTAATCTCAGTCTGCTCCAGTAAATTATTTTTGCATTGACTACATAATTGTGTATTCTGCTTTCTAAATTATTTAACATTATTATTATTGTCTTTCTTCTGACTCGCTGGTTTTATGACCAACTTGAATGCTTTCAGTTCACTTCCAAATGCTTACTTTCATATTACTAAGTAAGCTTTCCGCCTGTATTCTGCTGGTCAGTTGTTTTTTGTTCTAAAGTTAACTGTCGAAACTTCTCGAATATTCTCCCATACTTATGATAAATAACTAGTTTGTTTTCGTGTTATTTTGTAACAGACTACATCAACACATTTCATCCATCCTGACGACTAACTTCTACCAACAGAATAAAAAATATAAGTTCTTATTTTGTTAATGCTATGTATGTTTTAGGTGGTCTGTATATGAAGAGAAGTTCTGAAATGTGCACATTTTATTCAAATAATTAAAAGCAAGGAGAGTCTCTGTGCGCCATTATAGACTGTCAAACTACAATTAAGTTGAGCATTTATGTTGAGAAATTAGCGTTTAAGTTAATCTTGTAGGTGAAAAAATATTTATTTTTGACACCATTTGCTTACTTCTTTGGATAAAAATTGTATTTTGAATGACTGCATTCTTCGAATATTAATTTTGTACTCATTTCTATTATCTAAGATGAGTAGAATAATAGAAAGGCAATTGTTGAAGGCAATCGAAATAAAATTGTGACAGCTTGACACTTATATATGCACACAGTCACAACCAAATATGGATTGATAGTGGTATCTACTTATTAACACCCTAAATGTCCAGGACATTATTCAGGTGACCATCTTAGAACTTAGTTGTGAGCATATATATATATATATACGACTGAATATGATGGTCAGCCACTTATCACGTTTCCAAATGAACTGGCGTTATTGCACCTGCAAATACGACTGATTCTTGTGATCTCCACTTCCAGCAGTAACCTGAAGTAGATATTGACAGGAAATAAACACTGAAATCGACGAATAAGAAATTAATTAGAAGTTAAAATATGTACACGATTATCTCCATTTTTATTGTTTTCTGCTATTAATTGACTTTTAGTTTATCCTTCTTATTTCACATTACTTCATCTTCCTTCCGATTACATAAGACAGGCTTTCAAGCATTAGATAAGTTGAGCTTTTATTCACCATTCAATCGCGTATTGTCGTTTATTATTTGTAGTATTTTATGGACTGGAATTGGAGATGTTGAGTCCATTTCCGTCGTCAGTTCATACTTCATACCTTATTTTTCGTATATCGCTTGCAACAATCTGTTTCAGCTTAGATTTTCCTACTATTTTTAAAATAATGAAGAAGATTTGAAGCCAAAGAGGATAATTTTGCTTTACTTGTGTTCTCTGAGCTGTCTGAGTTAATTGTGAAGATGTTGTTGTTCTTCTAGACAACATCTTCAGTACAGGGGTCACAATAAGACGGAGCATGAGGCCTGAATGCCTTTTCTTTATTTGACTAAATGGGGAGATTTAAACAATTGAAAAGTTTCAATAAGGTTCCTACAGAACGAGATTGCATTTATCAGAGAATTAAGTTTTTATGGATGTTGTGAAGATATGATTGTGAGACAAGTGTTTAGTGAGAGCTTACATTTTACCTCTGAAGCGTAATACCCCTACTACCACTAAAACTGTAATTTATTTCGCCTTATCTTTAAATAGCTTGTTATAATTAGGGTTATAATGAGGTAAATACAAATGAGTCTTACTAAAAATATACTGGTTTTCCATGGTTTGAGAAACTGACCATTTTCAACAAGGAATTTCAAGTGTATCCATCCATTAGGATGGCGATTTTCAAGTAGATTGTAGTCAGTTTGAAAATGAGTTTAGCAAATGGGGATTCCGAAAATTCATGCCAGCTGTACAGTGTATACCTCACATGCATGTAAGCAGTTTTCCAGGGATGAAGTTGAGATCTCAGATGACAAATAGCAGCCTTATTCATTATATGTATCGTTTGCGAGGCTCACACAGTTTGTACATCGATATTCGAGAAAAATTCTTAAAATACCTTCATTTTATTGCACTGCGTCTATTTTGTTTATCTGTTATTGTCAAAGGTTATCTTTTGATCTACTGACAGAAATTCATGACAGTCATGATGAAAAGGCAATTTAAATGAAGAATTATACATGAGAAGACACTAGATTTAGAAAAGTGAAATTTATTCATGCATGAAATAGAATTGAATTTGATGAACCAGGTTGTTTTTCACAAGCGTTTGACATGTCATCATGAAATATGCAAAATATATGTTAACGTAATTTACATGTATCTTTTTATGACATATCAGATATTTGCAAGTGAGTCCACTTTAAATTGTGAGCTTGTGAGCAGATGTGCATTCAGGTGTATGTGATGGCAGAGAATCGAATGCAACAAGAGTTGGCGGCGGAATCCTCAATTTTTATTCTGAACCCGTAGAGCGTATGAATAGTGTATTCACAATACGGTTTCTTTTTTTCCCTGAGTGACTCTTTTCTTTGTGTTTATACCTTATCTTCTCTGTAAAATTAGTAAGCAAATTCTTTCACACACTTTTAGAGTAACTACCTATTTTATTCTCTTTAAAGTAAATACAGCGGATTTCGATAGATACGATGATGCTATGATTTATTTCGTGAGCTTCTCTTCACTAAGTACAGCCTAAAAATTAACCATAAGTACTCAGAAACTACTAACGCACTTGCAAATGTAAGATGATGTCAGTTAACAAGAGACTCCACAAAATTAATCAACAGTGCTCAGAACTGATATATATACACAGAATGTTCAAATCTAAACAAGAAAACACACAAATAGATGGTCTGGTACATTGTTAAAGGAATTGCGTAATGAAGGTGAGTTTTGGGAAGTCAGTGATTGGCAACTGGTGGGTTGGGCGACAGTGTGGTCAATCCAACTCACAGTCATTAAAAACAAGAAAAACAAGCAAAGTTACAATGTTAACAAGAGGAGAGGTCAAAACAAAATGTTATGCAACTAAATACAAGAAAGAGATGAGACATGGCGTTACCAGGACAAGGGTAGGCTAATAACTGCTCTTTTCTGTACCAATGGGTAGGTTTCTAAAAGTTTGGTAGAAAATGCTTCGGTAGACTTAGGGACAATTGAATTTTATTGTCTATTGGTTATCTTGCAGGATTTCAAAGTGTCCACCTCATGACCCATTTCAGCGAAAAGCGCGTCGGTAACATTGTTGAAAGCCTTTCTTCCTTTTGGACGTAAACAATTTCATGTATATTCAGAGAATCTTCAATGTAATTCTTTTCTTGCTTTCCCAGTTCCAATTCCAACACAGTTGCATTCGAATTGTATACACAATCAGAGTTAACATGGGAAGGGTACCTGCTGACTTCCGATTTCTCCAATGAGCATGTTATACGATTAACATGAACCAACTTACAAGTGAAGTGATCTTCTGTTGACTGCACCTGCATGAAGTATCTACCACAAGTTTGACTTTGAGTAAACTCGCATACTACTTCATTTCGAAATAATGACGTGTCATGATGATTGCTTTCCTTATAGTAGGTTAAGCTACATCTCTGATGATTTGATCTCTCATATGGCTCAAAATGTTGGTTAAAATACATGAACAATGAATACAAAGGCCTTAAGAATAACCCTGACACTAGAATTAGCTGTGATCTGTACATGAACATCATCCACTGAAGTTGGTAAATGAAGCTTTTGTCACAGCTTTGGACCGAATTCATTAGGAACTAGCCTCCAAATGTTAGTTTATCCTGAATCATTAGTCAGTCACGCGTGCAATGTACTGAACTAGAAAGCTATGTGACACGACAGTGTTGAATACTACCATAGGGTTTGATAATTATTTCAAGAAAGAATCAGTCGTCATGAAAGCGTAAATGTTAGTTCCGTGCTTCTTAGCACTCATCCACAACCTTGATGAAACTGAAATTCTTTCTGAAATCAGCTGGTTGACTTCAAGTATGAAAGAAAGCACAGTTTCATAAGAGTTTGCTTACTTTGCTATTGTGTGACAGATTGATGCTCCAGTCTTCACGCCGGATACAATATCTTAAGTAACTAACACCTTGCGACTTTGTGAATACTGAAGAGAATGTAAACAATTTCTTCTTCAGGTGTTGAAGAAAGGTTGTGGTACATAAACGTAGCTGGTCGAGTTCTAGCAGGTGACCAAATAATCTAAACACTCTGGAGAATTTGTTATTCGCCAAAAATACAGCTGTAGCACACTCTGTCAATATTCTAATTCATTTTCCAATGAAGTATCGAAAACCTACCAATGCAAACGTTTCCTTAAATACTACCCACATGCCATGTGTTCTCTTGATGCTTCATAATTACTGTCTCAGAAGAAAGTCACTAAGCCGTAATGCACTCTTATTGAAGCCAAAATTTACGAAGAATAGTTGTCACTGTTTTCTTTGTAGATCAAATAGAATATAGAGTATTATCAGTACGAGGTGAATGAATGCATGACTTTCTAAATGAGATTAATTCATGTTCGTTTTAGACAAATCATAAAGCTTTAAATTCGAATTCTAAAATTACCCGGTGATGAACAAAGCGTCAATAACACACTAGTCACTAAAAACAAGAAATGAATGAGATGAAATCAAGAATTGTTATGAGCTGCATGCTTAAATGGGTTGAAAATAAATAATATTCACTGTGTGAATGATGAGTACATCTCGCCTGAAACGGTCGAGGCATATGCTACTGATTTCGATATATTTAATTTTGTTCAGCGTGGGAGACTGAATGCCATACAGACTTGTACGCTGTTCTGGCAACCTACATTGAATGTCAACCATCAAGAACTGACTTGAACACTGAACGACTGAGTCTATCATCAGTGTGGCCAGTTTGAGTCACTAAATCAATTCGATTGTGGAATAACATGAGTGTTCTGATGAGTCA
The DNA here is from genome assembly GCA_944472155.2 of Trichobilharzia szidati. Lineage (NCBI taxonomy): Eukaryota > Metazoa > Platyhelminthes > Trematoda > Strigeidida > Schistosomatidae > Trichobilharzia > Trichobilharzia szidati. Next base: position 91,117,124 of record OX235271.1, on the reverse strand, counting down.
CATAATTAAATCGGATCACAGAATCAAATCGATTGTTTGCAAAATAAACAGTCTGAAGTGAGATATCTCATTCAGAAGAGAAACTAATGTGATATGTTTGATATCTTAAGTGGAGCACGAACTTTCTGCATTGGGTTAGTGAAATATACACTTCTGAGTGATATATACATTGGAAATCCTCTTATACCGATAGACAGTATTGCAAATTACCACAAAGTAACTCAATAACATGATTAGACTATATAAGTGGCTTCCATCCATACTAATGAGTATCACGCAGTTTCAGTGGTGGCTATCTGGATTCCATCGGTCTTTCCACTGAAGTTGCATGCTTCGATTTTAACACCTCTGATGGAAAAAGATGCGAAAGTGAGTCACTCTGACTTCAGGTTGAATCACTAACTGACACCAGCTACAAATCTATAGAAAAGTATGCAGTACTGGACAGCTTTTTCGTCCGAGCTTGCACCCACTAACACATTGTGAGTCGAATCCAGAACCTTCAGGTCACCAGGCCAGCCTGTCGATCATTCAGCTATACGGACAGAATTCAGTGGACCATGAGTTCTCACTTCGGTTGCATGAGGTCTGAACTATTGCAAAAAGGTATGCAGTTATCCCTTTTTCTCAATGGTACTCTTATTAACGTCACTTTGTCCTTCAACTTGAAATCTTAGAATTCTTGTAAGCCAACTCTTGAAAATCACTTCAAATCGTGTATAATGGAAATGACTGACTGGGTTCAATATTTTACTCTGAAGAGATATTTCAGATTAGAAATTTCATGCAGTAATTTCATTACGTATCTTCCAGTAACTCAGGATATTATAGCCTCTCCTTGGAATGCGTCGTTATTTGACCTCCTTGGCTGTATGCTTACAAAACCAACTGTCATTGAAAATCATAGTTAAGAAATTCAGTAAATGCATTCATTACTACTGAGAAGTGCTGACATACTCACTGTCGGTTAAGTAAAAGCAACTTAAGAAAAATTCACATGGAAATTCATTTTGATTTTCCTATACTACTAATCTGTAACAACTGTTGATTGGACTAGTTATATTGACATGATTACTTGATGTAATGCTTAGTGAATGAGAGAAATCCTGTGTCGTATCTACATAGCCTTACTGCACGATGAACACAGTCGAGTGAAATGAGTGAGTCTCATCAAATTAGTATAAGTGAGAAGCAGCGATTCAAAGTGAGAAGTTGACGGACTGTGGAACAAGGCATATGCCAAGAACTGAAGCAGAATAATACAAGAATGGTGACTTGATTAGGTAGCAGAATAAAATGATAATTAAAAGTGAACACTTTTTATTATTTCACTCCAGAATAGTTGATTCAAAATGTCATTTGCTCTTCCTTAGCAATTTTCCACTTCATGGAATCACAAATAAATAACACTTAAGGTTTCGGAAAAATGACATTATGACGAAATAAAGTTGTCGACTTCTGGACAATTATGACTGCGTGATAAAGTCTATTTTAAAGCCTTTAGACACCATGAAATATTGAGCTGGTATATGTTTTCCTAGTTTGTAATATACTTCGCGATTTATGAGAGTTTTAAGCCTACGATTACGTTCGTTATTATTCTGTACCTGGATTGATATCCATTCCTCCACTAATCTAATAATTATCCGCAGTTACTAGGCGGAAGCTGTCTAGATGTATGGGTTTTCCTTTCATCAATCAGTCGTGTGTTTGACAGGCAGAGAGATAACATTTGTGACTGGTCAAAGCTACCTAGAAAATCTTGTGTGTCAACAATAATTAGAGAGAAAACAATTTTAAGAAAATTCTATTTCTCTTCAGAATCTACAATTTTAATTTTGGTAATGAAAAATTAGAATTACATCAGAAAGTGGACTGTGTGACAAATGCAAGATGGAATAATAGTCAAGTGAGTTTCGATCATTATTTAAATCCACATAAAATGTGCGGCGAATACGAACACGAGATGAAATAGAATTGAATAATCCAACGATGTTTATGTGTATACAATCAAAAAGGGTGTAGATTTCGAAGTGTGAGTATAGTCAGTGTTATGAGAGACAGTGTGAATTCTACAGAGAATTGAATCATCAATCGAATGTGCTAGGGTAATATATAATGATAATAATGTTGAAATAATAACGATGGTGTGGTGCAAACACAAAAGTACCGTTAGTGAACAATTTTCGAGTAGTGAAGAATCTGGAAATGTAGGATGAAAAGCTTTGTGATACTAAAATTTTTTATTTTATTTTATTTTGATTACAGCTTGATGCCACACCGTATTTTCAGTACAAGTATGGAATTTTCATCATGGATATCGGTAGCCCAAATTTTGCAGGCCGACCATAGATATCGGGTGTGCGTCGGCAGGGGATCGAACCCCGGACCATGTGCATGGTTGGCGAGAGTCCTAAACACTGTGTGACCTATTTGGAAAGTAATGCACAAACCTGGAAAAATAACAAAGAGAACGGTCATAAAATCGTGGAAAGTCTGAAGTAGAAGTCTGTCCATTGAACAAGATGTGAAAGGAGAAGAATGGGATAGGGATACCTGCTTTAATTATCAGTGTTTATGGATGATTTGTTGACCTTATTGTATGCCGAGGCTGAACATAATTTCTCTAGATACAAAGAACAGGTTTTCTGGTATTGATTGCAACCTCTTTGGCTGCTGGAAGAAGACGTAATCAGGCTCCTCTAGATTGGACTTGTGAACACGGCAAGTCACCAAAAACGCTTGCTCCGGTTTAGCTGAATGCCCACCATCCATCAAATGACCTGATAACACACCATTTATGCTTCTGACTACCCCTTCACCTATTCATAGATTTATATGTTCACGTGTGAGCATGGATAGAGCCCTCTAAGTACTGCCCTTGCAACTGGCTCCACAGGAGCAGCTGAACTCAAAGATGTGAACGGATTAGGCTGTCAACGGTAGTTTTTCCTTGACTCACTGTGTGAGTACTGGTTTAGTTGAGAAAATGAGAATTATTCTAGCATCAGGGAATATTCCCTCAGTCATTCTATTGAGTTGACTATGTCAGCTTTTGCGACTTAACTTGGAATATAATGTCTTCTTATCCACAATATCCATCATCATCATCTCTAGGTACCGATATGTGCCTTTTCAAAGTCTGACGGATATCTGCTTTTCGGTAGTGTAAACTTCACTTTGTGCATTTCTTCATTAATACACTCATCTAAACAATTGCAGCTCATTATATTGCTCAGGTCCTTAATTCCTTTTGCGAATCTATAGAAATGGATGTAATGACCAGTACAAGTGTTCTTTCTCAACTGGTTTCTCTTCAAATATCCATCCATTTGTCTTCTTGGTAAGGAAAACATCTTAGAAGGATAAACTGTTACTTTCGTCTTCCTCACAAGTGAAATGAATAGCCGGATGAATAATCTTGACAGCATTTCGAATGAAGTATTTTGGGTAGATCAATGATAATGACAATAAAGAATTAGGCGTAAGTTATGCTCTTACCATTTCAGTGTATGATCAATTATTTCATGGAGTGTTTCAAGTCGAGTATGATTTCTATCTTCCACAAGTGAAGTAGAAATAAGTAAACTTTCGAATTTCAGTGGCAGTCGAAACTTTGTTAGTGTTGTCTCAACACTTCAAATAACATTAGTAATACAGCCAAACTCTTTATAATTTTTTGTGTGATGAAATACTCAAGTGGATGAACTTGGGAGAAGTTAATTAAATTTGTTAACATTTGGCTTGTAATCTCCAAAGTATTCCTCATATTACCTCTCTAGTTTTGTGATATTCAGTCTCAATGGAATATTTTTTGTTTCTGAAATCCAACTGATATCTTCAACTGGTAGGTGTATCAGAGAAAGTGGTAAGTGAAAATGAATACCTCTTCAACCAATATTAGATAAAGTGAAGTGCTCATATGATATTTTGGAAAGTGGACAGTCATCTGATTTCACACAGTATTTTTGAAAGATACTGCATTAATCTGTTTTTCGTGTTTTCTTTGAATTCTATTCACTTTAAAGCACAGTCATTTCTGATGGTCGTTTGAATTAACAACCTGATGTACTGCCAGTTTCTTTTAAGGACGTGTTTGTGATCACATTCTTGGTGTAAACTTCCTTATCCATAATATGACACTTCTGGAGGCTTCCTGATGAGAGCCTAACTGTCCGCTAGATTGAGTGTATTATCCACAATTGTGATAAGACATGGAAGTCTAGAATATTCATGTAACAAATTGATGCAATTATGTTGTTTTGAAGTAAATTACGAATTAACTTGGCCTATTCATCATTAGTTATCCTACTGGCGGAAGGAACTTCAACTGTCGTTGTATTATAATTTGTGTAACGGGATAAGTGATCTGAAAATCCTTCCATGAACAACCTGTATACGATATCGATACTTATTTGAAAGTTTCAGCTATTTTTGTATATATTACCTTTTCTCCCTGAGCTGTATATCATTTTTGCAATGTTCGCATCACTCATTTTGACTTAGTAAGCTTTCCTTTGGTATTCATTGATTCCTAATTTTAATGTTTCACTTTAATGTTGTGCGATGGTGTTGATAACATGTTGTTTTACAATTACGGTTTTGTTTGGAAGAAGTGAAGGTCATCCCTCGAATGGTGGCTGCTTGACCTTGGACTACATGCGGGGATCGTGTTTGTTCCTTTTGATTCTTGCAGACACAGTTTTGAACTAATAGTGTTGTCAATATTCTTATTGATTCTCGGGTGCTTGTCTTCAGTCGTTTATTTTCTGTTACGGTGTTTATACTACCCCCTGAGAAACCTCTTGTCTGTAAGGCATCTGGATGGCATTACGGAAGTAGTTTTGTGTTTCTGATATCAGTTCCCATTCTTGAATGACACGGCAGTTCCTATCAAGCATATAGGTCTTTCAGTACTGTTGGAATATATTTTTGTACTGTGCGTTACTCACGGAAGTTTGTCAAGCCAAATGGAAGGACACATTGAATGACTTCATGTGTTCAGACTGAACTACATGGATTACAGTCGTTACAATTTGATATTCACTTTACCGCAATTGTGGGTAGAAGAAAGAAGCTTAGTTAAATGTTGCCGCAGCTTTATTTTTAATTTCCGGTCAGATTTTACTTTGAACTATTGTTTTGAATACATAAATTAGATGAAAAACGAACGAGTTGAGCGTCAGTTAGTTTCAGCAGCATTTTATGTATGTGTAAAGAGACAATCGACAAAGTTCTGACGTGTAGAAAGTATTCTACAATCCTAAATTTTTGCAGATTTGATGGATTTTAGTGACAACAATAATAATAACTTTATTCTGAAAAATGTGCATACACAATATACAGAGTTTTCAGCAATTTTCTTATTGCAAGTGATTTACTCCATGTACCGAATCCCGAGGTGATATAACAAACAATAATATATCAACTGAAGCGAAATCGCGTTATCTGAGGCATGATTTGACAATCCACAATGTTCCTCCTCCATTTCTGTCGGAATAGTCTATTAAGTATTTTGAAATCTAATTGAATATGTGGCTGAGTGTGGATTGCAATTCTTATATATAATCTTATGACCATGACAATATGAGTTGGAGTAAACACGACGCATATGGATGAATAGAAAATGTAGGTAATCCAGTGATTTAAGCAGACTGCTGATGAAAAATATATTTTGCCCAAAACTAACATAGGAATCATCGACGAAGTCCTCAAAATGATGTTTGACAACAGTTACTCATCTGCAGTCGTCTTATATTACAGGTGAATAGAAATTGAACCCGAAACATGATCATTTTCAAAACACTCCCACAACGAATTCAGCAGTTCACATGGTTAAAAGTGCAGCCTTGTCAAACTAGGACAATGGTGCTGTACAGTTCTTTTGTATTTAAAGTGTTAGTTAGAGAAACGAGCCTAGACACAGGAACATTTCACCTTATTTCACTACCTAGATGTTTAGGAGTGTGTACAAATATTTTTGACCTTACTAAATGTTACTGGGAAATTCGAGGCCCTTCATGATACTTTGTTACAGGAAACATGCCACGCAGACAACCTAGAGATGGAGGTTACTTCCTAATTTCATGAAATGTTGATTTTCCTGCTTTAATACTCGGGAAAAATGTTGGATAAATATGGGTCAAACATAGAATGACTGTCAGCCATGCATGTTTGGGTTCCATCATCAGCCAACGCACACTGTCGAACATCATGTATCTGGTAGTAGTCCTGACAAGCATGAAAATTTGCAAGTTAAACTAGTCACTGCACTCTGTGAAAAAAACACAAGTGCTAGAGAAAATTCATAGCCTAACACTCGAATCCCTGAGTTCCTATCCGAATTCGAATTAATAAAAGAGGTGATTAGTGATAATTGGCATCGTCCATTCCAATGCTACTCAGGAAGCATGAATTTATAATAATAATAGTAATAATAAGGCTTTATTTCAGACAACATGTGAACACATAGTACAGAAATTTGTAGTCTATTTGGTTCCAAAATACTTCATTTTGATACAGGATTTACATGTAAAGTAATAATTGGAAGTAATCCTGTGACTGAGTGTTGTCGCATAGGAAAAGAGAACTAATTCCCTTACTGTTTTCTTCCTTTTTTTAATGGATCGCATAGCATTTAGTCGCCAGCTAATTAAATATGTTCGCGAGTTCCTGTACTGATCATTTGTCATCATTGCATGACTAATACAAAAGGAAATGCAGAAGAGTTTAAGCATTTTGATGGAGGGAAATTCTGGTAGCTCAGTGAGTTAATTGGCGATTATATTTTAGAAAATTTTATTGAAATAATTCTGTCTTATGTAAATCAATATTCCTTTTGAATTTCCACTTGAGTAAAATACACCGATATATCTTAAAAGTAATTATATACATTTGATTTAAAGTTTTTAACTTAGTAAGGTAGGCGTACTGTTTTTAGGGATTAAACGTTACTATACAGACATAGTTTAAGCCAATGAATTTCAGTGTGATTTCAAGGTTGAGTAGAAGACTGTAAAGAATCAAAAGTACATATTAGCCATAAATTACTTGTATTAAAGCCTGCTAGAATTTATAAGCTTGGATTAATACCGTAGATTAGATTATTTGAGATCATTTACTTTCTCCTCAGTAAAGCTTAAGCCGTGATTAGTATAGGTGAATCATTCATTGGTTTGGACTTACAGTGTTCACGTAGAATAGATTTATAAGACGGTTTTCACCCAAACAAAATTCTTTTCCATTTTATCTTCAAATCCTACAGTTAGTTAGCTAATTCACATAAGTCACGTATATATGACTTTTAAGAATGGATTGTAAATACTGGATAATCACAGAATTCTGTTAAAATATCTGGTTGAGTAAAAGTGTGCATGAAATTTCCAATATATGAATTATTCTACACTGAGATTTCTACATTGACAATCTACTTGATATGACAAACATATTTAAAATTGCATGTCGGATATATAATATGTATAGAATGCACTGTACATTTTAAAAATGAATTTTCAATGGACATTAAATGTGAGTATTAGGAATATGATTCTTTAATTTTCGCATGAAAATAAACAGAATGTTTCATTATCACAGCTCACTTGCATAAAACAGTATGAATTCATTCTTCACATTTATAATTGCAGCATAGTTATGACATCCTCTTGTCTTTAAAATGAAGTGAAGATAGGAGCAACATAAGGCTACCCACCATCAGTGAGAACATTCTAAATTGTGGTGAACTGGATTATGCGTTAGACTTTGTGGAATACGTTGGACCGATTAGAAGACTCTAGGAGATCTGAACATCGCAGACGATTTGTGTCTAATGTCACACAACCGTAACAAATACAGGTTGGCAGAAGAGGCAACAAAGACAAGATTTCAAATGGATATAGAGAAGATGGAGGTGATGACGTCAACCGACAAACAACAAGAACAATTACAAATAACTATAAACGAGAAAAATTTGAAAGAGGTCACCTCTTTCACGTGTCTATGCAGCAGCAAAGGAAATCTGGGAACGAAACAATCAGGAACCTATTGCTCAACAAATATGCCGAATAAAATGGAGATGAATCGAATACATGCTGAGAAGGCTGTTGGATGACATTGCCCGTCACATTACTGCTCGAGTATTGTGGCCGAATAGTAAATAACACGTTGTACTTTCAGCAGCAACGCTGAGGAATCCATGTAAGGAGGGCATGAGAGCTTGTGCACAGTCGTGCAGGATTCTGGAGATGAATTCAGGGAACAGCGTGAAATGGAGATATGCTCTCGAAACCCCAATGTTCCACTCGGAATGTAAGGAAAAGAATAATAACAATATATTTCTATCAATGTCTACAAAATGTAACTGATAGCCTTATAAGTTGCCACAGAGATCTGGAATGACAGAAATTCTTTCCCTTGTATGCAGAAAGGGATGTATGTATACGCTTTGTTTAACCTTGGTTCACATTATTATCAACAAATTCTGCATAAGCATTGGGTGGAAACCAACATTTCAAACTACTTCTATTTTTCTAGTTTCATTCATTAACATTTATTTCAGATGTATATGATTTCATGACCTCGTTTATCATGTCTGTCACTTTCAGCTGTGGCCCTGGTCTACGTAATACTTTCACATTTAATCATTTGTTATTGTGTTTATATTGTAGTCTCTCATCATTATATTAAATATGTTGGGTTCATCATTTTCTGGTAATCGTTGAGAACAGTTTATACAAACATTTACACTTCATATGCATAATTCATCATGCTTAGATTTTATTCAATCAATCTCTGACTGTTTCTGTTATTGTTGTGCTTAATTCTGCTGTTAGTTACGCTTCCTAGTCTCGATCTGAATTCTGTATAATACTGGCAGTTTTGTAGCTGATATAGAGCATTACACAGCTTAGGCTGTCTGTTGTACTGGGTGTTATTCAAAGATTTGTGGCTTCACAGACTCCAGATGAAGTAAATGGAAGCAGTTGTTTGTTCTAATTATTCTTGTTGTGAATAGGCTGTGGAAATACGTAAGCTGAAGCGTAACATGTACCCTCTGCTACTGTTATCACCTTCACTTTAAACAGACTTCTTTGCTTATTATAGCTTCTTCCTGAGAAATGCATTCATCCTTTATTAATCAGTCTGTTTTGTCTTATCCTCTCGGTAATCTTGTTAACTTTGCGCCCCTCTCTAAGCTAAACACATTTTATTTACAATTTTATATATTAGATAACCTATTTCGTTATAGTTAGATGTTACAGGTATTACACTCATATGTTTTTAATGGAAATTATAGTATTATTTCTCACTTGCTTTATGAGGAAACACATTCTAATATTACCGTGCGAGTCTAGGTTTAGATGATGAATCTATAAAGAAATTGTCAGTACTATTATTAAGTATCCATGAAAATATTTAATAACCACAAGTTGTCAGAAGAGACGGGCAGCGAAGACAGGATTTCAAGTGAACGTAGAGAGGACAGGTGATAGATTTAGCAAGTCAATAAAAAGAAGCACCAATCACTATTAATGGGAGTAGAGAAAAGGAAGTCGCTCCTTTTACTTATCCTGGCAGCTTCCTTCCAACTAAAGACGGCATAAATGATGTTAAAGGTAACGAGGATTGGAAGGTCAATACAGACCATTTACTAGTCTGAAATCACTACGGAAATCTACTACACAATGAATCAGACTTTCAGCTCTAATATCAAATTAGTCAGTGCTCCTACATGTTTCAGAGACTTGAAGTGCTACCGAAAGCATCTCGAACAGGCTTCAGACTTAAATCAACAGCTACCTTTGCCGCATACTGAAGATCAGATGATCAGAAAAATCTAACGACGAAGAACAATGGCAGCAAACCAACCAATAAACAATCACGCAAGAAATATACTGGCTAGAACACACTCTGAAGAGACTGTTAAGTGATGTTACACACCAGGCTCACTTGCGAGTGGAAGTCTGATAGAAAACGGCGAGTATGGTGTTTATTCAAGAGCGACATTACAGGGATCATGTGAGATAGAGATGAAAGCTCATGGACAATTGTGGATCCAGTTAAAGGGAACTGCAGAGAACAGAGTGAACTGGAGATGTTCTTCTGAAGACCTATGTTCCACTCTGTGCATTAGGAAGTAATGATAATGAAGAAATAATGCTTACCGACCTAACGCCTTCAAATATTTATTTATGAAGCTGATTTCAAAACGTGTATTGAACAGTTTCCTTATCAAAAGGTTAGAATACAGTTTGGAATCATCCACATCATCTTATTTTCATCAATTGACCCTAGATTTCGATCAGGAAGAACAATGCATTGGAAAAGTTCATATGAGATATCTGACAGGTATTGTAACAGCAGAAGGCAAGACACGGAAGCCAAGGTATATTTTCAAGTGATCAAACCGCTATTTATACATATACACTGAGCGTGTGATTTTGGTTCACATTAAACGACATGAAATAGAATGTTCAAATAGATGTATAGTATTCTGTTCCTAACGTAATATTGAATTGTGGGAATAAGTGAAAATATTATTCCGTTGGAACACATTGTCTGTATCACACCACCACAGTATGTCAGTAGAAATATAAAAAGAATTGTGAGATAGTGATCAGAATACCACATATCGAGGGATAAATAGCACTTATGAAGGCTGATTTCTGATGGGATTGGAATCATTAAACAAAATTAGAAGTGTATCATGACTACTGGAGATAAAGACAGGCTGAAGTTGTACAAGTTATTATTTCAGAGTAATAGGCGATGACAAGAAATGTAGCACATGATAAACCACACATCTTAATTATGGGAATTAGACTGATCGTGGTGACCAGCTCAAAGATAAAGTAACAAAACCTGTTCTAATAGATTTGATGCAAACTATAGCATATTGACCATGTGAATCATATCAATGACGACTGAATAGCATGTAAAACAAAGATAAATGGAGTGAAGAAGTTCAGGCAAGAAGCAATGTAGTCATGCCAATGAAAGCTTCAATTTTCACCGAGTGACCCACTGTAATAATTGAGACAAAACTGTCGAATATTGGTTCTTCCACACAGGAGACATTATTTGTAAAGACACATCAGTTTCTGTTTCAGCTAAATATACACTAAAAGTTGAATTGAATTTTAGATTTTCCCGTCGATTGATTGGACCGAAGTGCTCGGTCTCACGTTAACATGTTGGCTTGTGCAGTGCTTCGACGATGTCTAGGCATTTAATTAGTATTTTATCTTCTGGATGGTGACTATCAGTGGGATCCAGGATGCGCATTTCGTCCCATGTGGGACTCGTCACTGTATGTACCTGCATTTCTCATTGAGTGATGATGGTCCCACCGAGGGTCTAACCCAGTACCCATAGTTTCAAACGCCAAAGCGTTATCCACTAAAAGTGTTGATAACGATTTGTCTCAAAGCAAAACCTCTTACCCAGAGTTCAGTGAGAAGTGACGGGACTTCACAAATGAAATAAGACTTTTCATTTTATCTGTGAACATCAGCTTATACAGAGATTGATGACGGTGTTTGAAATGAGAATCTGACTGTTGATGGAATTCGAATATAAAACTTGTGAGATTCAAATGCTTACAAGACCATCATTTCACTGCAATAATCAGTGGTTATTCCAACCATCATGTGCATGAATGATACATATCTGCCCATTTATCATACCGCTACTGTTCAGACAGCTCTTCTGCTGTCAGTCGGTGCTATATTGAATTCGAACTAGTGATTATGCTGTTAATCAATGGCTAATTTATGTGGAATTGACTTCTATTGGCAGACCAGTATTGATGAGATATTTGTAAGCTGAGGTTTCTAGCTAGTAAATGATTGTGCTTAATAGTTTAGCTGACAAAGAATTAAGTGAAAAGTTCTGAAGTCGCTGAACCGATCTACATGTTCATTTCATCTCATAACGTAAACCATTAAGTAGAGAGTTATCCCAGACAGTCTCAACACAGAATATTTATTTGTCATGCAAACGGTATTCATTTCACAAATTATTTAGTTCTTTAATTCATTAGAATCTACTTCCCCTTCAATAAACATTTCATGTTATTCATCATTAGTTCCACCTCAACTGCTATGTGTACGTTTCTCGATGAAAACAAACATGTGTTGTCCTGAAAACAATTCACAGTTCCTTTCAGATAAGAAGGAGGATCATCTCAGTTTTTACAGGATATTTAAACTGTCTTAATAAAAGCAAAAAAGTCTTTTAAAGTCTTTTAAATTAATTGGAGTGGACTTATTCGAAATATAGAGACAGTTTCACTACAGAATGATTCAAAATAAATTGAGAGTTCATTACCTTTTATGATACTGGTCTTCAGCAGTTTCACAGTCAAATCAGCTATACTGCGACTTCTTTCAAGATGATCTGCTCTTGCATTTCAACGGCGATCTGAAGAATATCACTCACTGACAGAGAGGTTTATTTTGTAATCACAGAGAATTTAGATTAGGCAGTAGGGTGTATTGTAAAAATTAAAGAAAACAACAATTTAAACAAAAAAGGCATACTTATATGTGATGCATTACGAGTCATTCCATCTGGGAAAGTAAGCTCAAAAGCGATAAGACACGTGGTCAACCATCACGTCATCATGATATTATGGGAAAAACCAAATATATCACAATCCATCTAAATCTAGGCAAACATCAGGATCACATGAGTTTTGCAGCATAATTCTTTTCATAAAGTTGAACGTGTCGAGAGCTGTGTAGCATGTCATGTAAGACTGAAAAGCAAAGAATATCTTTATGCTGACGTCTTATCCCCAACAATTTCTACAGACCGTAGAGATATTAAAAATCTTTGTTAAAATATTTCTCATCGCAATAAGGTAAGTAAGAGTGACAAAACAAGACGACTTGCTCATTTATTTACAGCACATGAAAAAGACACAATACTGACATGTGTTTAAATCTTCCTGTGGTTTACATACAATCTGAGTTTAATAATTCATGTGTTGTCACGAAATAGCATTATTTAGATAAACATTAAAGCATAAAGAACAACGCACATTCATGAGTCTGTTCTGCTAAACTTCCTCAAAGTAGGATGAATGAGCTGTTTGTTGTTATTTGATTTTCAATAACTGTCTACTTGACGTTAGTTCTCAACGAGATCTGCGTTAAAATTATGCAAATCCTTACAAACACAAAACCCTAAATTTGATCATTTTTCATTTGCCAATAGGACATTGAAGTCAACAAACATCAATAAAATATTCTTGATAAGTTTCCTACTATATATAAGAAAGCAAACCTCTGAAAATTAAACTGGTAATTTTCATTAGGACTTACTGTGTGTTGTATAATGTTATTTGCAAATGATTTCTCCTTCAAGTATTGGTATTCAAGTACTGGTTTGTAGGGGTTCGATTGATTGGTTACATTGGTTAGAGAACCATTGGAAAACCTGGGAGTACTGGACAACTGTTTCGTCCTAGTTTGGGACTTTTCATCATTACGCACCCACCGGGGTTCGAACCGAAGACCTTCTGGTTACAAGGCAAACTGGTAGACCATTAAGCCACTACCGTGCAAATGAACGAAATCACTAAGTATTCGTTTTCTTAATTCGTATTTAAACTTCAGTTGTACTATGGTGAAACAATGAATATCTTTAACCTTTAATAAAACTCAGCAGGAGTTGAAATATGTTAGTGTCAATCGAATGATACGAGAGTGATAGTGAATTTTTAAATGTTCTACCGTAATTACAGTAAATGTAAGAAACTTAGTTTGATTTGATAAATATGTAGTTTCCCAACAGTAAAGAGTATGGGGAGAGTGATTTTCAGCAACCAATATTTTCACATTTATATAAACCTACGTTAAAATTAGTCAACTTTGCTTAACTTTAGTGAAGTGAATATCAGCTTTCCTAAGGTGGTCAATACTCCTCACCCTCACTGATGTTGGCAAGGTAACATAGGACCCAGACCGAAACAGACTGCCTACAGAATGACTCCACCTAACGTAAAGCTCAACAAAAAGTCTGGTGGAAATCCTGACTAAATAGACTCAGTGTAATTTAGAAAAAAATGTACTGACTTATCTTGGTGACTTGAACTACTCCACAATCCAGTGACTTTTATAAGCGATCAGACATCCTTTGTCCTGTTTTACTTCCTGACGTGCCTAACTTTACATATTATTTATGACCTGGAACAAACAAGGCTGAAATCCGCAATCATTCAGACCGATTTCTATACCAGGTATGTCGACGACACTTTCGTTATTTGTAATTCTTTCGATGATGCATCTCAAGTACTAAAAGTCTTGAACAGCGCCCATCCTAATATTAAGTTTACAATGGACCATGAAAAAGAGGAGAAGTTCCATTTTCTTGACCTGGGTATCCAACGAGATATAGACGGCAAAATCATAAGATATATACACAGAAAAGAGACCTGGAGGGCGGTTTATCTTAACTTCAAAAGTTTCTGCCCTATAAGTTACAAAAAAGGATTGGTGAGAACATTATTTGATCGTGTAAGGAAGCTGTGTTCAGAAGAAAAGATTGAGGAAGAGCTATCCATTGTGGAGAAATGCCTACGCGACAATGGTTACCCACAAAAGTTCATTGACAAGTATGGGAGACGTCATGTTGAAAAAGTGAAAATCAGCACAGTAGAGAAAAAGCCTATCTTTCTGCAGCTGGCATTCAAAGGTGATGATACTGCCAGTAGAATAAGATGCAGACTGAACGCTGCCCTGAAAAGAACATATCCAGCCGCCAAGCTTGTATGTGTTTATCAAACAACTAGTTGTTTGAGACAATCAAAAGTGGACAAATACCCACCTCATGTTACCTCCAACTGTGTTTACCAATTTACATGTACGTGCCAAAGCACCTACATCGGAAGAACAGAGAGAAGGGTTATTGTCCGCATTTCTGAACACATACCAAAGAACCTGAGACTGAAAGGTCCACAAGTATTAAACAGTGCAATTGCGCGTCATCTATTAGACACTGGTCATAATGTAGACAACTTGAAGTCATTCAAAATAATCAACAAGCAAAAGAAACCTAACTTGCTACGCTTTGCTGAAGCAATTGCTATCAGACGACTTAAACCAAATCTATGTACTCAGAAAGAGACGGTGGTGAATCTTGCACTGCCTTGGTGAGAAAATATATACAACAGCTTGTTTGTTTTTGTTTCCAAGCCTAATTGCCTAATTATTCTATAAATATTTATAAACTGTCAAATATTGATCACAATTCATTTGAATTATTCTATAAATAGTCAGTTGTTTGTAACTAGTTAAATCATTCCGGACTAATGTTACTTTTACTTCCTACCAATTACTCCATGTGATCGTGGAAAATTATGTTCAAATCTTCAATGTAATGTAATTTATATTTTTCATCGTTCAGGTTGTAACCAGTTGAGAAGAATCCTCGAAATAATAAAAGATGAGCTCACATTATCCTGGTACAATAGTTGTTCTTGCTTTGTTCAAGTTTAAAAATGGTATTGCCTTATTTCCTTGGCACAAGCTGCACCACTCTTTATATTACATTCGATTTGACATTTTGAGCATCGGTCAGATGACGAGGAAATAAACTGCTTAACAACTGTGCGTCGGTGGCACATTGGTTAGGACTCTTGCCGACCATGCACATGGTCCGGGGTTCGATCCCCTGCCGACGCACACCCGATATCTATGGTCGGCCTGTAAATTTGGGCTACCAATATCACATGCTGAAAATTCCATACTTGTATCAGAAATACTGTGTAGAGTCAAACTACAATGAAAAAGTAATCATAATAAAAGAATATGTGATATACATGGATATGATATGCATCACACGAATTTTGAATGACAAAACAAATAAGTTTGACTTTATGTATTCAGTTTTGCGTTTGCAACTGTTTAGTTTCATCATGTTTCCTAAAGGTGTATGTGAAATGGTCTTCTTTGAATTAATGTTCACTCAGTACGGAATGAAAGACAAAGGAACAGAAAAATGGCAACTTTATTGTGCGAATATGAAATATTGTTTTCCTGTATGGAATACTGTCTCAAATTCATGTATTCCTTAGATGATATACAAATAAGATTGCAAAATTAATAGGCATTATTGTGCATCATTGTAAACGTTACTAATCTGAGAACAGGTTATTAGACACCTTTTTACAATAATCATAGCAGTACATGATTTTAGATAACCTGACGCGTTTTAGACATGATTTAAAAATGTCATTTTGATTCCGGTTACTCGACCGGTGGTGGTCGGCATTAGAATCTGAGGAGGATGTAGCGTCCAATTAGAGACTGGTGACATCAGTGTATTCGCATTCTCAGTGCGTGGAGGCTTTTTAGTCAACTAGGTAAAGTTGCAGTAGTTTTTAGGCACTGTTGTGGCGTTTGTGGTAGGAGCCAACTTGTCAAATGAAAATAGGAATTTTCGTCCAGTAAAATGTGTCAATGAGAAATTCAAAACAATTTCTACAGATAACTTTCATTCTAGATACAGTATTACAGGAAGCTAACTTATCCGTTCACTTCAGAAAGTTTGACAGAGTAACTCAGAAGTCTATTGAGTAACCTTAAGGATATTTTCTACAGACTGAAAGGCCTTTATTCTTTAGCATTGTAATCACTATGAAACCAGATACACAGAAAGCAGCCTTTTACTATCTTCTTTACTCTAAATGACAAAGCTTTCTGAAATAAAGGAAGAGGCCTCTATCTTAACTGAATATTTTGGTATTTTAATATTCTATGAGCTGTATACTTGAAACATCCACAATTCTTCTAAATGAGCATAGCTTTTGTAACATCTTCGCGGTGTTGTTTTATCTACAGTTTTCAACAGTACAAAAACACAACTCTGTTTGTGACAGATTACAGCTATTATTACGCTTCATTGGAGATATCATGCATACTATGTAACTGGCAGTAAATCATATCAACATATCTATCTTCATTATAAATTTGTTGATTTGTGAGTTCATTGTCTTTCACAGATTTATTCATTTTTTCTAGAAAACAGAATAAATCATGGTGATTCTATGGGCGTATCCAACTTACTTTGATAACAAAAGAAGTAAATGATAGACTGCATATTTAGTAAACAGATTGGATGAGATTGTTAAATGTTATTCCTCTGTCATAAAACGTAAACTGAATATTTACTTTCATCATGAGATGGTAAATGAGTTCAGATATTTTGTTAAAAACTACAGTATATAGGAGAAATAATCGTTTTTATGATTAAAGATTATTTTTATCCTCTAATGTTTGAAAGCTTTTGTTTTCCATTGTTCTCTCTCTACTTCCCTTTTCATTTTAAATAGAAAAGCATGCTACACGATATTCCAAGATTCAACTCATGAATCCAGTTTGATGTGTGCATGGAGTGAGTTTGTTTCTGTTATGTTTCTATTCATTGCTTTGGCGTTCCGAGAAGAACATATGACTCCAGGGTCTAAGTCTTAAAGTTTCAGTAGTGATAGTGTTAGATTTTACGTGGTGCAATTGCTAGCCTCACACCTAACTTTGACTCTTCACAGGGTTCACTAAATTGTTAAAGAGGTATCGGAATGCATTGGTTGAGAACCAGACCAGGACCACATGCGTGATTGGCGAGCACACTAACATTGAACAAACACTGATGATACAGATTAAAATTATATCTCTATATAGGATCACAATAAATAGGTTTTTCAGCGATACATAAACAGATGTTCATCAGAGTGGAGATATGATCCACTGGTCTCAGCACTCGACATTCAAATCATAGGTTACACACTGGGTAGCAGCATCAGACCTCACTCAATAAATGTGGCTTAAAACCTACAAAATGAATAATCCGTTTCAAATAACTTATTTTTAATAGCAAGAGTAGTATATCAAGAGCAAATATCAACAGCTTGGAGTAATACTCACGCCTTTGTCATTTCTGCATTCATATACTTTATTCAGGGTATTTTATTCGAAAGTCTCTGGTGCCCTACATTTTACAAATATTAAGGATTAGCCTAACCAATGAGTGAGTGGTATCCTTCCCATAGGAGTTCGACTTCCGAAAATTAGTTCGCTGAACTTTTCAGTGTATATAATGACAGAAAACCCTGCATATAAGAATACAATTCACTTTTAAGCATTTATTCGTAAGACGTAATTACTAATTACCTATTTATGATGATATGTACATCTCTATTATGATGTGTAAATCAAAGTGTTTTTAGCTGATACACTGATTTGAGTATAGTGTGCTGCAACACCTAGAACACTTTTTACACATCACTAATTTTCATTATGATATTAGAAAACATGATTAATAATTTGAACAGAACGAAGTTTAATTTTCAGTATTGAGTTAGATGGTGGAAAGGAAAACCATTTTTATGTGGTATGACCTAGGGAAGAATGAAACAGAAATCTTATCTTGGGTAATACGTCTTTTGACGACCACTGTCACTACTTTTATCAACAAGCGTCTTTCCTCCATATTGAAGATCAGACGACTAGCCACAATGGGTTAATTACAGGGATCTCTGACTACTAACCGACTAAGAACCTCTTGCCCAAAAAATATGAAGAGGGAAATGGAGATGGATTAGACACACTCTGAGGAAACTGTTCAGTAGTGTCACGTGCCAGGCTAGCCCTCGAGTGGAGCCCGAATGGGAAACGACGAGTTGGTTGTTCGATGTTGACGTGCAGGAGTTCGTGTGAAGAAGAGATGAGAGTTTGTGGACACTCTAAAAGCCAGCTAGAGAGGACTGCAGTGTACAGTTTGAGATGAAGATGCACTGTTGAAGCTTCATTTTCCACGCACAACACATAGGAATAATAATAAAATTATACTGACAACTCATCGCTTAGATATTAATAATTACCTCTCTTACAGTCATATTCGCCTAAAACGACAGTCATATTTTGAGTTACATTATCAATGAGAGTCTGAAGTGTAACTACGCAACCACATCATTGTAGACAAGTGGATTTCCATTTATGTCTCAAGTATTTAGAGCTTATTGAGATTTTTAATTAATTCACTTGCGGCAATTTTCATAGAAATATAAATGTTCTCAAAGTTCTGATAAATGTTTTCGTCGATGACCATAAATTCATGATTGATTGGGAAGAGTTTCCCAAGAAGACGATAACGTTTAACTAACAGTGCGTATTTATGATAAAGACGTAGTTTCTCTAAGTACATTTGTTTTGATTTCAAGGGAAATATTTTTATTTCATTTAAAGCGGCACTACTTATAAACTTCCATAAATATTATAATTTCAAAATGAGATAAAAATAACATAAGTGTTGAAGTATCCTTCGTTCATGAATTTCACCACTGTGAAACCAGTGCAAAGGACCTTTGACTGACAAAAAGTGGTTGTTAGAAATGATTGCAATTTTTATTTACGCGAAGAAAAATTACTCAGACAAAAAAATACTTCAGACAATTTAAGAAATCATTCATGCACGCAGTTTTTCAACGGAGAATGTTTCGAAACTCGTAATTCTTGATTCATTTCCTAATAGATCAGTTCACAAAAGACAAATCTCTACTCTTTTTTAAATGTGGATAAAATTGGAGATTCGATAGATGCAGGAAGATTAATTTTTTTTCAAGGTGAAAAAGAAATAACAGGAATTATTTCTAAAGCGTATTCTAGTAGACTAAAGTGATTATGCATTTTGATGACAGATGGACTGTCAAGATAACAGAACTTTAAGATGTAACATGAGAAGGTCGGTGTAATGCAGAGACTATTTTCTCTACATTATTCTTTGGTTAGTGCTCACTACAACTGATAAGTGATAACTGTTGCAACCCTTGTGTCTAACCAACACTAAAGCATACTTCTTTTGTAGACATTGATTCTGTGGCAACTAGTTTGATGAATAATACGTAATCTGGGTGCCTTTAGTAGTCTTCTAACTCTGGAGCGAATCAGATAATATGAAGCTGCTGAACATGAGGACTCAATAGTACATCTCCATTTCATCCCATTTTCTGAAGTTCCACTTAGTTGACTCCCACTGTTGTTCATACACTCTCATCTTCTCCATGTCATCCTCGAACACTTCACTCACCATTTTCCATCCGAGTTCGCCATGAGTGCCTGGCAGGCGATGTCACTCAATGGTATTTCCACTGTATGCCAGATCAATCTACATTTCGTTTTGCATATTTTTTGGGTAAGAGTTTCTTAGTTAATTTGTTAGCAGAGTTTCATGTTTCTAATCCTTTCTGGTTATTTAATCTTCAGGATCGAGTCATTGACGGCAGCTGTTGAATGGAGTCTGCAGCAACTTGTTGGAATTGCTCTTCGTGATGTGCCTGACAAGTCTTTCAGCCAAAATGGAAGCACTGACTCGAATTTAGTTTTCAAAATGTAAATGTTGAAAGAATGATACCTAGATAAGTAACAGCAGTGACTTCCCTTAAATTTCTCTCCTTGATGGTGACTGGTACTTGTTGTTGTTGTTGTTAATTGGTAACCTCATCCCTTATGTCTTCTGTACGTTCGTTTGAAATCCTGTCTTCACCAACCGACTCTTTTGTCAATTTGTTGGTTCTCCATATTAGATAAGTTTATTTTGAATATCCCGCAGGGATGCAGTATTATCAACCGGATGATGTTTCTAGCATAAATTACTGCTAATAATCAGATTGAGGAACTAGCTGGCCTACAATAAAGTAATACTTGTTTTAAACATTCTTATGACTAAGTAAGAACTAACTGTGATAAATTTACTGTCACTTTTTTCATTCTTACAGTTTTAGGCACATATGCGTCTGGAAACTCACTTCCATTTCGAATAGTCATTCATTTGTTTAGTAACTATTGTGGCGTGTTTTATGGGTTAGGACCCTGTTTTCTTCTGTCTATATTTCACACTTCCAGTTTAATAAATCAGCTTTCAAACCTCCCGTCCTAATAATTTTTGTTTTACTTATTATTAGAACTAATGTACCTAAATTCTCATTTTGAAATTTTTGCACTTGCTTTTGACGAATCTCACGTCGTTGATTTATTTAGACTATATTCTTGACAATTGATTTTAGTCAGCATTTGGAAGTAAAACATGATATATCCTAATATATAGAGGAGACACTTGGGACGAGACAACTAAATTAGTCAACTTCTGGTCTCCAGTTTGTGTACATAATTTTCGAATTGTTTTCACATAATATGGAAATACTTCTGTTGGACAACATAAAATGCAGAGCAGTAGGCGTGATTGAGAATTGTGTAGTGTTATCAGACCTTGGTCATGAAATGTCCATAACCATTGGATCAGAGATCGGAGTCTATTAAGTGGTCTCTACTTCTGTCTCAATTTAAACAAACGATAAACAAGTGACTGCAAGGAAGTTGACTAAATAGTCGACGAGTAATTGCTCACGGCGGATCTTCAGATGAAACACAATTTATGGGGTCATTTTTCTGTCAGTGAGCGGAGAACCGCTTCGACAGTTTTGAAAACATGAAGAATTTTAAAAATGTAAGACTAAAGCAGCAAGAATATAGCATGAGACTTCACTGTTGTGGTGACGAAAAAAGACTGAGCATATTTAGCCGAAGCTCAGTGGTTTCACCATAATCAAATTCAGTAATATTTACACACTATAAATTCTCTTTCCAGAATTCCGCTTCTTTGACTGTGTCGCTGAAATCTGTCTTGAATAACTAATCGATTCGGTTACACCCCAGTAAATATGTTTGTACAGATTTCAGTATATGAGTGAATTATGTGGTGTTGTTCTACCAAAATTAATCATTAATGAGTATTAGAAAAATCTCAGTAAACCAGACTTTCATTTCTTATTATTCCGTTGTTTAATAAATAGGTGGATACAGTTGTTTCTGAAAAGTACAGCTTCACAAGACTCTCAATAATACCTGTCATAATTTTCGACATAAAACGTCACTTTCCTGGTAACGTTAGACAATCTACAGTTTGGTAATCTCTCTACTAAACTTTGCTTCACATATTTCTGTGGGTTGAATTTATTTTGTTTGAATCACAAAGAATTCAAATGAGCGTCGTTGGCATGACGTCATCTGTGGGTCACAAGTTAACTTAAATCTGTGTATGATGTAATGTCTAGAGTATTTATTGCAAGAGAGTGAAACAAGCTGTAAGTATAAGAAAGTTGATAAAATGAGTGGGTTTTTACAACGCTTGAGAGAATAAATCCTTTTAAAAACCACTTGATGTATATTTTTACAGCAGTCGTTAATATAACATATAATGTAATATTTGAACAACTAACATGATTTGGGAAATAATATCTGTGATTCAATGAATTAAAAGAAATTAAATGATATGGTATCTAGTGATCCCGTCCAATTCTTCCTACTGGTGTTTTCAACTGAATTCCCTATTCATCATTGCATAGTGAACAGTGAAACAGCTTTATAACTTCGTTTTAGAGTCATCTTAAATCGAAATACACGAATTAAGCCAGCCGAAATTGGATGATGGTGAAGTGTTGTATTCCTGAGAGTGTAGTTTTATACTGAAGCCTAAAAACACAGAATGAATAAGTGAAATGATGTTAAAAAGGTAGTGGAATTTATTGAGGAGCTGTGTGCTTTTCGGAAGATTTATGAAAAGACGTCAAGTTTCAGGTTTCGCACACAAATGTGAGTATTAATGTTGTGATATGCAACCGGTTACCCCACTGATACAGTTTTATAATGAAAAAAGACATTTAGTGGAAACAAGATGAACTTACTATGGAATTTTTCTCCGCACATCAAATATGCGCCAACTAAGTTATTTAGTGTTTGTAATTCTCAGTATTGTACAAATTTCAGGTAGTGCTCAGTGTAAACAAATTAAAATCCTCTTCACTGTCTTTGTGACGACCACTGAAAATCATGAGTTTGTTTCTTATGTACTCAATTGAAATATTTTATACTTTTTGTATCTGCTTTTGGTGCAAATACTTACTTCATTTCAGTATTCACCTATGCAGGAATGGAAATTCTAGGATAAATGAACGGTAGACCACAGCTTGTAATTAACAGTTTGATATTTGGTGGAATAATTATTCCAGCAAGATGATCAGAGCAAAAGGCTAACTGAGTATAAGCTACGAAAGTGTAATATAAGTTTGTGCGTTCTCAGACAACAATGATCACAATTTATATTGAATAAAAATAACCAAGGTTATAAAAACTTTAAGCCGTACAACTATAGCTGCACAGTGAAGGGTAAATCGATGTCCGTTTATTTGATACAATAATGGTCATCAAATCATATGTAGTGCATGCAAAATGAATGACTCGACAACCTGCGCCAGTATTTTCGAATTTCCATTTCAAAGGACGAGAAAGAGACATCTGAGTTGGAGCGGTTACTATACTACCGTTGTACATAACAAACTACTTTTGAAACGTGAATAGGTGAAAATACCGTGTCATCGCGAACCATTTTTTGCATTTCTTGCGTTCTGAGTGAAAAACATAACCTCAGTCTTTGATATTTCAGTTACGATAATGTTTTTACTTAGTGAAATCTCTAGCCTTACTGCCAACTTATCATTTAATCTGGGCTTACTATCGGCTAGACTAGGTTAAAGAATACATCGGTCGGAGAACAAATCTGTGCCTCCTGTGGCTGCAGAGCATCCTACCATTGAAGCATTGACTCCGTTGTAAACCACGCCAGTTATAATAATAATACTGGATAAAACTACAAATAGGTTTACGGTGTCATTAACCAGGAAATCTATGAGTTGAAAAAATTATTCTCAGCCTCTGTATAGATACAAATTTAGATGAGGCGGGGATTACTGTGAAATGATATTTCATCTTTTTCATAACTACTTTACAATTATATAAGTTACTAAAAAATTGAATTGATTAGTAATTCACCAAGGACATTGTTTTGAACTTAATAGCCGTATCATTCACGTCCAAACACACAGTGCAAGGGTGCGCTTATCTAGCTTCCCTTTTTAGATGTCGTGTATTTTTTTAAAGAGACAAAACAGAGGAAATAAATTTGGTGAAGATAAACTTTGCCATCCACCAAATGAATGTGATAAAACAGTCCAAATAAAGGAATGTAAGATCCTGTGAATTCTTCAATAACTGATACATTTAAATGTTTCAACTTCTTGGTAGGATGATTCTACATTACTCTAACTCGTGATACTTACCCTGATCCTAGAGCTAACTAATAACGCTGATCTAAACCTCGACTCCAGATTCCTTTGAAGTGATCATCCCAATGGTTTATTTAATTCTCCTCCTTGGTAATCAGATTCCCTTGAACATCTTTTATTGGTTTCATCATCTAGGATGATCTCCTCCCGGATAAAGACTTGGTTATTTGATAAAATATTCTAAGGTCTTTATTACCTGCGGACTACTGGTTCATCTTCAATTGCTGGTCAGTGTGTCGTAGAATTGTCTTTTGTCTTTCCTGGCTCTCTTCTTAACTCCTTTATTCAGTTCAGTGTACATTGAACTCAGCTTCTCCTATTGTCCATATTTGAATTGAATCATCTAAATTTTCACCACCCTGCCCTCTTCGATTGGCTTCCTGGTAGGCGTTCGTTGAGAGCTATTCCTTTTCTCGCCTCTTCTTTCTTCGTAAAATGGTTGCACATGTTTCCTTGAACATCACCTTCAGAGAGTTCAAATATTCTTCCGCACAGGCTTCCCCACTAGTACCAAGTAGCTTCTTTGATTCTGCTGTGATGGCCGCAGAGAAGTTGTCATTTGTAGTTGCATCATTCACTTTGTGAATGTTGAACTTGAATTACAGTGGCCTGTATCCAGTTGTTCTGAAGGATTTCAGTCTCACCTTGAAGGTGGGTTCCTTGAACTGGATGATGGTCTGGGCCCACATCTGCTCCCATTCTTTAATTCGTATTCAACAGACTGGGTCTTCACTTTCTGGAGCAACACTGAGCTTGAATCTATCTGCTTTTTGATTTGTCCGTCAGGTGGAATCCCTGTTGACTTTTGTATATCCTTGAGCTTGTACACGCTGCCTCCAATCACCAAATCACTGAAAGCACAGAAGTCTGTTCCCATGCATTTCACCGAACGACAGTCTCTCTACTCATAATGATTCATCTTCCTGTATAAACTTGTTAGTATTCTTGTTTGCGACTCTCTAGCAGCACGCACCCAGCACTCTCAGATTACAAGGCGTGCTCATTGCTGATCAGCTTCATGATTAAAATTAACAGAAATTAGAATCTGAATAAAGCAATAACAACAGTTTTGCAGAATTAAATGATACCATCATTTATTTCGTTAGCTGCTCATCAACTGCTTATCGGCAATAGTCATTATCAAGTATATCTACAAAAACAGTTTTAACATACTTGCACAGAGTTCATTTTTAAACAAAAATCAATCAATGTATTCATACAATAATAATATATGTAATAACAAACAATTCATCTCGAACAATAATGACCACACACAATGGAAAATTTCGTCATTACGTTATCAGATGAAAATATCCACCTCCAACTGTGAATACAAATTTACATGTATCTGCCGGAGCAGTTACGTCGTAAGAACAGAAAGAAGGGCATATCTCCAATTTTCTGAACATGCACCAAAATGCTTATGTCTAAAAGGAACAAATGCTTTAAATATTGGCATCGCCAGACATCTCCTTGACACGGGTCATGAGGTGGACGTTGCAACGTCGTTCAAAATTATCAGTAGGCAAAAGAGTTCAATTCTCCTTACGTTTGCCGAAGCAATCTCCATCAGGCACCTGAAACCCAATTTATGCGTTCAAAAGGAAGTGGCTATCAGTCTTTTCTAGCCTTAGGAACTGGATATTTTCATCTGAGAACGTAATGACGAAATTTTCCATTGTGTGTGGTCATTAATGTTCGAGATGAATTGTTTGTTATTATGTATATTATTATTGTATGAATATATTGATTGATTTTTGTTTGAAAATGAACTCTGTGCAAGTATGTTAAAACTGTTTTTGTAGATATACTTGATAATGACTATTGCCGATAAGCAGTTGATGAGCAGCTAACGAAATAAATGATGGTACCATTTAATTCTGCAAAACTATTGTTATTGCTTTGTTCAAATTCATTAAGGAAAATAAAACCTCGCCTAGATTACTAGCTCGCTTGCTTTCCAGCCGGTCACAAACCCGGATAAAGAGGGAGGGTTGGGGCGTGGTGCTAGCAACTCCACCCCCAAAACTTAACCAAATCGCTACAGAAACTTCAACGCACAAATATATTAAAAATTCTAAAAATATAAACAATAACCTTATTTTTCGCTCGAATCGGGGAAGTGAAATGACCCAGGCTGGTGAAAGCCTTCGGGAAGCCAGTCAGCCGATGTGCCTTCTTTCAATGA
Organism: Trichobilharzia szidati; assembly: GCA_944472155.2. Lineage (NCBI taxonomy): Eukaryota > Metazoa > Platyhelminthes > Trematoda > Strigeidida > Schistosomatidae > Trichobilharzia > Trichobilharzia szidati. The sequence continues at coordinate 91,090,761 of OX235271.1, read as the reverse complement.
AAGCAAAAATAAGGATGGGGACGTGGAATATTCGTACAATGTACGAAACTAGAAAAGCTGCCCAGGTAGCCGCAGAAATGAGAAGATATAAAATAAAAGTATTGGGAATCTGCGAGAGCAGATGGAACGGATGTGGAAGGAGCCAACTGCAAACTGGAGAAACAATAATCTACTCCAGTCACCCAGAGGACAATCACGAGCACACCGAGGGAGTAGCCATCATGATATCACCAACAGCAGCTAAAGCTCTCATGCAGTGGGAACCAATCTCCTCCAGGATAATGACAGCCAGGTTCAACTCAAAAGGAAGGAAGGTTACAATCATTCAATGCTATGCGCCTACAAACGTCTCAGAACTAGAGAAGAAGGAGGATTTCTACAGTCAACTACAAGCAGTAGTGGACAACGTCCCAAATGGCGATATCAAAATCCTGATTGGTGATATGAATGCGAAGCTGGGAGGAGACAATACAAAAAGAGAACTCACCATGGGTTGCGAGGCCCTCGGCGAAATGAACGACAATGGTGAAGTTTTCTCAGACTTCTGCACCTTGAATGATTTGGTGATTGGTGGCAGTGTGTTCAAACACAGGGATATACACAAGGCTATATGGATTTCACCAGATGGACACACCAAAAACCAAATAGACTTCATTTCAATCTCAAGGAAGTGGAGACGGACTCTACTGGACACAAGGTCGAGGAGAGGAGCAGATGTGGGTTCAGACCACTATCTAGTACAAGGGGCTTTCAAGCTGAGGCTAAAAGCCTCGAGGATAGTTGGGTATAGGACACAATGCAAGTTCAACACTCAAAAACTGAAGGACACAATCATACAGGACATTTTCACTGCAACTGTCAGAGCAAAGCGGGAAACACTACGTGACATCACGGAAGAATCATCCGTGGAAGACCACTGGAACTCTCTGAAGGTGATTTTCAACGAAACGTGTTCAACGGTTTTAGGAAGAAAGAAGAAACAAGACAAGGAATGGCTCTCAACGGACACTTGGAAGCTAATAGAGGAGAGGAGAATGGTGAAAGAGAAAATGATTCAATGCAAAGACGGACAAGAGAAAGAGACGCTGAGCTCAACTTACACAGCACTGGACAAAGAATAAAAGGAAGAAGAGTACCAGGAAGGACAAAAGACAATTCTACGACAATCTGGCTACTGAAGCTGAGAAGGAAGCAGGCAAAAGGGACCTGAGGACATTATATCAGATAACCAAGTCTCTATCCGGGAAGAGATCAACACAAGTGAAACCTATAAAAGACAGCCAAGGGAACCCAATTACCAAGGAAGAAAAACAGATTAAACAATGAGCGGACCACTTCCAAGGACTCTTGAACAGACCACCACCTACAACCCGTCCAGAAATACCAACAACAGCACGTACACAACTGCAAGTTGACAACCATCCTACAACGAAAGCTGAAGTCTTGAATGCAATCAAGCTTCTGAAAGCTGGAAAAGCAGCTGGACCAGATGGAATACTCCCAGGAGCACTGAAAGCGGACCCAGAAACGACAGCAGATAGGTTGACTCCATTATTGCAAAAGGTCTGGAAGGAGAGAAAGGTGCCTACTGACTGGAGGAAATGGTACCTCCTGAAACTACCAAAGAAGGTCAACCTAGGACTCTGCAAGAACTGGCGAGGAATCATGCTCCTGTAGACGCCAAGTAAAATCCTGAGTCGCATCATCCTGGAGAGAATAAAGGACGCACTGGACACAGAACCCCGACCAGAACAAGCTGGATTCTAGAAAGGCAAATCATGTTCTGACCAAATTGCAACTCTACGCATCATCGTCGAATAAAGCATGGAATGGCTATCAAACCTCTATCTCAACTTTAAAGACTTTGAGAATGCCTTCGACAGCGTTGACAGCGAAGTAATTTGGAAAATACTCGAGTACTACGGCGTACCCCAAATATTCATCAAGCTTATTCAACAGCTGTACGACAACGGCACATGTCAAGTGATCCACAACGGAAAACTCAGCGAGGCGTTTCGAGTAAACACAGGAGTCAGACAAAGGTGCTTATTATCACCAATGATATTCCTAATTGTGGTGGACTGGATTATGCGTCAGACAGTGGGAAACGAGAAGACAGGGATATCCTGGACCGACGTGAAGAACCTAGAAGACCTGGATTTCGCGTACGGATGATTTATGTTTGACGTCTCACAAAATCGAAGACTTACAAGCGAAAACCGACAAACTGGTCGAAGAAGCAACAAAGACAGGACTCCAAGTGAACATAGACAAGACGGAGGTTATGAAAATAACCAACCAACAACAACAACAGCAACATCCAGCGCCAATCGCCATCAACGGGAGGGATTTGAAAGAGGTTACTTCTTTCACTTATCTAGGGAGCATTGTCTCAACTACAGGAGGAACGGACGAGGATGTCAAATCGAGAATCGGAAAGGCGAGAAACACATTCATCAACCTGAAGCCAATCTGGAAATCTTCGTCACTCAGCCTGCATCAACAACAAAATTCGGACTTTCAATACAAACGTCAAGTCAGTTCTTCTATACGGATCAGAAACTTGGCGGGTCACCAAGAATATTTCCAACAGGTTACAGACCTTCATCAACAGCTTTCTTCGTTCTATACTGAAGATCAGATGGCCGGAAAGAATCACCAACAAGAAACTATGGGAACTAACAAAACAAGAGCCAATCACCCAACAAATATGCAGGAAAAAGTGGAGATGGATTGGATATTCGCTGAGGAGGCCGTTGGGTGACATCGCACGTCAGGTCAACGCCCGAGTGGAACCCGAAAGAGAAGCGGCGATTGGGACTTCCAAGTGTGACATGGAGGAGATCGTGTGAAGAGGAATTGAAACAGTATGGATTAACATGGATGCAAGTGAAAAGTACAGCAGAAGACAGAAGCAAGTGGAGACGTTCAGTTGAAGCCCTATGTTCCACTAGGAACCCAAGGGAGCAATAATAAAGGGGAATAAATGTGGAAATTAGAATTCTTGAGCTGTCTCAATGAATGAACGGTAACCCGTTTGTGCAGTGAAGTTATGCGTGCATACTACCGAAAAGTCTCAATCTATGATGAAGCAGTTTTCTAATACACTCCGTGTTAGGATGGATGATGCCAACAATTTGGTAAGGTTTAAATTCCCGTTGATGTGGAAAGAATAATCTACTGTGTATTGTGAAGAACGAAGTTGTTGTCACAGCTGTCTCAGTTAAACCTGACTTCTGTGCGTTTACTCAATGTGGAGGAAACTCTTCAAGTGATCATTGGGCAACAGTGGCATCACTGGAGACTCATTCTCGGCAGCACAGACAACAACAGTAGCAACAAAAACACAAACAACCAGACGGAACACACTATAATTGTTATTTAACCGATGTCAGTTCATGATGAAGTTTAACTTAGAAAAAAAATGGCAAAGCATTCCTAAGAAGGTGTTCAACTTGCAAACACGACATACTCGTAAGAACCGATTAAATAAACTTCATCATGAGCTCATGATGAAATTCTCCATGCAATTAAACAAAATCCCTACCAAACCAATACTTGTAAATAAACTTCATCGGATAATCCTCTTCAAGTTGCAATATAGTTTGTGCATTTCATTGTACTTCCACGACTATTATTATTCATTAACTTTTCAAATAGGATAAAATTCTCAATTTCAATCCTTCAGTAATTTATTTTCTTACTTTTGTTAAATATTTTTTTTCACCAAATCCTCTGTATTTATAAACAGTCCTCAAAACATTTCTTGGAAATTCATCGAATATGCTGACATATTTGTGTAACAATGAATGTTTCATTTCTGTTTTTTGTGTGATGAGTTTAATAACGTTGAATGATAAAACAATTTAAATGGTTTCACTAAAAACGATACTTTCTTATGTGGAAAATGTGTACTTGTCAAAAGAATATACATTTGACAATTATACATGTGCCTACTACTAAATCTGTATCAAAATATCACTTAGAAATTGTTACATACCACTAATCAGCTTCACATATTGTGTGATGTAACTTGTTCCCTTTGCTACAACGTCAAATACCTTCTCCAAACAGATGGTGTTGCAAGGTACTTGCACTAATACCATTCCAGCTAAATATCTGGCCTCAGTTTTCACCAAAATTTGAACCATCCATTATTATGGATGTAGTCAGTGAATCAACAGTCCAGTACCTTTTGATTATCCTAATGCTATTGGGAGTTATCTGTGGCTGCTTTGATTATGAGTCATTCTGAAATAGATAAGGGATTCATTTAAACGAAGAGAATAATTTGAATTACAGAAATTAAGTTCAGAGTGCTAACATTGTGAACCAATAAATTTTATAAATACATGTAAAGTCATATAATTCATCTTGGATGTAGGATAATCAGAGTAGTTTGCAGTAAAATGGTAATATCAGACATCTTGATACTACCCTTCACGTTATTAGTTGAACTATTCCCTAAGTAATTGTAAAGCATTAGGTTTGAACTGTAAGTAAGTTGGAAAATCTGCGTAATTGTAGTGCAACACCTTCATAAAACTTGGTGATCACTGACAAACCAACAGTTACAAAGACATAAACATCTGGCAAGACATTTTGTAAACGCCATAGTACCTGAAGTCTTGAGATTCGTGATGAAAATGGAATCAATGGTTGAAAAGGATAAATCAGTAACAGCGTAAGAAGAGAAATATAAAACATGAAGTTTAGATGGAATGGTTGGTATTATATAGTTGGAGGCCTAGGTTTCGTGGTAGTTGGCACATTTCAGCAAGGTGTATCTGCAACCTTGAAGGAACTCATGTCCACATTGCAAACTTGACTGATATAATTCAGTCTGCAGCAAACATAGGACTAGACACATTACACTAGTCACTGGCTAGTGTTCAATGAAAAAAGAAATGGAATGTTATTCACTTTTTCTTGTTAAGATATTAAATGCTACTTCTGCATGCTAAACTCCACCTAATTTACTAACTGCTACTGAGCTCACAAAACAGAGGAGGTTGGGCATGTGACTTAAGACTACACCTAGTAAGGAAGAAACCCCATCTCTACTTGAACAATTCAGGGCGTTCCGCTGCGATCAGGAAGAACGGATGACAGTGATGTGTGGAAGCCTTCGGGAAGCCAGTTAACCTATGTTTTGGTTTCCAATGAAAATGAAAGTGATCAGTAGGGACAAGGGATGTTCGAAACATGTTTGAGACTGGCGAAGTTACTCAGATTGAGTTAAAATGAGAGTTGTTAGGAATCTGTGAGAGTAGATGAGATAAAAGTGGACTATTCAAATGTCAACTAGAGTGTCGAATCCGTCGTCCACAACGTCAACCGTGAAGACAGACGGGGTAGTTATCATGTTATCAATAACATCGTAGCTTATCATGCTGTGACATGACAGCAAGATGTAATTCAAATGGAGGTAAAGTGACAACTATACAATGCTTCGCACCTAGAAACAACCATACTCAGTGGAAAAGAAGGAGGGATTCTACAGATAACTGAGTGCAGTAATGGACACCCATATAGTGACATGAAAATAGTGATGTCTTTCCTGCACTAGGTAGTGACCTGAGCACATATCTGCCCCTCTTTTAGTTCTCATGACCAGTAGGTTGTCTCCATTTTCTTGATATTGAGTTAATGTCTACCTGACTTTCGGCACGTCCATCTGGTGAAACTGACATCGCTTTGTGCATATGCAATGTGTTTGTGAAGACTGCTCTCAATCAAGAAGTCATTAAAGGTGTAGAAGTCTAGAAATTCCAACCTCTTGGAATGTCGATTCTCGCTTGCATACTTCTCAATAATAATGTGTATTTCTTCTAACCTATGTGGAGAGCGATTTCCTATCTCAGCGATGGAGTGTTTTCACAGATCCACATCTACACATGACAGGACAGAAGTTATTGTTCTGAGGACATTGTCTAGTTCAAGGATATTTTCTATGAAAAATCTTCTTGATCTTACTATCATTTCGTCTGCCAATATTAAGATCCAAGAAGACAAATCCGTTGTCTATATTATATTGTATGGTTAATCGACTGTTAGGGTGGACCTAATTCTATCTCTCAAATGACTGAGGTGACACGAATAAAAACGTCACTTCTGTCTAATATATGATGAATAGACGTTTAATAAGTAAGAAGGAAGCAATTGCTTTCGCATCGAAAAACGTTTTGGTGTGTTTATTTATTCAACATGGCTGTTTTGCAACACATCTGAGCCAATTGAAAGGAGAGCAGAAAATGATACGCCCTTAGGTGTGCTCAGTCAGTATTTTCAAACTACGACAATGAATCAATATTCTACTCACAAAGTAAAACTTTTAAAATGTCAACAAAGCTGTTTGAATTAAGTAAAACTTGAAAAAAGCAAAGAAGAAGACAATTGAATACCAAAACGGGTAAATTTATTTCTACTTTTAAGAACACCTTTTTACTTAAAATGAATGAGTTGGTTTTTGTTTTCTATTTTCAGTTGAATTCATTTGATTCATTTGGATTTAAAGAATGTCCCTCAATAAGGCCTATTTTGACCATTTATTGCTTTCTGTTCCTTTCTTCTGTATATTCAGTGTCCGGCAGAAAGTGGTAGATGGATAAAGGTTGATATAAGAAATAGCCTTACAATTAATTGTAACTCAATGTAACCATTTGGTTTCGAATTCAAGTAAATACTCGAAATTATAGCAAAAGGGCAACATGGTTTTCAGAGCTACTCTAAATGACTTCATCACATAAAAGAATCATTTAAAAAAATGATTATTCCGAAGCAAGAAATTACGCACGAAGGTTGGATGAAAGCCCAAACATCAGTTAGACCAGGATAATATTCACCATCTGAGCTCTAAGTGGTTAGTTTTATTTTTCGAATAAAGTCATTAGAATCGTTTGATCTGTATTATCCTAGAAATCAGGTGACTTTGATCACTGATCAAAATTATTCTGTCAAATAAGTCTGTGGGGAATATTTCTAATGACATGTGTTCTGGAGAATTTTTTCAGTGAATGTGGATCAAATTTTGTTGTCAAATTCAAAATCATCACAGTTCGTTAGAGTGATTTCTAATCATGTGGCCATTATACGTTTGGAAATACATTCTTGTGATCAGTTTCAGTAAACAGGAAAGACAGAATTAAGGCTCCATCTCCGCTCATTCATGTATATATAAAGGTAACTGTTTAAGATCTTAATTTTGTTCTGACAGGTGACAATACATTCAGTGTTATGAACTCCATCGTGGTATCAATTATTCACAAAATGTGGTTCAGACCTCCTATCATGTGAAATTGAAACATCCTTAGAATTAAATGGATTCAAACACAAGAACTTATGATATATTGCTTTCTTTTGTCAGCTCAAAGCCAATTAATTCCATTGTTTAGAATAAATTACTTGAAATTCTTCAACAGAAATTTACAGAAACTTTTAAATTAAACTGTCAATCTCTCTTCAGATGAAGATAATTCCCTAGGAATAATATCATTTCAAATGAGGCATCACTGAAATGAAACACCTCTCCTTAGGTCAGGTAAGTGATCAGAACTGGTAGTGCATTAAAAAAAGGAAGTTACTTGACACTCTGATGAATGGTGAAATATGGGCAGAGAAAGAACAAAAATTGGTGCAGAATAACATCGATCCATTTTATTTCGCTTCTCCTCATCAGCTGCATACAGCATTCAATCTTTAATAAATAAAATTCAGCGTAAAATTTAACATACTTTCGTCTACCTACAAACATATTAAAAGAGTGTCATGGTGAGATGAAACATCACGCTGACAAGGTAACTGAAGTGTTAATATATATATCTTGTTAGAGAGAAGTTTCTAGAAAATTAATTGACAAATTTTCTTTTCGACGAAGTCATCATCTAGGCTGTACATTCGTGTATTTATATCAAATGGATGGGAAAGTTCAAGAACAATTTCTGGTTAGGGGTTAAATTAATAAAAATTACAATTAGGAATTAGAATGCCATAATAAACAGGGGGATGGGTAAAACTCAAACAAAGTAGCATAATAACTAAGAAAATTGACATTGTGCAATTGGGGTTAGAAATGTAAAAATAACAAAATATACAGGATGTTTGGATAAGAAACTAGTGTGATGAATAATTGTTTATGCAATCAGGGATTAAATATGTAGAAATAATAAAATGACAAAATAAACAGGAAGTGTGGATATGAAAATATGGTAGTGTAGACAGGGATTAAGAAGACTTAAAATAACATGAATAAACAGGAAGTTTAGATAAGAAAGGCAATGGGATGGTCATTAAAAAATTTACCTGTTTACGATGGCCATGGCAGGGAAAGGGGTTGGATGTATTTCTTTTGGATACAAAGGGTGGGTTTGAGTTTTTGGATAGCTAACGCCTCAGCTATGCCAAAATGTCTTGACTTCACTCCCTTTGACAGGTTTGATTGAATCTTGTATATTACTTTGAAGGACTTTTCGAAAGGCGCTGAATGTCCTGAGTTGACCAGATGTTCTGTCACTGAACTGTATACACGTTTTCAGTCTCCTTTTACCAGCCAGGTTGGGTAGCGTTCACGAGCGCGTTTTCCAAGTCGGCGCATGGTACGGCCGATATACTCAGCTCGACAAGAGCAAGTGAACTGGTATATGCATGTTGAGGTGGCCCTATGCGACAGCTTGTCTTTCGCGTTCTGGTTGAACAGTTTCTTGCAGGAAAATGTCAGTCGTAGGCTTGCGGCGAAGTATGTTTTCCTCAGCGACTTGGAGAGACGTTTACGAAGGATTTCTGCTTCGATATCACCTTTGAATTCTAGATTAAGCAGGAGTATTTTCTTTGGGACGGATTGGACTTGTTCAGAATTCTTCTTAGGTTTAAGATTCTTGTCTATGAACCTGGGCGGGAAACCGCCCTGATTGCATAAACAATTATTCATCACACTAGTTTCTTATCCAAACATCCTGTATATTTTGTTATTTTTACATTTCTAACCCCAATTGCACAATGTCAATTTTCTTAGTTATTATGCTACTTTGTTTGAGTTTTACCCATCCCCCTGTTTATTATGGCATTCTAATTCCTAATTGTAATTTTTATTAATTTAACCCCTAACCAGAAATTGTTCTTGAACTTTCCCATCCATTTGATATAAATACACGAATGTACAGCCTAGATGATGACTTCGTCGAAAAGAAAATTTTCTTCGCTGCAACTGTCTTTTTATTCCCTATGATCAAATGTGTATATTCCGTGAATTGACAAATTAGTTGTTAGGGTGGCAGCAAAGAAATTAGTACGAATTGCGTAGTTAGATAATAGAAGATCGAAATTTGGTGAGCAAGAGGTCGAATGAAAAGATAGTGATATAAGATGATAAGGTCAGTAGGAATTATCTCTTATGGAAGTCAAATAGAAAAAAGAGGGAAACAGTTTGAAGAGATGAGTAAATAAAATTTGAAAGTAAAGCATTATCATGGCTTCGGTCACCAGAATAACTGTAGTCCAAAGACAGATTCCTTTTGAAGACATCCGCTGGACTTCAGCCGTTTTATTGAGATAGTCTAAGCAAACCGAAGAAGAGTTATTTTTTCTGTTATGTATTGTGAATGATGCCAGTGTATCTACTTGGTATGGAGTGTCTATCAGGTGTTTGGTAATGGAACATGTTAAACTGCTTGGTCCGTTCAGCTGGAAGATCCTTGGTGTATGTTCTTCCAAAATAACCCCTCTCGCAATTATATGTGAATTGGTATGCACAAATGCAGGTAACATATGCCATTGACTGCACCAACGGAGAGGATGTTCAGTACAGAGAGACTAGCTTTTCTGCAGGATACGTCCTGTACAGGGCTGCGACTAATCTTTTATTTATCATTCTTATATTATAATCGTCTTTAAGACGAGTTTTATGGAAACTGGCTTCTTGCTGATCATAAACGCATCAGGTTTCTTACATTCATTCTTGCCACATTTGTCAATGAAGCCTTGTTGATAACCATTTTCTTTCAAGCAATACTCAAGCAGCATTCGTTCACTGTCTAATTTGTGTCAGATGAACATATTGTTTTCTCTCCAAGTTTGTATCCAGGATGTGGAGATTATGAGCGTCTTCGTTATGTATCGTGAAACTGGTACTCTTATGTACATTGCTGAATAAGCCCAACAGAGAAGAAGCAGGAAATAACTGTCAATATTCTGCTCAGCTATTCTTAGACGAAATGCACTAAGATATAAAAACTATGCACAGTTTTAATAAGACACGATAAATGTTTAGGCGTTCATCTGATACATTATTGTTAATTTAGCTGGTTACAGCATAACTTTTGAAGTATATTCTCTTAAAAATTGTTTAAATCCATGCTTTTTCTTGAATGAATTTATAAAGTAATAGGATTATCATGTAAGTTTTCTTGACTACCTTGCTTAATAATGCATAACTAAGGTAGTGCACTAACCAGTTATTAACACTGGAAATGTAAGGAACCTTGTTAATAAAAGGTTGCTTTGAGAAAATCACTTTGATGTTAGTAAATTAACAGTATTCGTACAACTCATGTAACGACAGAAGACAAGGACCAGGCAACAGATCGTTTATTGAGAAAACTAAGAGATATTTATAGATTTTTATGTACATATTGTTAGCTTATTGTTAGCAGAGAAACAACCTCTTCTGATTGGTTATTTTCTCGCTGAAAGTCATTCTGTACTGCTTGTGGCCGTTTCTTAGAAAGTTAAGCCATATATCTGCGAATCGTATTTGCACACGCCAAGTCTGCTGTGATTGGTTGTTGAGTTCCTCAAGGTTAAGCTTTGTTATTGTTTTTTTCCCATGACCCCCATTCGGTACGTAAACATTGACGTAAATTGCTGTCCACAATTTTGGCTTGCAGACAGCTCTCACCACACTCATACCTGTGCTGCTCCATGTATCACAAACTCTATTGTCAGCAGAAGGTAAATAGTTTTGGATTCAAATACATGCAATAATCCTGAAAATGAGAGAGTCAGTCCAGTTAAATGATTATATATTTGTGAAGTTCAGCTCTCAGTACTAAGTAACAAGCGGTTTTTGATGTCCAAGCAGATAAACTGAATATGTCATTCGGTCTGAATATATCTAATTAATAGCACCTAGGAACTCATCACTCTGCAGATGCTTTCTGCAAACAAGTCTCAAGTGAAAAAAGAAAGGCTTCCTAAAACTTCTTTATAGTGATGTTCGTTCTGACCTATTTTCAGTACAAATACAACATACTAGACAATCCTGGATAATAAAACTGAAACTGAAACCAATGAGACATTCTTACCAGTGGTCAGACAATGGAAACGATTCGTCGTGTGGGCTGAGGACGGCAACAGTTCCTGGATCTCAGAGTTAAAGCCGATGTGACTGAGAATCACACCTAATAAGTTTTATACAGTATACAAAATAGAATATATTTTAATTGCATCAACGTCTGATACTGTTGATCACAACAGATGTTAACGCCTTTCTAATTATGAACCAAAATAAAACAGAAGGAATACTTAGAATATTAACTTGAATGTTATCATGTTAATTCCAGTTAAGCATTTTGTTTGTCCAAAATTTCGGCTAAGGGCGAAACACTGTTAACAATGTGAAAGTAAATTAGCCTAATTCTAATCCATATAAGAATATTTATCAGGAAAAATTCATGATTATTCTTACAAAACGGAACATGAAACTTTGCCATATTATTCAACATATTCATGTTTTGTAAATAGACAGTTAATTTACTTACATTCCAATTTACTTCTCAATCAGGGTAAACAAACTGGGTGTTATTTTAAACAGAAACCATTTTAGATACAAAAATTCAATATGTTTAACTTACTTGTTACTTTTAACTGTTTGTTATACCCTAATTCTTTGCACATGTATGTACTAAACCAAAAAAAGTGAGAATCTTTATTTTTTATGCGAATACCAGTGTGGACTAGGAATGTGAAGAATTTTCTGTGTAATTAAGCAGCATTTTGCAAAAGGAGTGATAGATACATTTCAACAGAGAATTCCATAAGTATTTTTACATGAAAAAATGACTAGGAGCTGGTCCTACTGATTTATAGTTTGTTGAACAAGGCGAGAACGACAAATATACCAGGATAATATGAACTCACCTTCTGTTATTCAGAGGATTCTTCTCAACTTGCCACAACCTGAACAACATAATGAATACACTCTACATTAAAGATTTGAAAATACATTTTTCGTGACGACAAGGAGTAATTGATAGGAATTAAGGGGAACAAAAGTCAGGAATGATGTCAATTGTTGAATTATCAAGGATTGGAAGGATTAACTGTGTATAGGGCAATAAAACCAACACTCTCTAGACTAGAGTTCAAAATTCTGTGTAGAAATAAGGGCGAACTAGAAAGATTATAACAACATAATAGGTTATGTAACTACATAAAATGTGTTTTTGCAAAGTAGCACTAAAAGGGTAGGGTGAGTAACGTTCAGATGGAACAATGGAATTTTCTAAACACGACAGATGATGTAATAAAACTGAGTACTTTGTTGTGCAAGTTTAATCACCAAGGTAGTGAATGATTCACCACGGTCTCTTTATGCATATACAGATTTTGTTTTAATCTCTTTACGACGATTCCTTCAGCAAGACGTAGTAAACCAGGTTTATTTTGTCTGTTGATTATTTGAACCCCTTTAAGTTGTCCACAGTATGACCAGTATTCAGTAGATGACTTTCAATCACACTGTTTAGTGACTGTGAGTCGTTAAGTCTGAGGCTCTTTGGCATGTGTTCAGAAATGTGAACAATAACCATTCTCTCTGCTCTTCCAATATATGTGATAAGTTAGAACTGCGCAACATAAAATATTGCGTGATTTTGAATTTTCAGTAACATAATAATTCCTGTGATCTTGTAACTTTGAATGGATGTACTTTGGCTTTTCTGAATAAGTAACAAGTAAGTATTCTAGTATTTCTTAAAATACAGTAGCGTTGCGGTTCATTTAGAATACATTAAACTAACATTCATTTAACGTTTCTAGTTTGAACTGATATACAGTAAAGTAACAACCATAATTCCCAGCTTTGCGTATCAGAAAAGTAATAATAATTCCTCAAAATATTCACAAATTACACATACAAATTATGATGTGCAATTGAAGGAACACAAGTAGCTTCCATTTCACGCTGAAGTATAACTCATCATACTTTGTGTCAGTCATACGCTTTACTACTGATTAACACAACAAAATTTAAGTTATAGGATCTATGAAAATAGATTATCAGAAGATGAAAGAATATGAGATAGCCTCATCATGATCTTTTTCATGTCACCCACTGATGCCTAACTCCTCACTTCCCATTCAAGTTGCACCTTAAGCCCTCTTTAGCCTATGTTCAACCTATCCTCACTTATGTCTGCATATTTGCTGAGTGATAGGTTGTAGGCTGTTCGTCACCCACCGGACTTCCGTGTTGCTTATCATCTCCGGTCGTTCATCTGGTCCTCAGTACCAAGCCAAACCATCTGTTCATGAAAGCCTGATGCAAATTCTTCTGTTGACCAGCGAAATCTCAGTTCCACATAAAAGCATTGAACTGACACCAGAGTCTATCGTATTTCCTAGCACTTTTCTTCACTCCACTGCTCAGTGGTCCGTGGAATATGCTTAGTTTATCCTTTTGATGTTCATGTCTACACCGATTCATTTACTTTTCACCGTCTATCTTTCCTTCATCATCTACCAGGTCTCTGTAGTTCGTCATTTACTATTCTCTCAATTCTTTTGTCTGACGGCCTATACAGGTTTCCTTCACACTGCTTTCGTAGATTATTAGCGTACCTTCATTCAGGTTTCCTCAGTAATGTCACTTAACGCCTCCAAACGTCTCGTGATAATGTGTTGAAGGTCTCATTCATAGCTTCGTCCCTTGCTTTCTGAGTGTAGAACTTAGATTGTGGTATATCTAAAGCTTCTTTGGAGGTTTTTAGATTCATCTCAACACTTCTCTTCCATAAATAGTGATCCCAGCCTACTTCTGCTCGTCTTCTCGATCTTGTTTCATGGAGGCTGCATCTTAACCCTCACAAGATTGGAATGACGTCTATCCGATTTTCGTTTTATCCATTTGATGAAACCGATGTCGCCATGTGTATATCCTTGTGCTTGTTCACCCTACCCTCAATCACGATATCGTTGAAGCCACAGAAGCCTGCAAATAGTTCATCGTTCTGTTTCCTTTCACCGAACGCTTTTCAGCCCATGACGGATTCTCTTCATGTATTGCCTGCTCTCAATTCATCATTTATATCACCATGTGGCTAGTGTTTTTCTCACTACTGTTTGCAGTTGACAGTAAAATATCTCCTTTTCAACTGGGTCAGGGTTGTTTGTGAGCAGCACTGTATAACTGTAAATTCCCTTTTCTTTGTGTTAAATCTTGCTGTTATGATTCTGGAGGAGAATCGTTCAAACTTCATGAGAAGCTAAGACTCTCTTGGTGAAATTATATACTTTGGGATTTTGTATGACACTGTGTGTTTGTGACACAGATTAGAAGTTATCTGCTTGTGAATGGGTGCTAATTTCTGTTTGGCTACATTATAGGTATAGTAGACTTGTTCTGAGAAGATAATTTCTTCAAAACAGTGTCAATTTTGTAGATTTTGATGATGAAATTGTACAACTGTGACTTCATGTACCTCCAACATACTCATATGTATACATACAAATGGGTTGAAAATTTTACATAGAAACAATTATCAGTTCATTCAGAGTTATGTTTTAATTTTTGTCTGTCAAGTAAATGAAATCAGAAAAGGAGGTTATATTTGATTCTTTTTCCCTAAAGTGTTTTGTTTTTCGACTCAACCGAAGACATACCTGCATAGTTTGATGAGACAGTCACAATATCCTATTCAAAACATCCGAGTGGTATATATTTATATATTGCATACATTCATGAGACTTTGAAATTTAATTTGATTTATCTGAATCAGATGTGGTGATGATTAAAATACACTCAACATGTCGGAAAAATTACCCTGTGATTTATTAAGGCCCCTGTGTTATTCTTTGATGATCCTTTTTAAATAAATTTTACAAGTTATCTTGGTCATCTTAAGAAGGACTATATTACCATAAATTATTTTGCTTAATTTAAAACAGATGTCGAGTACGGAGAATGACTAAATCATTTTAAGATACAGGAGTAATAAATAAATTAATGAGATCGGCTGGTTTGACAGATATAATGTTGCTCATTAGGCATCAGGAAGACAAAGTAATAAGGTCATGTAAGGTAGTTTCGTGTCTGAAAGGCTTTCAGTCTGATATCTTTCAAAATTTGTCGAAATAATCATTATATAGTCAGAGGACATTGAAGTTTTCCACTAATGCATTTAGTGGAAATTTTTCTGCTTGTATAGGTCACAAAAAGTAATTAAACATACTCTGTAATATATTCCGAAGAGTCTCATATCTTTTTCAGATTTAAAGTTATTCGCCTAGCGAATTTGACTAAAATGTGAAAGCTTCACTTTGAATACCATAATTTAAATTTCGGTGTCTCTTATTAACTCCATCACAGAAGAAACATGTCTAGCACCTAGAAAGTAAAATAACACTGTTTCGCAACAAATAATCAATATTTTCACCCACAAAGTTAGAGAAACCAACAAAAAGTGTTGATGGACAAACACTGGAAAATAGGAAGTAAATTTTAAATGCTCTGAATTTAATTTTTGCTTGGTATTTATTGAATAAACCCTTTTAGTCTGTTTCACACATGAGCTCCGAAGTGTGAATATCACTAGACTGGAAACTGTTTTAGATTCGGAAGTGTAATGTCACTACTGCGTCACAGACATTCAGTGTTATTTGAAACTGTTGTCCTAAACAGTGCATAAGTCAACAAGAACTAATCACTTTAATTTTCTGAAATCACAAACAGGAAGTAACAAAAATAAATAAGGGATACATTTGAGGCATAACGACGTAGTAGGCAGGCGAATGATGTTTTGGTGACAATAACATCATCCGTGGGCATGTAGATGAATTTACTTGATGAGCATCATATAAAATGAAACTCTTTTCTAATCACTATTAAACAAATAGATTTCTGCATTTTCGGTAAATTGTAAGTTTTAAAGATTTTCCTCAGTCTTCACATAACGCTTAAATATAAACCTTACAGTCTGTTATTTATTATTATTATTAAATGGCTGATGTCTTAAGACAAATTGCTTTCTTGCATATGTTGTCATCGGGTGCCAAATAAGTAAACACTCATAAATGATATGAACCTCAGTGTTTAGAAGTGTATATTTCTATCCGGAATTTCTTGAAAGTAACAAAGACAGACAACGTGTAAAGGAAGTGTGAAACATAAGAACACCAACAAGATTGTCTGGATTGAAATAACCATTTTAAAGTTTAAACTGCATTTCGTTAATTTAAGACCGGTGGTTTGCTACTTATTTCAAAAGCTTTTTCTATATCGCGAACTTATTTAGGTTTGTAAATAAGCCAACTACTATCTCCTGGTTATGATGAAGCAGTCATGTTCATGTCCCGATTTCAATTATTCAGAAAGATAATTTCTGACACTTATATTAACTTGCATTACTTGTAAGGGAGAGGGTAAGAACACTACTGAGAATTATTTCAAGGAAGTTGATATCAATCACAAACTTATTCAAAACCATGGAAGGGTGTATGACTGTTTCTTTGTGATTTGAAACTCCTCTTCATTCCCATTTACGACTTTGACGATGTTCTCTTCTAGACAATAGGGGTTATGAATCAGGTTCCTCTAAGTCAGGTAGTATGAAGAGCTAATTTTTGTATTCTATGCCTACCGGAAGTGTATTCGCCACACTACCCAATGTTAATGATGAATAACTTTCATAATAAGAAAATTATTTGACTCTGTGATGAGTAGAACATCAAACAGTCCACCTTTCACTTATTCTGTAGTGAAAAAGGACTAATTTTCAGGAGTCCGTTTCGACAGAAATCGATGCGTACAATGTGTTCACGGTAAACTACCTTTTAGGCTAACCGTTGTAGACACTGTTGAGAACTGTCAGTTTAGTGCTTCATGAGTTTCCAACTGATAAACTTTTATGTAAAGAAGCTATGCTGAAATTTAAAGTATCTCTGAAAACATGCATATATATATCATAATACTAGATAAAGTAAGGAATTGTGAATTTATCACGTATGACTGTCTAATGACAATGGGAAAATTATTATCACTTAGAAATTCATAACAAACACAAATATTCTTCACCATCAAATATGGTGAGTCAACCTTTGTAATAGCAAAAGGCGTGACAGATCTGTTGACTGAAATTTCTTAAATTAACTGGCTCAGTGACACCAGAAGTGGGACTTATGACAAAAAGTGAATACTGTAAATCACATACTTAATCATCTCACACCAATTCGCTTATGGGAGTTTAATGATAAACATACTTTGCTCACAATTTCAAGAGCATACCCGTCACGCTCAATATAATACTGGAAATTTTCGCCTGTTGTGAAATACAAAATTGGCTTCCACTAAAATTTCATTTACGGGTTAATAAGTTCCAGTTATTTATTATGTGTTGTTTTCATACTTGCTGTGGACTAGACATCTTGAAGTGTATTCATGCATCACCAATATGATGTTGTTTAGTTCATTTGTAATAAATTGTATAGATTTTTCTCAATGGACACCGTAAATATTAAATAAATTGCATTATTCTTAACTTGACCATTAATGGATCTCTGGTGATAACGAATATTACTTATGTGTCGTTGCATTAATTTATTAAAGACCTTGAAATTCTGCCACCTCTTCAGTGAGCGCATTACAAATGTGAGGATTAAATTAGTTTTATATGTATAATGTGTATTTCTTTGACGTTATTGTATACTTAGAAGTGCTGTAACCTTCATCAGTTCACAGATTATTTCTATAAAGCATCAATAGACTGAGGTTATGAAAACTAATCAAGTATTTCGTTCTAATGCGTCGGTGGTTTGGTGGTAGGACACTGGCCAACCATGCAAGTGATTCAGGGTTTGATTCTCGGCCTACTCACTCACTTACCTCGCTAAGCTGGTAGCAGGCCGAGTAAAGGAGGAGGGTTTGGTGTGGAGTTACTGACCGTGACCCATAAAAATAAACTCAGTGCTACTAAAATTTTAAAACTCTAGCTTGAAGCCCCATATTCCACGTGGAATGCAGAGGAATAAGTATAAATTTCGGTTTGATGAATGCGTGTGTTAACAGTACTGCTTCTCATACAAGTAAACATATAATATGGTGTCACATCTGAGTGTAGTTAGGATCCATGACCTGGGTGGTTCAGTTGCAAACCTTTCATTGTCTATCTTGACAACGTCTTCAACGCCAACTTCGAAATGAAGTGAACATCGAGAGTTCTGCAGAGATCAAATACCAGCATGCCGTGACTCCATTGATTTTAATTGGTTATCTTCAGAGACTTTCCTAGCATTGCTTTCACCTGCATTGGTACTTTAAGACTAACATCTAGTTAAAACGATCCCAGTATTCTGAAAGGAATTCAAGACATGCATGTCTCATCATCTATAGCGAACTTTCAGAGGTTATTTTCACTAACGTTTGCACACAGCACTTTTGTGTGCTGCTCGACTAATGTTGTGACAATCGACTATTTCATTTATGTAGGTTGCTTTCCTGTGTATATGTGTTTCTGTTATTCTTAATCAGTGTCACAGGGAGATATTTTGCTTGCTTAACTTGACTCCACCGTGAAATCATGGTAACACACATCTATTGCATCCCATTCCACAGTCATCTTACCGGTGATTTGAAAAGTTTCTGCAAAGTTATTTCGATTCAGCTGTGTAATGTTTGGATAGGTTTTGTCGTCAGCCATTATCTTTAGGTAGCCCGTTAGCTTTCTTGATGTAATCTTCCATGTCCATCAGCTCTGTAGTTTTTTCTTCTCTGTTGGCTCGTAGCAAGATCACATTTCTTGGCCAAGTTAAAATTAAAGCACCAATAACTACCAGTAGAGAGCAACCATACCAATGACCTTGAAACTCCCACTGAGAAAGTTACTGAAACCTAACAAATAATGTTGTCATCGTCAGAAGGGTTAGATGACAGTTAGTTTTGGGAAATTTTGAAGTTAGGGTTGGGCTCAGAGAAGATTGGGATTATTGTAAGGGTTAGAAGACCTAAGTAATTACATGCATAGGGTGTGATTAAATTGCTGTAGTGTTATAAGAACAGAACTTGTGCACTGTGGTCGAGTAATTTCTGTTGTGTGTAAAATTTTTTTGATAAAGTTTCATAGTGTCATACAGTAATATTTACTGATGACGTCTCGAACACAATTTATTGCTCAGTAAATATTACTGTATTACACTATGAGACCTTATCAAAATAAATTTTAGCCACAATGGAATTATACTCTATTGATACTCCAACCTAAAAGTGAGAGCTATTTTTATCACATGTGGGAGGAAGGTATCCTCTATAACACCTTTCTACAGTTTTTATGCATTTGTTTCTAAATATAGGTATTCCATACACATAAAATGTCTCCTTCACGTGATTGGTGCGTTCGAGGTCATTCAGTGATTGGTGGTTACTGGTGCTTAAAGTTTAACTTTGCTCATTTCTTCTACTTGTATTTCCTTTAGGCTGTTTTGTTCTTCGGTGCTGAGTTGGATGTGTTTTCTTCTACAAGATTAATAGTTTGTGTAATATGTGACGTATTGCATAAATGAGTAAAGTCCTGTTGTGTGACTCGAAGAACATGATTTGTTTATCAGATGTGGACTGTTAAATTGTGAACAACTTGTACTTAAAATATTAGAATATTTACTGGTGTTGGTTGGGCTGCATTTTATAGTCCACTGCACTTATTTATAAAGGGTCGCTCTAAATGTCAGTTACAGCTGTTTGCAGATTTAAGGAATAATGGTAAGCTACAGTGAAATATCAGGGCAATTATCTAAACAATATGGCGACGACCAACAGAGTACTTTGAATGAAAATGTTAGATAGCAGTACCAATAGGCCAATAACCTTTCGTATGTCTTTACATTTTTATTCCTGTTTATGAATTTGAATAAAGCAAAGACAGCGGTTTCAGCAGAATAACATGATATGATTTTATTTGGTAGGTTTCTCATCAATCGTGTACATTCCAAAAGCTCTTGTAACAAAGTTAGTATGATATTAGTTTAAGGAGACTGCAAACAATAAAACTGCCCAGAATTTACATTCAAATAAGTTAAAGACAAAAGGACCACGTTATTATTTTAAGATATTTGGATACGTTGTAAAAGGAGTTACTTAGTTAGGAGAAGAGATGGATATGTAATCAGATGAAAAAATTTAAGAAACTGAGCAATCGGAACATATGAAAATTGGAAACCACTTCTTCCTCAGCACATAAACCTGATGATAATTGACTTATACTCTCTATTAGTAATGCTAAATGATTTACAGGTGTCCACTTCATGACCCATATCAGTGAGGTACCTGTTGAAACTGTTTGATGTCTTTGACTTCTTCATTTGTGGTATACTATAATTCTCACTACTATTTTTATTCCTGTTTCTATTATTTCTATATAAATTATTACTGACTTATACAAATCATCAATTCCTTGTCCTTGTTACGCAGCTCCATCTTCAATATATCTAAACGTTCAAAAGATTAACTTTATCCTTCTGTGCACAAGTTATGTAAGTGTAGCTTCTGGCCAGCTTTTATTATTTTTGGAGTTTCCTGAAACTGATATCATGCTGCCTTTGTTTATAAACTTCTTTGTTCTCATATGTTTTGGATTGTTTGAGGCTGATGAGAGACCTACGCAATAAAATGATTTCACATTATTCTACTGAAACCGTTATTTCTGTTTTCTGTATTCTTTCACTGTAAAATGTTTCATACATGTCTGTAAACAAGATTAACTCTGATATACTCAAGTCCACAAACTGCGGAATTCTTACAGCATACTTCAGTATAAACATAGATGAATTTTGAAAAGAAATATTCAAATTCTCATGAATGTCATCAGTAAGATGAATAAAGTCAAATCATAATAATAATAATTTTTTTGAAATATATTATGTGATTCGATTACAAATGTAAAAGTAGTTGTATTATAGTGTGATATTTATAAATATATATTCAAGCATCACATCAGTTATCTTCTTCGAAAAAGTAATTTAAAATGCCTTTATCAATGGGAAAGCCAATGAAGAAGAAGCTTAAGAAGTTTGAAAACATTCAGAAGAAAAACGAACAAGGAAGAGATAAGAATGGTATCATCACTATTTACAAGTATAAGGTTTATGATTTCATTTATATATTTTTTACGTTCCCCTGATAAACAATATTTCTGTTTCGAACAGTCTTCTTCAACGCCGTATGAGTCAGCCACATATGCTACACTGATCTCGTACGCAAAGATCGTGCGCTGAAAAGGATACACTGTGATCTAAACAAGGAATTTCCCTTAGTAATTCTTGAAGTGTGTGTTCTGCGGATGCTTCATTCAATACTACAGTAAGCCTTTAGACTGTAATTTGTGTACATAAATCATTGATACCATATGACGTAGAAATGATAATTACGGCAGGTAGAAATAATTCACTTCAAAAGTGGTAATCTTGAATAGTTAGTTTCAAAATCCAAATTAGTTCACTGCAACAACATGGTGACACCTCAAAGAGCAGATTAAAATCAATGCAACAATAGAGATTTGTAGCTCAGAATAAAAAATAGGATTTACTGTTTCCCTCTGAGCTTTGAAACTTGATCCTGGAGAAGGTGTTTTCAAGTATAATCAGAAAAGATGCTGAATACCTACGGAATTAGGCAGTGATAAAGAACCAAATGATAGTAAAATTTATTTTTCTACAATAGGATAACTCTGAATACTTCATTTCATGCAACAAATGCCGGACTTCTTAACCTTCTGGACTCTAAATTTACAGTTGAATGCCAAAGTGAAAAGAACTTTGAATATGGAATCACTATTGCTTTCTCCGTATAACATTTACTGGTTACATACCAGTCATACTTAACTGCACACATCATCAGCTATATAACCATTATTTCTGTATTATTTGTTTGAACTCGAATTTATAATTGATCTTTTCCAGTAGGTTAGTCTTTCTTGACTAATTTAGTGCATATACCAAAGTGGCAAAACTCATACACGAAGTTGGTGAATGACAAAGAACCTGACACGAAGATTTATGAAACATTCACAAAAAATAAATAACAGCATTTACATCAGGTTGATAAAGTAAGTGAAAAGTGAGTGACTGAAATCATGTTGAGCAGTGAGGAAAATTAAAAACGTCACTCTAAGCCGTCGAACTACAGATCCCTTCGTCCAAAGGCTTAAGTACAGAAAAACTAGCGCAGCAACCTCTAATGATAAATAGATAATAGAAACTTTTGACCCTTAAAAGGAATATTTACAATAGAGATGGTTGTTTTTTCTGGTATAGAATTATTGAACATTTATTTCATTTAAGGGTCACAAAATAGAAAAGGTTTTAGCATTACCAAGTAACCCAAGAAAGCATTAGAATACATATTATTAGCGAACTAAATAAATGAAGTCCATAACTGTTTTATTCAAGATGCTGGTAGACTTCATTGACTTGATACTTGACATGTCATAATAACTGGGATATTTACTAATTGTTTATTCAATTGATGATGCGCCATTATTATCACTCCTAAGTGCTTCTTTTACGGGTACTCGTATGCATCCCATTACTAATAAATTCACATAATTAACTCACTCACTTTCGGTTAATATTTACATCATATTGTTTTGTCGACGTCAATGATCTTTTGTTCGCAGTGATTAATGTTTTGAAAGGATGGAATGACAGAGTCTTAATAATCATAGTAATTAATAAAATTATCGCTATTCAGTAAACATCTTTATATATGTATATGCATCCTTCTTATAGTGGACCACGTGATGATTTCATGAGGAACTGGATATTTTTATGCTCTCAACTTCTGTAATAATTATCCCTAATTAAGAAGTATTTCAAGTTTTACCATGAAGTGATATCAGTTGGAGGACTACTGAAAACCAAAGAGTACTGGAGAACTGCTTCGTCCTTGTTTGAGAGTCATTGAAAGTAACCAGAAGGTGCTGGGTTTGAACCATAGTGGATGCTTACTGTCAATTTTCCAAAGCATGACGAAACAACTCTCCAATGCTACTTGGTTTTCAAGGCATCTCTATCTGAAATAAAATTATGAAATACAGTAAAAGGAAGATTTTGAAGTCTACATTTACTTAAATAAGACTAATAAATGTACAATCCACCGGTATTTCATTGGTCTCCAATTTCCCCGATAAATACACATATTAGCAAGCTAACATACATTCATTGTTTGTTGTAGAATGCGGGACATGTATTATTATCGTTGTAGACTAGTTTTATTCATAAAGGTTACAGGGAATAAAGTGAAAAGCGGAGTTGGATCGATGTTCTAGTCGATAGGATATTTTACTTCAGTACCCAGTAGATACTTTTGTGGTATATAACAAGCGAAGCGTATCAAGGATTTGAATGCTGTATTACTTTACTTTGTTTTTAGGAGAAATATGTCAATTCTGTTCACCAAATAAGCTTATCTTTACTTTTGAAATTTCAGAACTGCGGAGTTTTGTTATAAGTAAAATACCCGAGAAAGTGTCACAAAATGAGTTGCATATTTTTAGGCCAAAGGAATATGAATCGCATAGTTTAGTCCGAATAGCTCACCTGTAACATTTATAAATAAAGCTGTGAATGACGTGAGTTCGAATCTTCTAAAGATTATAACTTATCTTGAAGTTGCAGATATGCTTTGCAGACGAGTGGAATGAAACACGAAAACTAGCTGCTAGGCCTCGAGATGGCCTACTACTGTGGATAATGGTTTAAGACGTTTGACGCAGTAAATCCATGACCACAAGACAGTAGTGAATTCGTGATTTGGTCTGGTTTGTGAAAATAAATGATTCTATATTTAGCAACCTCAAAATTTACTGAATAACTGGTTATATTTTAATTACAGATAAGAAAAGAGCAATATTCACTATACATGCATTGAAAAATAATGACTTCACAAAACATTTTGGAATGTTGAATTCTAAAAAGTTTTACCTAAATCAGTAGCTGTGAATCGTATTGCATTAACTGTCAACACGTTCAGTAGTGATTCACAGAAGGGAGAATATTCTTGAGGGGCAACACTGACTCGTGTAAGAATTACATTACATGGAATCAGCCCCACACTGCTGAATTCGTTTACCATATAGTTATTCTAATTTATTCTGCGTCGAGTGTATATTCAGTGTCATTAAGTATGAAGACCACGTAAATCAAAGATTAGAAGTGGTATAGTTACAGATTTTGCTATTTTGTTAAGACTGTTCAACAAGTAGAATATACACAAATGAGATGACACGCATCCTTCGCTAATCTTTTCAGACTTACATCACACAACGCATCCACGTACTACATGAATACTGAGTGCGTTATCAGCGTGCTAAACAACACTAACTATCATTGACACTTTTGATGATAAGGCTTAATGAAAATACAACTTAGATTTTTGGGTTCGTAGTCATTTCGACTATTTTCGTTGTATAATTTGTCACGCTGGTTGATGGTGTCATCAGTGTGCACGCCTAAATAGCCCTAAGCTTACACGGAAGGGATGTGCATTGCTGCATGGTTCTCAATGGTTTTCTAATAGATGTCATCTCATGATGAAATGACGATGAGGATTTATCGGTTTTCAAAAGGTCTGAAAGAATAAAAATTCATAATTGTGCCACCCACTTGGATTCAGATTCTTCTCTCAGGCCAATATTTTTGAACATCTCGGATTACACTATACTAATTCACATTGAATTTTCATTTGCAAATCATTGAATCCCCTATACATCTCAGGATGAATTCACTCCATGTAATTTAAACTCAAAATAGTTGGAATAATGAGTACCAAACAATGCCAAAGCAAACAAATGGAAAACAAAAAGCAGTTATTTTGACTTTAATGTTTTGTTGTCTAACGAGTTACGCAAACCTTTGAGATGATCAAGCAAAAGGTATTTGAAACAGAAAAAAGACAAATAATTCATGCAAGATTACACCGGGAATTCTTTCAAAACCTCTGGTACTGTTTGTCTAAGCTGTTATTTCATTGACTGAATTTCTCTTAGATATTTCAGTTTTCAACACAACGGTAGTAGTAATAACGCATCTACTTCAAAATCTTCTAAATTCGTGCTATGGAGAAGAGAAACTGTTATTTATCCCTATGTTTATCTAATGTTTGTTTGACATTAACCCCTAATCTCGAAATAGTTCTGGTTTGTTGTTTTCACGCACATATAGAGCGTTTTGTATTTAGTGATGCTAAAACAAAGGCCAGAGTGTTGCTGGTTGTAAAGTCGCTAAACTTATCAGTGAATTTGCAGTTTGTCAGGGCTATTTCAAACATAAAATCAGCATTGCTGTCAACTATCCTGATCGTTGTTTGAGACAGTAAAAAGTCTCTGTGCACAATCTGTTTTCTGTTCGTGTTTTCAAGTGCTGGTAGTATTGTTGTTATGGTGACTGACGCTGTGATTAGTGATTAGAGCAATTCGGTTAGTTTATCAATTTCATACTGCTTGTAATCCACTATGCCACACTCGTGCTTACATCAGAAACATAACAGAAACTATAGCTAATGCTGTCTATGACTGAGAATGAAAGCAATTTGACACAAAGAGAAATCTAAGAGATTAGCAATATTCTCTGTCAGCTATTTTACCATGAGTACTGTTGTGTGTATCTTGAGCTATAAGAGCGCTCTTTGACGTAACAGAATCTAGATTCCCATGTCGCCATACATGCTCCCGCTATTGAAGAGAATCGTTCAGTAAATCGGCTAGAATATTTAGATCATAAAATTGTAATCATCATCAGATCAAAGTATCCCTTCAAAAAGGTCTACGCAATTTCTGCATCTCATCACTGGAGATAATAAAAGCATCTTCACTTACTATTCGAAATATCCGGGGCTAGAATAAAGTTTGTATTCATAAGAAATATTAAGAGCCCAGAGTAAGGGTGGTGCTGTGTACTCCCTAAGAGATCATCATGCATAATTCAGCATTACACAGATTGACTTCCTCATGGCTTGCACGGTAGAAGAAGCTCTGATAATGATGATGAAATGTGCTTCGGTGGCACAGGACGCTCGCCAACCATGTACATGGTCCGGGGTTTCGATCCCCGGCCAACGCACACCTGATATCAATGGTTGGTCTCCTAAATTTTGGCTACCAATATCACATGCTGAAAATTCCATACTTGTACCAAAATACTGTGTGGAATCAAGCTGTAATCAAAATTTTAAAAAAAATAAAATATGTGGTCAAATTTAGCAGCTTACAGAGTGCCAAATAAATGAAAAGGATTTGCATTGTTCTGTTCTATTTATTGTCCTTTTCTTAATTGGATATTTTTTCTTGACAAATGTCTGTTTTTTGGTATTTGTCCTCAGTAATTCAGAAATATGAGAGCGTCAACAGGTGGAATAATTTAATTAAAACTGTCAGTTTCTTCTGAAGGTTTAAATCAAGTGGGTGGTTTTCACAGTTGAATTCACCTTTAATTTAAAAATGAATATTTTTAATACCTACGTGTTCTAATCAGAGTGTAAATCTGGAATCGCCAGTGCCCTTACAGATTCATATGAATGAAATACGAATACTGGAGATTCAAATAAGGGATTCAAAGTGTCTGTCAGTTCGAATAGATAAAAGAAGTTAACTGACTTTTGATCACCATCAAGTTAGAATTGTAGGTCAGTAAACTGAACACTGCCGTCCACACATGCTGTGGTTGGCTGCCTAAATGATTGTGATACCTAGTTTTACAATGAGCGTAATTCGTGAAATTTACATACTACTAGCCTCATCTTATCTCCTACTTTCAACAACTGTTCTCGCAGCCATGAAGGACGGAGGAAGGTGCTGCGCAGTATGTACATCCTTTGGTGGTTAGTCATGTGTCTCTTTTATGCTAGACATGACGTAATGTTGGTAAATGTCAAAACAGCCCTTTGTATCTGCGCTGAGATTTCGTAGCCATCAGTCCATTAGGGCTGATATAATGTCTGAAAAAAACAGAGTGACCAACATATTCCAACATTTGTTATTCTAAAAATAGGAGTTGGTGTAGGCCAGTGCTGCAGCAATATCTTGTATCTGACAGGAGCTAATTCCATGCCAAACATACTAGGATCTTTGCTTGACAGACTGCATTTTGTTAGCAACCCCCACTTGATAAAAGGGCTATATCATCTACATACTCGCAATCAGTGAAAACTCTCCCTAAACACAAGTCAATCCCTAAGTAGCTCAAGTGGATCAGAGCCCTATCCACTAGTATATAAATTAAATGGAGATATTAGGCATTATTGACGGACACTACCGGTTGCTGTCTCTTCAGATGACAACACTCAGTGAAGTCTTATTCAGTTGCATGAATTTGGGTAGAGTACCCTGATTGATTAATGCAGCTTACATTCTCTTAGAGTCAGCAACTTGATAACATGCACGAAAGGAGCTCCAACGAAATGACCTTTAATCTGCGTCTGGATCAATTGTCTGGTTTATAAATCATATGGGAAAATCAAACTCCCATCGAAACGCTAAGGCCAGTCTACTTTTGTGGATTCTATTTCCTAAGCAATGCCTTATTTTCCCATCACTGTGAAGCGTAGAACTTACACTGGGTTATGGGTTCAAACTGTGTCCCCCTTGCTGGGTTTCATGTAGATATTCTTATTATATAATTGGAAGGCTTGTACAGTCAACAGTCAACTCTAAGCAAAGGTTATTAAATATCTTACTAATGTACAATTTTGTGTATAAAACGTTCTTAAAAGTGCTGTAAATTTCTACCATTTCAAACAAATTAGATGTCTGAGAAATCTAAAAAAATGGAGGAACGTCTTACACATTATCGACATATGGTACAACAGCTGTGTGATCCTCAAGTAGCTAGTGCTTTTGCGGAGGGTCTTCGTAAAAATTTATGCACTGGGAAAAGTGATTCTCATGTCAATTCATACACTGCTTCAACATCGTCATCCAGTTCACTGTCTTCCTCGCGAACAGAACCAGATAGTAAGTGTTGAATTTCGTTTATTTCAGGAACTGGTTTAATTCTTGTACTGCTTTTTTCAATGCCGTCAGTTAGAAGTTGACAGAAGTACAGTAGTAATATTGCGTTTCGTAGTCTGTAATATGTGATTAGTGACTAGTCTGACAATAGCCTTATCACCGCCTTTTATTGTTTCCTCTCTATATACACAAAAGTATATTTCATTTCTAAATTTTCATCACTGGAAGCTACATGTTCAGTCGTCACAGTGATGTTTGTTCTCATTCAACAAACTAAACAGTTTTTACGAGTCGATCGCGGATTGATATCACCTGAAGAACCACTGAAAACCATGTAGTACTGGACAGCTGTTTCATCCTAGTTCGGAAATCATAGGCAGTACGCACCCACTTGAAACCGTTTACTTATCGTCAGAGCAATTATTATATTTTAGAACTGCTCAAGGTATCTTGGATAATAGAAAAACATGTTCAAGAGTTTTCGTTTAGGAATTCGATTTGTATCTCAAGCTTGATCACGGATTGATATCAGTTAAATAACCATTCAAAACCAGGGAGTCCTGGACAGATGTTTCGTCCTAGTTAGGGTAGGTGCGTACTGCCTGGTTTTCTAACCACCACCACATTCGACTAACCGTAACTTTATCAAGGATCTCAACTCAGATCGTCCTGCTGCATTTTGGTCACTGAATGAGAAAGAAGAACTCTTTCCCACTTTAACCTACTTCATCTTGGCAAGTTCCAAAGTCTGAATCCATGAAACAGATAAAGAACACCATTTCTCCTGTTCTGTTTTAGTGTTTCCCTTAGAGTGGTGGTGATATTATTGTTCTTCTGTGCTTTTCCGTATCATATTTCAGTCGACGAGTCTTTCATCAATAGACGGAAAGTGCCGTCTAATGTAGTCATTCCACGCAGCACACAATAATTTTCTTCGATGAAACACACAATGATACGGTGTTCTTAACTAATGACGTTTACAGCATAATTTATGGCTCGTGATCATACAACGGTGCTCGCATGCACATCTATATATATACACATCTGGTATGTACTGCTTCATTCCTACTGCAAGTGTTTAATGTAGATTCCCTGCAATAAGACTCAGTGATCCAGTATTTCACTTTTTTGTACTGTAGCGCTCTCCAAGCCGATTGTGTCAGTGCGTGTATTACGACTATTGAATTCTTCAAGTTAGTACTTAATTTTGGGTTATGTCATTCTACAAGTAGCGAGATTCTTATGCTTTGATAAACTACCTGACCTGTCTGTTAGATTGACCTGTGCAGTTAATCTCACAGTCATTGCAGTGTATTTCATAAATTTTTATTTTGTTTAATTGGGTTCGTCGGTCCTCTCATAGTCTGTACTTGAGCGAGTTTTAGGTTTGAACACCACCCTAGCTCCTTCATTACTAGAACTTTTATTTAGGGTATATTCCGTATTCTTCCCGTCTATGGCGACCTCGCCTAGTTTTCTAGCCGGTTCAACGACCGGGAAAAGAGGGAGGGTTAGGCGTGAGGCTACCGATCCTACTCCAAAAAACCTATCAAACTTCTACGGAAACTTCAGCGCACAAGACAAGTATTGAAGGTACAAAAAATAAAGAAAGCAAACTGCTTCGCTAGAATCGGATAGGCGAAATGATGCGAGCTGTCGAAAGTCTTCGGGATGCATTCAGCCGATGTGTCTTCTCTCAATGAAAGCAGGAATAAGAATGTGGACGTGGAACGTTCGTACAATATACGAAGCTGTCTGGGAAGGCTGCTCAGGTTACTGAGGAAATGAGAAGATATGGCATAAAGTGCTGGGTGTCTGCGATAGCAAATAGAATGGATGTAAACTACCCAAAGTGTCAATTGTAGAGCCAGTAATCTGCTCCCGTCATCCAGACAAAAACCACGAGTACACTGAAGGAGTGGCGATCACAATGTCACCAACAACAGCCAAAGCCCTAATGCAGGCGGAACCAATCTCCTCCTGCAGGATAGTGATAGCTAGATTCAACTCAAAAGCTAGGGTGTTTATAATTAACCAATGCTACGCACAGTGCTGCAAACAATGCGGAACAAGAGAAGAAGGAAGATTTTTACAGACAACTACATACAGTAATGGACAACAACCCAAATGGTGACATCAAAGTTCTCATGGCAGATATCAATGCCAAACTGGATGCAGATAATACAGTAAAACTCATCATGGATTGAGAGACTCTAGCTCAGCGAAATGAATGAGAATGGAGAACTGTTCAAAGAATTCTCCGCCTTTAATAAGTCATTTATTGGAGGTAGCACGTACAAACACAAGGATATACACAAAGCAATATGGATTTCGCCTGACGGACACACGACAATCCACATAGATTTCATCTCAATGCTGCTCAAGGAAGTGGAGACGCAGTCGGCCTGCTGGATACAAAGTCGAGAAAGAAAGCAGATGTGGGCTCAGACCATCATCTAGTTCAAGGAAACTTCAAAGTGAAACTAAAATCCCTCGAAACAACTGCAGACAGGCCACTGTCATTCAATTTCAACATTCAGAAACTGAAAGACAAAAGTACAAGAGATGCATTCACTAGAAATCATATCAGAGCGAAGTCGGAGACACTAGGTAGTATCAGTGAGGACACCTGCGTGGAAGAACATTGGAATTAACTTTCTGAAGGTGATGTTCATGCAAACGTTCTGGAAAGAAAGAGACAAGACAAGGAATGGCTCTCAACGGACACCTACCTGGAAGCTGATGGAAGAGAGAAGTATGGTGAAGAAGATAACTCAATGCAAAGATGAACAAGAGATGAAGAAGCTGAGTTCAGTGTACACTGCACTGAATAAAGAAGTGAAGAAGAGTGCTAGGAAAGACAAAAGACAATTCTACAACACACTGACAAGCAACTGAAGCAGAACAGGCAGGCCGCAGGTAGAAGAGACCTCAGTGCATAATATCAGGTAACTGGGTCTCTATCCAAGAAGAAAGCAACACAGGAGAGACCTATAAAAAGTGATCACGGGAACCTAATTACCAAGGAGGAGAGACAAATCAAACAGTGGGTTGATCACTTCACAGGATTCTTGAATCGACCACCACCTGCAGCTTGATCAAAAATGCCACCAACAGCACGCACACAACTGCATGTTAGTGGACACCAATCCTTCAATGAAAGCAGAAATCTTGAATGCGGTCAACCTACTGGAAGCCAGCCGGAAAGTCGGTAGGAACAGACGGAATCCCCCCAACTCGAAGCGCTGAAAACGAACCCAGAGACTCAGTTAGACGTGCTCACGCCATTACTGCAAAAGATTTGGAAGGAAAGAAAGGTGCTTACTGATTGGAAGAAGGACTGGCTACCTTGTTAAGTTACCAAAGATGGGCGACTTATGCCTGCCTCTGCAAAACTGGCGTGAAATCATGCCCTTATCCAGGCCAAGTAAAATACTAAGCCGCATCATCCTGGGTACAGAACTCCGCCAGTCCCACCAGAACAAGCTGGATTCAGAAAAGGCAAATCATGTGCTAATCAAATTGCATCAATTACCATCAACGGGAGAAATTTGAATGAGGTTGCCTCCTTCACTTATTTAGGAAGCATCGTTTCAACTACAGGTACTCGGCACGGATGATGTCAAAGTCAGGATCGGAAAGTCAAGATACACCTTCCTCAACCTGAAATCAGTTCGGAAATCTTCTACACTCCACAGCATAAAGAACAAGATTCGGATTTTCACCACAAATGTGAAGTCAATCAGTTCTCCTATATGGTTCAGAAGCTTGGCCAGCGTATCACGAAAAGGATTTTCAGCAGGTTACAGATTTCTATGAATGGTTGCCTTCTTTCCATACTGAAGATTAAATGGCCGGCCGGCCAGAAAGAATTAGCGACAAACTAACTAAGAATCTATCGTTCAACAAATATGTGGGAGAAAATGGAGATGAGTTGGATACAGGCTAAGGAGGCCGTCGAATGATATCGTGCTCCAGGCCCTCGAGTTGAATCTGAAGGAGAAATGACGAGTGGTTCATCCAATGGTTACATGGATAAGAGGAGATGAGAGACTATGGGTAATCGCGGGTCTAGCTGAAGGGGACAGAAGAAAACAGAACAAAGTGGAGGTGTGCTGTTGAAGCCATATGTTCCACTTGGAACCCAAGGGGATCAGTAATAATTAAAAGTTTCTTATCAGCAGTTTCACAATTATTTCTTTTATTGTAACCTTTTTGAACTTTCTAATCGATTTTAAGAGATGTTAATATGGCAGCAATGCATCCGCTCTCTATCTCACACCGTTTCGTTTCATTATTTAAGCTGTCTGATATGCTACTTAGAGTATTCTATGCGTTGGTTAGGGGATTAGTTAATTTTATCTTTACCAATAACAAATGCGGTGAGTCAAAGCATATGCTATAGTGCGTTGAAAAGAATTTGTCATTACATTGTTCAAGTGCGTTTATTTGATTCAGTACTGATGTTATAGTATGCTTTTAGTTATTTGAATATTCAACCTTACACGTTCTTACCTGAATTACATTCCATACTAGAATCCCACTATAAATGCATTCGTCACACCAGCGTCAGTTCATCCACAGCAACCTACCCAAAGTAAAGACGAACCAATTACTAACCAAAGATTTCAAAGGAATCCAGTGTCGCGTCAGAAAAGGCCTTCGAATACTGCACCTCCGGAATGCAGACCATCTTAATAACTTTCTTTTCAACTATTTTGTAAATATTTCTTTCTCATAACAGACAAAATTGCACAAATGTTCTTAATTACTCCAAACTTTTGGTGTTTACTGATTCGTGATATTCGCAAGTTACGTTAGTTTTACAGTTTCTTAGAGACATACTGCATGTCTGGTGTATTTCCTTATACGCAAACTATCACAATTACAGACAGATCCAAGTAGTCAAACACGAACATAGGGTTTAGCAGACCAGCTCAAAAGCGTTTCGATTGCCGTTTTCATCTGCTTGTGTGTTATTGCTATACCATGGATAAAAATCGAACTGTTCATTGTCGGGCATCATAATAGATATGACATGATTGCTCTAACTGCCAGACTTTCACTTCTTCGAAACTTGGTGTCTCTCTCTGGGTGTAGACATTTAGAATAGAGAAGTAAATTGTGATTGATTTAATGAAGACTGTTAGAATGTCCGAAATTGAAACAACAAATTCAGCTATAGGTTGCTGTCATTTTCACTCCTTCGGCGAGAACATCTACAAGATTTAGACAAACAGTAGCTCTCTCTCAGAAGCATCACTATGAATGTATCTCACTGTTCTTAGTTATTTCCTTACCGTGATATGTAACAGTTTCATTTTACTAAGATAGGTATCACGTTGTAAAACGACCGACAAATCTGATATGTCACAATAGTTTACGTGCTTAAATCCCCATCTGATGGTGTGTTCCACTTCGGGCTGGTGATTGTGCCTAATCTAAACTATTTTTGTCATCTCTGTGCTAGATAGAACCTGAAATACAATTTTCGTCAAAATTCTTCTTAATTTAGCGAAACACCTTAGGTGAAAATTGAGTTCCTGACATACTAATTTTATTCAGCTGGGAAAATGGTGATAAGCAACTGAAAAGTGTCTGTGACTAAGCGAATAGAATGACTACTGGTTGTTTTGACATCGAAGCCATTTGGTTTAATATCGTTAAAAGAGCGGTAGGGCATTCGTACGAATAAATTGCTGAGTCACGATAATAGAAAAACACATTCTCACTTGACGACCACAACAAAAGCAATAAAGTGGTTGCTCAACTGCTGATTTTTCTGGCTAGAAGCTCTGCCTCTGTCATCAGACACACATTATCGGCATAAGAATTTCGCATTACTGTGGAGCAGTTCGCGTATTTGCACATTAGTTTGAGTAAGAGCACTCATTAAACCCAATTTTTTAATCCAGCCTATGTCACGGCTTCAATTTCGAATAATAACAAAGTAATGGCGGATAGCTAGTTTCTAGATCAAAAGTAAACTACCCAAGATCGTTCCTTCAATGTGAATCTATGTCCATAACTGCTCCCCTGAAATAGCGGAATATAATATTTTGACATTGTATAGAAGAGGAATATAGAAGTGACGCAACGCATATATTTTATGTAAAAGTGTACCACAATATTTTCACTTTTCTTCATTGAGGTAGGTTATAATAAATTCATAATAAAATAAGTCAAGATAAATACTGTACCGGGTACATCGACAGCACAATATTCGCGAAAGTGTTCATACTACAGATAAGTTAAAACATGTTTATGTCTGGAAAACAGAATCTGGCAGTTTGATTGGTTCAATCGATATATTTGCTTGCTTCACTGACTCCCGAAAATCAAGGCCGAATGTAGACCTATAAATACAAAAATAAACACTAAGACTCACTTTGTTCTTTCATCATATATGGCGAAACAATAAAACATTTTCTACGAAAAGTGGGGAAGCAGTTCAGCTGAGTCTGCAATTATTTTCATTCTTGCTGACTCTATGTGAGATATGTATATATGTAACAACAGAAGACAAGGGCCAGGCAACAGATCGTTTATTAAGGAAAATCAACACATATTTATAGATTCTAATGTACATTATTGTAGATTATTGCTAGTAGAAAATAAAGTCTTTTGATTGGTTGTTTCTCACAGAAAGTTAACCTTGCATCTCTTTGTGGCTGTGTCAGATCATTCATATGCTAACTGTATCCGCCTACGCAAAGCCTTTGTTCTCATTTTCTCACCACCAATATTGGGGACATAAACATTGACGTCAATTACTGTCTACCAACTTTGGCTAGCAGCCAGCTCTCACCACATATATAGGAATGAAATTGCACAATATCTAGGTGTCATTACAAGAAACAGATACACCAACACGCTGGTCAGTTAAGTCTCGTAAATCAATCGGAAAACCCAGTAGAACCACATTTATCTACACTTAGTCAACAAGTTAACGAATTATCTTTTGAGTCTATAAAATGCCTGCTTCTGGATTTCACTACCGTTAAGAATAACAAGCTGATATGTTGCAAGTAAATACACGACGAAATTCAGGAGTTCTAGGTTAACGAGGATAAAGATGTTATATGACACATTTATGGAATGCTTTCAATTGAAGATTTAATATTCTTTGCATGACATAAGCCGGAGACTTTATATTCAAATTCTTTTGAAAGTCAACGAGTAAGCACAGTTACGCATGACGCCCAAATCGCCTTCGCGTGACTGACAAGCTGGAAGTGCACCTAGTAAATGAACTCATTTGAATTTTAATAGAATACAAACTTAAACAAAACAGTACAGGGCTTTGAGATACGTTGACGACATGATAGTATTGTACTGTTGGGAACACCGTTTTATCCCGCATCTGTCAAATCGTGGATGACAGTTCTTGTGAGAATATTTTTCGCTAAAACTATTGTATTGAATTAAAAGTAGGTTTTTTCGTATGGCTTCGTCAAGCTGACCAACGATTCATACAATAACCAAAGCTACATTTAACAGTAGGCACTACTTCAATTTCTGATAACTTTTTTTCTTAGTCATATGGTGCATAACTGACCGAAATAGAAATGTACTTACCTATGTTTATAGCACAATATATTTTCACTTATTTACGCGTTTAGTTTACTATTACCTCTGCATCCCTTCATTCTGTTTACTACGTAGTCGCAAAGTCTGACAAATGATACCCATTTGTTAACAATCTTCAATTGCTCTTATCTACGTCGCATATAATGATTATAGGACGTTACTTTACCTTATACTGATTGTGTGTTTTTTTCATATGAGTTGTATGCAACTAAAGAAAAGTTATAAAATAAAATTATTTATTTCATTCGATAAATTTTGTTTTTCTCGGTCTCGTCGCAGTTAAGGGCAACCTTAGATGATGATCCGCATGAATGGTATTTTATGTGAAATAAATTCAAAATGAAACGATATTATTAACCATGCCTACAGTTACTAAGAAAAAGTACTTAGAAAGAACTACACAAACCTTGGTGTAAAATCTACTGAAGAGATATTTTCCGTAATGCGAGGAGACTTTTCTTTCTGTAACAAGTATCCATTCCTGTGCAAATTTAAAAAATACATTTAAAAGCGCAGAAGTAGGTATTCTTAATATTATACAATCCATAATACTAGAAAACTAGATACATGGATGGGAGATAGTGATTATCACCACTCGGCAGTCATGCTTTTGTGCTGTACTTCGTTAGGGTTGACTGATATCTAATAAATTAAACAATATGACAAAAATTTATTTCAATTTGGACTTCCCCATTCATTGATTGGATCGAAGTGTTCGGCCTCTGTTGACACATTGGCCCCTTGTGCGAATGCTCCGACGATGTCTGAGGATTTAAATCGAAGTAATTTGCTGGATGGTGACTAGCAGTGGAATCCAGGATGCTCATTTCGCTACATTTGGTACTCATCAGATGGATGCAGCAAGTCATAATAGTATATTAAATATTAACTGATACCCGTTGCACAAAAGTTAACTCTCTTGGCCTAAGCAATCTAGTGGATAACGCTTTGATGTTTGAAACTATGGGTACTGAGTTCCAGCCTCAGTGGGAACACCGTCACTCACTGGGGATGCGGGCACATCCAGTTGACGAGTCCTAAACAGGAAGAAACGCACAACCTGGATTCCACTGCTAGTCATCATTCACCAAATTATTTCAAAAATGACGGAAAGTTGTGACTGTGTATCACCCAGCACAGTATTACGATCGCCACATATCGCTGCAACACGTGTGTGGTTTTCGATCACCAGAAGACGAGTTGCATGTACATCTCAGTCATATTTCAACACATTAAAAATATATAAACTGAAGAAATATTACAACACTAGGTAGAAAAATGCGTTGACGAATAATAGATTCACTATTCTCATAAGATATAACAATGTACGCATTTATTCAGTTTTGTAAAACTTTCTGACATCAAAAAACAGATGAACAGTTTAACGGTTCGCTTTTCTAAACACGTTCGTATAACCTGGAGATTTTTAACGGCGCTTTACTCCTAATTGCTCTCTTAGTCCACTTTATGAAGGTAGCTAATCGTCTTCATGTTTCCAAAATAGTGTTACTGTTCTGAGTGCTACTTACAATCAGATATAAGTAGTCTATCAGTAAACGAATTCAGAAAAGTAACAGTATGTTTTGGACACTAGAAGAAGGTAGTCGAAGAAAAGAACTGTCACAAGAACGTTACAAACACTGTGCAGAATCCAACATGCTATCGAATGTGTTTACATTCAACCAATTTGCAAATTATGTGCAAATAAAGCATTGAAGATAAGGCATACCAAATTTATGTGCCCACACAATGCGTTTATCGCAATAAACATTCCTTCCAGCCTCATCAGGTTTTACTTCTTTACACTACTAAATCATAAGATAATTCGTCTCGATACGAGATCTATAAAATATAAATGAAATGTTAGTTTGGGGAAATTCTGTAGCAAGTTACCATGTGTGGTCGTTCGTCTAAATGAGAATAACAGTAAAAGTAATATAGAAAGCTTAATTTATAGAATTACGTACATGGATAGCTAATATGTTCCGTCTACTATTCACGCTTGGAATGGAGTGGACACAACAGATGCACTAGAAAAAGACACAACAATATACTACACAGAAAAGGAGAAATACTACTGCTCGATGGTGAATTCGTTGCGCACATGTATAGGCATACAGCAAAGCCCTTTAAATAGACAATGGTGAGTAGTTAGCTACACACTCATTGGTGGATGTAAACCTCAGCAGAGCTCTACAAACTAAGCTGAATTGGTGGTATGTGTAATTTAATGATGCGATATTATTAGAGAACCCATTGAAAATGATTCGTTTAAAAAATTATTTTCTCTCCTCGAAAGGTATTTGTGGGTGGGTGTGATATACTCTACTCCAATTTACTTTTCACAATGACGTTGGATTTAATCTCAAGCTGTGGTACTTACCAGGCTATCATAACTCCATTGTCTGTGCATAGATGTGGTGGGGGAGACACAAATTTCATGTTGTAGTGATTAGCCACTTCTGTCAATCCAGCTCGAATAACTAAATTAGCTCCGACACCACCAGACACAACCTATAAAAAAGGTAGACTTAGATATTCATATAATGTACAAAGTTTAAGGGGTGATAAATGTGACAGATACTTGATACTCAAAATGAATATTCCGTCTAGTATTTCTACTCTATCCCCTGTTCTCAGAGGTGAACTCATACATTAGTATTTTAGGCATCTTCCGCATTTAGCTAAATAAAGACACTTGAGCATCGTAGCAAAATGCTATTCTAATATGCACATAAGAATGTTTGCAATGGTTAAGTCCAGAATTATACTAGGATATACTTTTCATAGTTTCAAACTTTGAAGATCAAAAATATTTCCTGTCTCCGAAAAATTTTT
The DNA here is from genome assembly GCA_944472155.2 of Trichobilharzia szidati. Classification (NCBI taxonomy): domain Eukaryota; kingdom Metazoa; phylum Platyhelminthes; class Trematoda; order Strigeidida; family Schistosomatidae; genus Trichobilharzia; species Trichobilharzia szidati. The sequence continues at coordinate 91,052,134 of OX235271.1, read as the reverse complement.
ACTTGTAATTGCAACTTTTCCAGTTGAATTGAATGGCACCGATACATTTAAGAGCATTTCAACATTTTTGCAAAAGATCAAAACCACACTAATACAGGGATATAAATTCACACAGTGTTGGCAGGTGGGAAGCAGGGATTATTTTACACAATTCTATAGTCGCATAAATAAGTTGCTCTTAATTGTCCACCTTCCTCTTTTCTTCCTCATCATCCGTCTGAACTTCTTGTTGCTTAAAACAGTTTAAATCTAAACGCTGTCTATCAAATGACCTAATGAACACTTTCACCAGAGTGATACTAATCATCTTCACTTTCAACGTGATTTAATTCGGTCACTTAGGCTCACGATGGTGAACACTGGTGTATGCTAATTGAATGCAGGTATATACGTGAAATTCGACAGTATTCAAAACACTCCGGATCAACTCCTTTTTAAATGAAAAGATAACGATCGTAATTCCATAGGCTCATTTGAAAGCGTGAAGTGAGAAAGTAGTGTCTAACAGTTGTTTACTTGGTCAAATAACAGAATATACAACATTGCAACGTAAGAAGACAGATGAGCATGAAACTATTGTTCGTTTTATTGAAAATGTGATGAACTTACTAAAGCAGTAGGACGAGTTATTTCAACATTGGAAACATTATCACCACCATCACCTTGTAATATGCAATATTCAATGGCACGTTGTACACGTCGACAAATAAGACGTGTTATTGCGAACTGAATGGATGCACAGATATCAGCAATATCTTGGATTGCTAGTGTATGTCCACTTCCTAGGAAAATACGAAATGATGATGACTTACAGTAGTGAAGGATAGAATGAAAGCACAATTATCTCGTATTATTCAAATACAAGTAGCCCATACAACCTAGGTTATACTTTCACGGGGGAAAATCAAAATTCCCTACATCTTGTATTTCATTTGCATACTAAGACAGCACAATTTATGTACTCAAGCTTTTGCATTATATCAACTTGTATTAATCATCTTTCTGTCATTATTGTTTGACGTAAAGTAGCAAGTTCCTGTATCGTGTAGTCAGCTACGCCTATAATTACTGCTGCAGTACTACATGATTGGTGTTGCTGTAGTATGTGTAAAAGGCATTAGACATGTGACAGAGTAATTGTAAGTCAACTCTATAAACCAACAGCAAACAAAGGATTACAATTATTCAAACTTACATACCACCGGTTGTGGATTCCAATTTATCTATTAAATGCTCGGTAAACACATGGATCCCAGTGAACGAGAAATCGCAGTCTTTAGATTGTGAACGTGGTAAAGGCAAGTCAAAACGACGATGATTGCCACTGTAAATTCTTGCAACCATTTCAAGAGCTTTCCCACCGGCTATGTTCTTTAATCTTTCATCCCCCAAACGATTCAATCTAAGACGCCTGGCGAGCTGAAATCGTAAAAGCAAATATTTCAACTGTTTTAATCCAATATTATTAAGCTCCAAAAAGTTTATGTAAATTGATTCACTAAGGCAAGAGCAATTTGTAACACATTGATGACCTTAAAAAGTAAATACGTATGTTCTCATGGGAAGAGAGAAAGAACTAGAAGAATTAAATTATTGATTGTCTGGTCGTCTTACAGATCCATTTTACTTCCACAGCGAGTATTCATTAATACACAGTATTGTATGACTAATGGTAGAATACTGGTGTCCGATTTTACTCGGAAACTCCTAATATTCGCAATGGAACTTAAAAATAGGAAATCAGTTTGAAAACCTTGTTTTCAATCAACAGGATCTTCACAACTTTAGTAGTCGATGAAAAAAGTTTGGTCGAAAATGCCATAGAAAGAGAAGAAAGTCGGATCATAGCGTTAGAGGCGAATGCATGACTGCTAAGCTACCTGACTTAAATTGTTAACAAACAAGAGTCTTTATATGTTGAAATAAACGAAATGAATTAATCTGAAACTTCACTTAACGGTAACTTGAAAACGAAATATCAGGGTACAGAGTAACTAACTTTGCCTCACTTTATGTACGAAGCCTACAGCAGTGCTAAAGTAAAGCTCGGGGATTTGGAACGAACGCCTGTTTTCTAGAGCTGGCAAGTTCTCAGTTGATCCTCAAATGACTTGATATTCCACACAAAATGGCACTCTGATGTTTTTCAGCATGATCGGCACAAATTCCGCACTTTGTGCTGTTTTCGGCATTATCAGCAATAGTTCAGAGTATACTGTGTTTGTTTCTCAGGGTTATTTCAGATCTCTCTGCCCCAATTCAGCAAAAACTAGCATTGTTTCACCACAGCCGCATTACTTAAGAGTTCAGTGCTAATTTTAAACACTACCAGTATTAATGCAGGTCCTTTTAATCTCGCAAAATATTCATCCACCATAAAACGACATCGTCAACGCACAGTCCACAGTTAATTAAAAATTACTGTAAGCTTCGGTAAGACCATAAATGCATGATAAAAGAATGGCTACAAAACTCACTTTATCAAGAACATCACCTGGAGAAGCATCTAACGCTGTACCTAGTAAAATGTAGTCCTCGACTCCCTGAACAATACCCAAAAGACCATGACCACCACTAATTAAAAGGATCAAGTAGGGGAATTCCAACCTAATATGTAAAGAGATATAGAAAGGTTATGGACAATTAAAATATTTGGTATTGTTGTTCGAGTGCGTGAAAATGTTCATCAGATAGAGTTAAATGTGACATTCACACAGTTTCGATGGAGAATGCTTACAATCCAATCATTAACAATTGCAATTGAAAACTCAAAAAATTAACATTAGCAATGCTCTAGAAAACTCATTTAAAAACTAATCTTAACATTAATTTGAACAGCTTTATATGAGGAAAATTGCATACGCTAAATTACAGGAAAAGATCATGCTGAACGTAGTATGGAGACACTTAAAAACAGTTTTATGTATGTACGCAATAACAAACAACCACACAATAGGGTGGGATAGGGTTAAAATTCTAAAAAGTAATATAGGTAGGTGGAGAGAGAGCTTGCTAACGGAATCCTTATTCATCGAGTCTACACCCAACACATGCAACAGAAGTGACTCAATGAAAATACCAGAAATATGGAAGATATTATTACCGCCAGTCAAATCAGAAGAGGATGATAAATAGTCTTAAAATTCTATTTCCATTCAAGCACATCATAACATTCTAACAATTAACTTATAATGACTATAAAAACACTCGTCGTATTTCCCATCTAATTGCAGTGGATTAATAACACTCGTACTATTATTTCTGAATGTACATTATCTCATATTGAATTTTATTCCAATATCTAGTCGATTCCACACATGTATATAAATGAAGGAAAGAAGTTGTGTGAGTAACTTGATATGATTATGAGCAATAGTTTGTGCTCGAAACGTCATCAGTTAATATAACTGTACTACACTGTGTGATTTATCAAAATAAAATCAATCTTATCCATTATGGAGTTTTATGTATTTTCTGAGAATTTACGTACTTCTGTGATTTGAACATTTGACTTTATCACCTTGATTACTCAAACTTTGTTCATGTCTTCTTTATTGACGGGCTATTATTAAGTGCCATCGCATCATGTGTACCTGAATATCTGATTTATAAGTCAAGTTCACAAACCCTCGTTTGCAGTACTCAATACAAGTGGGAGACATGAAAAGGCTAGCTGTCGTTGGTCATAAGTGCCTACGTTCTACCTCCCATGTTAAACAGTATAATAGAGTGAGTAGCATTGAAGTCAGGCGTCGAGTGATAGGTAAGGAGGGAGGTTGTATAACTACATGGATTGGGATAATTAGGACATGTGTCACGCATCCCTAGTCATCACCTTGCTCTATGTCCAATGTTAGCTGACACAGGATCAAGTTGAACAACAGCTAGTGGTGGACAAACCAAAACTTGCAATAAGCTCATGAAATCTACGACAGTTTGAGTCATGCAGGGAGGTATAGATTCCTGGTTGGAGTTGTCGGGATGGTAGGTTCCAATTCCAAAGTGATGAATTGACTCAAAATCGTCCTCAATGGTGCAGGTGCATTCACTCTCTGTGATCTAACATATGCAAAAAAACCAGTTCTTCTGTTACTATTCTTCCTCCCTCCCTCCACTTATTATCGTTTTTTCGAATCTCTTCTGTCATCTTATGTGTGCTACATGGAGTGTGGAAACTCGAGCTAGTTTACTACTGTGCAGTCAGGTAGACAACAAGGATATTGTAGAAGGTTTACAATTTTTATTGCTCTTAAAGGAATCGTTATTCAAGATAAAGATTTTAGTCTAGAATACATTGAACTTTTTTATGTGACATCACTCCCAACTCCTCTCACGCTCTATCTGGCGTCTTTTAGAGTTAACCATCAGAGGAGGACCTCATGCAGACATTACCAAAGCTAAAGAGCAATCTGAGTTAACACATAGTTAAATCACTACATTCCATATTTAAAAACACAGAAATACCTAGACAAAAAGAGTTTAAAATCACACACATTTTGAAACCCTTACTTGGGATCAGTATACAGAGCTGTTAGCGCATGAGCTTCCATGTGATCTATTGGTATGATAGGAATCCTACGATAAATAGGCTGTTCCTCAAGGTACAACATACAACATACCTTAGCTGTGTTGCCAGAGTCTTCGCAAAATCTACTCCAACTTTCAAAGACAATGACATGCCTGGTTTTACAGTAACACCGACATAGCTCAAATCCTATTTTGAAATATTATTCAAAGCACAATTTTCTCAAATACCTGTAACCGAATATCAGACTTACTAACAGCATCCAGAACAACTGACTCAATATGCTTTTTGTGTAGTTCAGCTGCTACGGGTGGTAGCACACCTCCTAACCTGCGAAGTACGTAATTTAGGTTTTAGTGAAATCTAGTTACATGACACTAGTACTTGTCTGAGAAGACAGTGAATCTCCCATAAGTTTGCCGGACGCACTAAATACTGCTGCACCCGTATCATCGCAACTCGTTTCTATCCCCAGAATATACGAAAATCTACGATGAATAAGCTTGAGAGTGTGCAAACAAAAATTTCCTCGTTACTTGGATCAAACATGGTAAATTCCTACTAGCGCGAGGAAGCGTTTTCGTAAATACCATAGTGTTTTGCGACGTTCAACAGTCATAAGCTGACAGTATTTAACAATATACCACGTTGTCTGCAAACAACTTAGAGAAAAGCGATATAGGCAGATTTTGATTGGCTGTTGGCTAGCTGGCTTCTTATTGGTCTAAAATATAAGTAAAAATGGCAGTCTCTTTATTTTGACACGGAAAGTTACAGTCAGTTTAAAGTCAGTCTTAACTTACCATAATATAACGGCGTGTTAATTTTTTTGGTGTGAGTGTAGTGTGATAGTCACACGCTATTTGGATGCATTTGTAGTATTTAAAGTACATTGAGATATATGGGAATGTCTAGTAAGTGAATATAAGTTAACAATAATTTTGATGCATTTATTTTAAGTCCAAAATAGGATGTATGCATTTTTTGTTACTATGGGAATAGAATTCAATAAAAATTGCTAAACGTATAATGTGTCTAATTTTGGACATGTAGATATATGTATGTATTAAGTGATCTACTTTTTTAAGTTTTCAGTTTAGTGACCTGTGGGAATTGCACATACTAGGTCAACATAAATAAAGTAAATTTCCTATGTCACAAAAGTGGTATATAAGCAATGAAATGCATACAACTGTTCATTTACTTGAAATCATTGTGTTGTGCACGTTAGGAATTGTTAGAACCATTAAATGATGTTGCAAAGTACTCCTACTGCGTCTACTTCACGGAATGTGTCATCTACATTGTGTGATGTAACAGCTACATTCCAAAGGATAATGCTTTGCTGTGTATTTTATACATGGATGCAATTTAAGGAAGCTTTAGATGCATTTATGAAGGTACTAACTAAGTTGTTCATTATTTCTTTGAAAGGAATCCAACACATGGTATCGGGTTGATTCCAGTAAAAAGGATCCATCCGGTCCTATGGAATACGAGCATGTGACGTTTAAATGCACTTTTGCAAGTAAACGTGCTTCCCGAGGTGCTGGCTTTAGGAACAGAGGGTAAGTTTACTGTCTATGTAAATTTTAACAATTTCAAGGTTCAAAAGTACTTCATGTCAATCAGTAATTACAGTACGGCGCAAATCCAACATATACAGGATAACAAAGTACCAAACTGTGCATAACCATCCATGCACAGCAAGTTTCATGTCCATTGATGTATCTAGACGTCGATTATCACCACAAGAAATGGCAGTTATACAACCGTTCATTGAAAGGAATACTGATGTCCATGAAGTAATGGATTTAGCGCATGATAAATTTGGCAAAGCCCTGCTGTATGATGATATTAAAAACATGCGGGCTAGGATGTATAAACGTAAGTCGTATGAAAATAAATGGTGCAGTAGAATAGAAATCGGCAGTTTAGAAGACCTGCTTCATCGACTAAGACAGACAGGTGCAGTTAGTGTTCTGCATGACAACGCAGGCTTTGTATCTAAAATTATTTTCGCTCGCAATGATATGATAGACTTGTATCATAAGTTTCCAGAAGTAGTTGGAATTGATTGTACCTATAAAACGAATAAGATGGGGTAAGTTGCAGAACAAGAAGGGGTAAATCCTTCTCCTAATTTATTACAGATGGCCTTTATATCAGTTTGTTGTGACTGATGGATTCGGAAGAGGAAGGACTGTTTTGTTTGCTCTGACTAGGAGAGAAAAGTTTGCAGATATCAAGGAGATATTGCAGACATTTAAGAGATTTATGACTGATACATCAAAAACACTAACATTCACTGTCGACTGTGCAACTGCACAGATTAACGCTTTAAAGGAGGAATTCCCTAGGTGCAGTATTGTTTTATGTCTTTTCCATGTATGCCAGGCATTCCGAAGGAAGGTAAGCTGCATTCCCATTAACTACCTTAGCGAGAACAGTTCCCAAATAAACTTGTTAAAAAGTGGTTGTATCGAATGGCGCACACGCGCAGTTACAACAGGTAGGTTAACAAATCGGAATTTATTGCCAAAGGTTTTGGACTTATCTAAATCTCATTAGTGTTATAGACGCTGAGGCTGGTGCTTACATTAGAAGGTACTGGCTAAGAACAAGGAAATATTGGGCTGCATCGTGCAACCGGTTCGCCATCACCATGGGGAACAACACTAACAACAGAGTTGAGAATGCTCACAGGCAGCTGAAGAGATATTTACGTAAAGGGGATCCGCTGGAACTGACTTTATGGAAAATATGGAAGTGGATTGACCACACAACGATGCGTAAAATACGTCAGGGCCAGTGGATGCTTTGTAAATACTACAATTACGATGTAAGTTTGAAGATAATTTACGATTTCCCCTAGGTACATACTTCCCTGCAGCCCATATTACGGCGTCTCACACCCTTTGCTGCCAAGAAAGTTTTCTTAGACTTGCAAAGGCGATCCTTCTTCTTTCATTCAATATCTTCCACTTCAGTTAATTACGCAGAAGGTGGTCACATGTTCTTCGTAAACAGGGATGAGGCGAAATGCACGTGTTGGACATACTGTGCATACAATTTGCCATGTGCTCATGTCGTTGAGGCTTTCTTAAATTCATATCTAACCTGTGGTAAGTTCTATTTCCTTAATTGTTACTCTTAGATATTCTGAGAAATAGTGACAGGTGGACACGTCAGTATAACACCACGGAGGACATTCCACGAGCCATCCGCCTAACACCGGAACCGAACAACGCGTTCAGAAATGCTTATGAACGTTTAAGACGTCGTCTCAACATTCTGAACCAAAGAAATCCGGATGCTGCACTGCGGGAAGTAGCAGAGTTCACAAGAAGGTTGGACACTTTGCTAGCAAATGAACCGCAAACAACTTTGAGATTACGACGTGCCCCTGTTAATCGATCATTTTTGTGAAAATATTTGCATTACCTTATTGTTTCCATTTGTATTCACAATATAAACATTTATGTCTAAACTGTGTTACACTTCCTTTCCCTTCAAATGCCTGAGAGCGACAGTTTAAAGCATACTTTGGTTGATTGTTTCCTGATGAGAGCGCTTGGCAAGTCAGTTACAAATTACACTGATCTGTGCCTTATGTAATGCGTTTTATCAGCCGAAGATTTCTAGTTCATAGCATATCGCGAGTAACGGCGACCAATACGATTTATTGCCTATACCGTAATCACCCCAGGCTTACAACAATTCTAAACTTATTCTAACCTATTCTTCGATAATGCTTATTAAGAAGAACAAGGTGATGAATTACAGCCGGTCATGCGGATAAAACAATCCCACGGTTCTGGTTCAATCACATTATCAAACAATGGCAAACCAGTTAGGGAGTTCATTTATTAAATAGTGTTACTATACTATCATAGTGCACGTGAATTAGCTCAATGATTGCAGGTTTACCATAATCCTTAACCACCAACATAATAAGTGGGAACTTCTGCCTAAAAACAACCTTACTAGTAGCATACAGTGACAAAAGCTGACCTACATACTCCAAAACAAGCAAAACGTTCAAAAAAACCTTTAAAATTCAATGGAAAACGAATTCACGAAAACATATAACCAGCAGACGCAGGAACCCATCATGACCTTGAAACTGACTATAGCGTCTTTCCAACTTAGAGGCAGTTGTAGTTCGTCCTAGTGTCAAGGTTAGATATTCAATGTTCTGAATAGTTAAAACATTATGCAACCAGCTGCAATGTCTTCAATGTGCAGAATAAGAAGACGATATTAACAGACTGAGCTGAGTTCCATTTGTTACTGTTAGGTTGCTTCTGTCGTCATATACTCTTTCTTTTCACATGATTATTTCGTTTCATGAGAAAGCATCTACGAACTAGTCTGAGTTTTAAGAGCCTGAGAACAATTTACCTGCGGATCATTTCAAAGGAAACAAATATGTAAAACTAATAATAGCTCTGCATACATTCATACATTTAAGATGTCTTCAACTATCTTGAATACTCACAAATAATTCAATGACCTCTTGTCAATTTTTGTGAATTGGTTGAAGTCTTGGTTGGATTGTTTTGTGTAACTGTATACCGTTCTACATACGTATGTGTCTGCTGAACTCTAGTTATTAGCAGTTTCGAAGATCATATTGCCTGTCTGTCAGCAGGAGAGGATCACACTGAGGCCACTACAAATACTGTATCAAGCTTCAACCCATAAAATGCAACATGAATGCAAAAGCTATGACAACATAAATGACATGACATGAGAAACCCCGGAAATATCTAGGACAATTAACCCAATGAAGAGCAGAGTCGAATGTGATTTTGAAACATAAATGAGATTTAGTATTCAGTGGCTGATGATTTTTAATTCCCAATCTAAAACACCGATGGACATTTGGCGTTACCCTGTTTCTATTTGCAGTGAAGTGGTAAAGCATCTTAAGGCGAAAGTTACGGAAAGACTGCTGGAGACAAAGTTTCGTTCTCTCTGAACATGGTTGCAGCGCCACTGTATGGGGAATTACTGTAATTTCCGAAGACTTAATCTGGAGAGGAGGTGACAGTAGGATACTAACACTTGCTACTGGGCGTTGATAAGGCATATCCCCTGTTTGAAGTGGCGCCTCCAGCTTTACCTTGAGGACATTTGCGCGGTCTAGTTGATTTCAGTTTGGCTGATTTGTTTCGTTTGATCTAGGTGGCTGCATTTGACGTGATTCTGGTTTCTGTTTGGCTTGAACTGTATTGATTTTGTTAAGAATAGTCGTCAAAAGCTGCCTCTAGGCCTGAAGGCAGTTATGGTGCAGGAGGATGCTTGAGAATGTGTTTCATGTGAAATTTATAGGGTGCACCTAAAATCCTCCTGTTTGTGGCGTCTCAATGATTTCTGCAGAGCTTCGTTTCATCACTTGTGTCCATATTTGTCGTTCACGAGTGTTTCAGTAAATGTTTATGGCTATAATCAGGAACTTTCCAAAACGGTAACTGTGGTAAGGAATTTATATTTTTTTCTGCTATAGTTTCCAAGTCAACGTCTCTTTTAAGTTGCTTACTGTACTCTGTTGGCTATTCATGAGTTTTTTATTGAAAAGCTTCTGTTTTCATTTACAGTGGTACCGAATGGACGCATTGGCACTCGGAGACAATGGTAACCGACCTGCCCTTCCTATATCAGTGGATATCAAAAAACTTTTTGACGGAATTATGTTTAGCCACCGGTATACCAGTTGGGTTCAAGCAGAAGATGCTCTAAGTCAACTGGAATCAGTAATATATGTATATATGTATGACAGAGTATTCCTAGGTAACTCATACACATTATGTAATCAAAAAGTGCATACGGGACCATGAATCTCAGGATTTGAAGTACGAATTAGCAGTCTTTCGTTGTACATATGGCATGAAGCGAAAAACTAGAGGTTCATGTTTGCGCGTCAAACCGTAAGAATTCTATTATTTATTTCTGCAGTGCAAAATACACCGGTTGCCAATCTGGCTTTCGTATACGCTACAAGGAGGACGAGTTTATCATTTCTTCCGCGAAAACAGTTCACAATCACAGATGTGAACAAAGTTTCATGATAGGTGATCCATATTTTAGACGCCTGTCCGGGGATGAAAAGGAGAATAATGCACCAGTTGTGAAGACTACATCTGAGGTTGGTGATGTTTCGGAGTATGCTGAAGAGAATTTTAATAAAATTTTGACCAGCACAGATGTGTATAATTTACGTAAGGATGTGAGACCAGGTAATTGAAGTAGTTTAAAGTTATTTTTGAAGCCATGCCTTTGAGATCAGATGTTATGCGCATAATAAGGCAAAGCGGTCAGGTGGTTGAATACGTGGATTCGAATACAGGGATAACCAGCAGAATTTGCTTCGCCCTGGAATCATAGGTTCAGTTATATCGGAAATATGGAGAGGTGGTGTGTATTGACTCAACATACAATACCAATAAGGATGGGTAGGTTATACGTGAAACGGTTGACAAATCTTAATCAGATATTCTCTGTTTCAGTTGGTGGTGACAGACAATATGGGTCATGGCAGGCCTGTTTTTTGGCATGGACGAGACGAGAGAGGTCATGTGATGTAGCTTGGATATTGGAACAATTCCAAAGAATAATGCAGGATACGTCCATTACAGAAACTGTCGTAATGGATTCGGCCAACTGTGGGATATCCGCCGTGCATAGTAGTCAAATTCAGGCGAAAATCGTCATCTGTGCATTTCATGTATGCCGGGCTTTCAGCAGGAAGTTGAGGTGAATGTAATTAATACTTGATGCATTTAGACTCGAAATCCTTTTGTGCGCAGGTTTTTATATCGTCTTGTTAAAGCTGCGACACCTGAAAGGTAAATGCATTGATTTCTAACCGTTTAGATTTCATCACTACCTTAGTGTCATTAGGATGGTTGATCGGAGGGTGTGGAATTATGTCAGGCATTACTGGGTGCCTAAGAAGGAGACGTGGGCTGCGGCATATATGCCGAATACTCTGTTGCTGTTTAATAGTACCAACAATAGAGTTGAAAGCTCTCACAGTCACCTAAAACGATATCTCCACAGAAGAGATCCCCTACACGTATGCATGTACAAGACGTATAAGTGGTGTGTACGCACAGAGAAGCGTCGTAGTGTTGAAGTCATCGTCGAAAGTTGTCGGATTCATAAGTACCACGCACCGGAACCAGTTATGCCGATATTAGGAAACTTCACTCCTTATGCCGCTAAGTTAATTGCCAAGGACTATGGCCGTAATCGTCGGATGAACATAGAGTTATATACTGATGATATGGCTATCATAAATGACGGCATATACCTGCACCAAGTGGATTATACCAATTCTACTTGTACCTGCAGAATATCTAGGGCACAGAGACTACCTTGCCGGCATATGCTGCTATGTCACACTCAAATTCCTCAGTTTACAGGTAAATCAAACTCTTACTAATATTTAAATTAATATTTTTAGTTGACAAAGTAATTCGCCTGTGTCGCAGATGGTTTTGGCAGGATCCGTTGCTACCAAGTCGTGTGCCGTGTGAAGGTTCAGTGAAGAAACCCTGCATGGAGATACTGCAACTTCGCAAGCAATTGAACAGAAGCTTCGCAGTTATGCAGGATAATTATAGTAATGAATATACTATTAGTGCACTGCGAGCAACTCTGAATTACTTTGAGAACTTTCTTGTATAATAATGGAAGATGTACATAAATTTTGTGTCAGTAAATGAAAATATACCCTAACTTCTAAACTGCATACGCCTTATGTTTTACCGTTTCATATAAGAGAAGTCTAATAGTCATTTGCGAATATAGTAGAAAGCATTTTCTAGAGAGCAAGTAAAAGTGAGTACTAGGCGGAATCTCCAGTACTTAGTATGAGAAGTAAGGTGAACTTTTTTTCTTGTAAATACGCAATGAAAAGATAATGACGAGTTTTTGTAACTAGCATTGTATTTCCTATGTAGGTAATGTTATTACGGGCATACGTTGCTATGACGTGTCTAGTCTGGCGTATCGCCGCATGAGTAACACCAATTGTAGCGTTTTCCAGTCAGTAAAACTTTGACTTTTCGTACGTCAAACTCCGCGGAAGGTAGATGAAATTAGAGACTGCTTACAGACGATCCGTACAACGGCACCTTAGGCAATGTCTACAAAGACAAAAATAAGATAATTAGAAGACACGTTAAAATGCATAGGTAAATAAGTCAAGTACTGTTTTGGAATGAGGGAGATTACTAGTATTATTACAAAGTCTTCCACTCATTTCATTTCTTTCGATTCCCACCATTTCTTGCGTCAGCGTTACTTACTTGTAGTTTACTGTTACTTCTTTTTTGTACCCTATTTACACGATGCAAGAAATTGAGAAAATGAGTGCGATACTTAGGATACGGCAGTAATAAGGGTACAAGCAGATTAACACTGCAGCTATGTGCAACAGTAATAATTTGCTTTGTTCGAAAACAGTATTAATGTTTCAGTGTTGAATTCGCAGCATCTCGTACAATATTGTATCTCATTTTATGAAGTAATAACATCTCGAAGGTATTTCATGCTAGACTTAGTTTATGTTTCAGTGCCCTCTGTGATACAAGCATTTTGTGAATGATACATGAGTATTTCAGTTATGCGTACTAAAGGTTTAAAAAAATCACTCATCTAATTCACTTTTATTAGCACTAATTCTTATGTCCATGTTACTGACTTTTGGTTTATGTTTTCTTCAGTGCACTTTATCTGGACAATTTAAGGAATTGAGAAATGCATTGAGTACTTAAGAAACGGCATTCATAATTGTTTGTGCCAATTAACACTGTGGTGATTTGTGACACTAGGCAGCTGCAGTGACAAAGCCGACTGACTGAGTTTTAACATGGAACTCGGTGGAGAAGTGCAACTTTTGAGATGTTACGGGACAGAGTGTAAAAGTTATCTCGAGTAGGAGGAGAAATTATTGTAAGACAACTCTTTTTCAGTTAGAGGAGAACCGAATAAAAAAATGCGATTATCATTTGTTGACATTTTGCTTATTTTTATCCACGTTTTAGCATTTCATTATACCTGGACTATAGATCATTCTGACAGACTGACTTTCAACAGAGAAGTTTGCAAACAAGTGCACCTGTTTACGTTATCACATTCCATGTAGCACACAAAGGTAGAGAAAAAAGAAATCAAATGGAACTCTAATGAGCATAAATGTCATGGAAAACGAACAGTGATATGGAAAGAACCCAGTGGTTGCTCAGATATGTAAGATTACACAGAGTGAATGCATCTGTGTTATAAACAACGTTTGAAGTCACATTTCTACTTAACACTAAGCTTCACCCCAATATTACTCACCATTTTAGACCACTTAACACAGAAGAAAGGGCACAGACACTGCGATCAAAACCAGTAGTCTTTTCGTATCTTCCAGTTTCAATGGTCACTTCCCACAACCTAGGTGGACAATGTCATTAGCATACACTAAGTTGACAAGACTTTTTCCTGGTAAGTCCCTGAAGTGAGTGACACACAATTTTGTTAATACATGTATGATGAAAGTGAACTAAAATAAGGACGGCAGTTGTAGAAATGAGCCTTGTATTATATCATTCTTGGAAATATCAGTTCCCTCATAGTTTAGTTTCAGTATTAAGTGAATGGAATGCAATCTACAGATTCATGAAATTCACATACTGACGTACTACTTTTCTGGAATCATAGTTCATGTCTCCTCATTAAAGTGAGCAATGGGTATTGTACTTGTGTAAAATCAATAGGCTGTGAACCGCTGCCGATGAAAACGACAGAAATTCTTCAAAATATCAGTTATAATTTCAGCTGGATCACATGCAACACTCAGCAGTTGTTAAGTGGTCAATTCATGAACATGGAATCCATACAGAAAGCGCAGAAGATTTAGTACAACATGCACACTCCTGGTTTCACTATTCAGCATGCACGCCAAATGCATTACTTCAGGGGCCTACACAGTTCACAAATTAACTCACAACACTGAAGTGGAGAAATTCATATTTTTCCTTACTGAGTTAAATATAGCGGTTCTTGTGAAGTGACTTTCCTATACAGAAGAGAAGAGCAAGGTATTCATAATCTTCTGCTACATGTGGAATCGCAGTGCAACTCGATGCCCAATAGTATATATACAAATAAACTCAAAAATAAAGTCCTCCTGGTGACACATTGTGACATGATAGGAAGTGAGACGGTCACATCACCAGCGTATTTGACGAAGTTGCTCTCATTAGAAAGAGAAAAGTCATGTAAGACAAGAAAGAAAAAAGAAAAGGAGAGATAACAGTACCCTGAGGAACACAACCTTCAGCAAGCAAGGCGGAAGATTTACCCTAATATACAGTATGCTGTATGCCATTTGGGAAATGATAATGCAACCAATCACCTGCACAGGACTCGTGTTTGCACGACCGAAACCTTACTCAACTAATATCATCTAGGTCCTTAGTCAATAACGGCATATGTTGAATAACCTAAAGCTTAGCACAAAAGTGATAAAGCACAAAAAACACTTGCAAAGTAGGAGACGAATCCCGATTGGATGAAGAGGTTACTGAAAGGTATTTATTTGTCATTTAGCAAAGAACAAGATTAATAACTGCAATTATCATTTGTTGACATTCTGGAGACCATTATTCAGTGTTTCGCATTTAGTTATGCCTAGCCTGTGTCATTCTGCCTGACTTTCAGTATGACTTCGCAAAGAAGTCCAACTGTTCAGTTTACCACATTCCATGCACCACACAAAGGTAGAGACATAAAACTAAATGGAAGTTTAACGAGCGAAAATTTGAGGGAAAATAAATAGTGACAACATGAGTTGAATAGATACGTGAGATTACACAGAGTGAATGCATCTGTGCCATAAACAAAGACTTGCAGACATATATCTGGTAGTTCTGTCAACGATTTTATGAACCAATAGCAGTTTTTCATTCGACCGACCCAAACACATTTTGAACCTTAACATGTGCTGGCTAACATTATCCCTCGAGGAAGGAGATGGCTTGGTATGCAATCACGTGTTATAGCCATCTCAACCTATTCAGCTTCCCAACCTTGAAAACTAACTTACCCTCCTCAACTAACACTTTATGCGTAACCTCAAGAGCAATCGCCATACTATACTGCTTTAATCGTGAGATAGAACACAGACACCTATAATCAAACACCGGTATTCTTTTCATATTTTCCAGTATCAGGGGTAACTTCTCATAGTCTAGGTGTACAGTATCATTAGTAAACTGTAAGTTGATGATGATGATAAGTCTCTGAAGTCATTTATAGACTGTCCTACTGATATATGTGTGATGGGATTGAAATGATATAAGGATGACAGTTTAAGAATTCAGCCTTGTGTTACATCCCAATTGGAAATGTGTTTTCTCGGATAATTCGCAAACAGTAATCACTGAATAGAAAACATTCTGTAGAATTTATGAAACTCATTAACCGACGCAATACTTTTGCAGGCCTTATAGTGTTTCCTCAATAAAGCGAGATTTGTATATTTCGGCTGCATAAAACGAGTAATTGGTATCCTGGCAATACCAATGACTACAACAAGTCTTGGAATCATGCACCAAAACTTTTACTTTATTGAATACTCCAGCAGATTTGAAATATACACTTGAAAAATATCAAATTTATACAGGAAGTCAGTTAGATTTACTAAACTAAAAGCACTTTCGGTTTACATAGGAGATCTCCATGCCGAATTTATTCCTCCGAGGGCCTACACAGATTACAACTTCAATTAAATAACATTGACATTGAGGAAATTCCAATCTTCATTACTAAACTTAATGATAATAATAATGTTTTTATTCTAGAAACAGGAGCATTCCTAATATTTCACTTTATGTAAATGCAGTTACACACAGTTGCACTAAGAACTCAATGCAACTCGGTGCACAATAATATATACACAAATAAACTGAAAAATAACGTCCTCCTTACCTTCTGAACAACTTTTCCTTATTACAGGATAATAACTTTCTTTCACGAATGAGCCTGAGATATGTCTATGAAATCACAATATTATATCAGTTAAATCTCGCCCCGAAACCAAGGCCACTTGAAACCAATAGCAACATACAGACAAACGTCGTTGAGGGGATATGCAATAAAGTCGCTCCTTGCTACTGGGTATGTACCTTCTATTTAATAAAAAAGTAATCACCTGATTCAGTATTTTAATAAACAGAAATTCTGTGATGTGGATGGCATCACAAGCTTAGATGGTGCTCAGCCAGTGACGATGACCTTCAGAGTTGGGTAATCGTCAGAGAAATGAGTTATCTTCGGTCGTACTGTTTCACTCAGGCTGTTGAAAGGTTGAATGTGTCTGTATTTTGTGGTAAAGAAATGTGAAATTGAATTAGTGCAACAACTAATTAGTTTGCAGGGATCTGTTGCTACTGTGGATGCTGGATTAAGAAAGGTGTTTGTCACTCAGGATGACTGTCATTCACCTGAGAATTTTATATGGGAAATTGGATTTAATCTTCGGCCAAGAGGTTCCACATTCAAGGAAATACAACAAGAGTTTAGGAAACTTTCAAACTTCTTCCTGAAATCCTGCTTGTAAATCTTACTTCGGCTCTTTGTTTAAGGCTTACTTTTCAGTTGAATAGTGTTTAAATAAGTGAAATACAAAGTTTGGATCTCCAAGTCAATAGTTGTATGATGTATATGCAAGTTGTCCTTTGTATCCATTAATCTCACTAGTGACAATGTGAGCGAAAGTTTTCGGTCTTTCCATAGAAATGGGTTTGTCCTATCAAGTTGCGTGTGGCATGAGTGAAAAGCTGGACGTGCAAAGCAATCCACATATCATTTGTAAATCACTGTATGAGTGTCATCAACCTCCTACTGTACTCCGCTAATTGCGCTGCTCAAATCACAGCCGAAGCTGTGAGAGGTGACCCTCTAATCGTAACCGAGAAGTTATTTGCATGACGACACAAGTATCACCAAGAATAAAGTTGGACTAGGGAAATACCAGCATCGTTCCCGAAGGATGTCATTTAGGTCTCATCTTCTGCTAAGCAAATTGTCGGTGTTGAAAGCCACCACTTGAATAATTTTGTAATGTAAGAGCGGGCTGTGACACGCTTTGTCCGATCCCCCTAGAATGTCAGCGAATCCATCGTCTTTTGCACACTGCTGGCCCACTGGTGTTGTTTTGTCAAGTCAACTAGAGAGTTTCTTCGAATATTCTCCTAGACATTTGACAAATAATTACTTTCTGTCTGCGATCTCTGTTCTAATCTCCTGCTATTAGAATAAAGAATTTGTGTTAGTACTGTGTGTACTTTATGCTGACTGCGATTAAAAAGAAGCCTCGATACAAAATATGGACATTTTATACTGCAAATTTTGTTCTTCTTGTTTCGATGAAGATTACATTTTGGAGCCGTAAAACTTCCTGACTCTGTAGGCGATCGAAGGAGTTCGTCAACTCAATTGGATCCCAGCCGTTTCACTTTGAAAGATCAGTTTGCTTATGCGTGCTGATTGTAACACATGGTGATGAATATGATTTTCAAGAGACATCTCGGTGGCATCGTTTTGACGTGATTATCTACAGTTACTTTCCCCACAAATCATTGACAATAAGTACACCTTTCAGCAGTCACAAATGTTATATTCTGCTTTCGCTAGTTCGGGTGGTGAAAAGATCAGTGTGGCCATCAGGTTGGGTGGTGGTGGCATAGTGGTTAGGACGCTCGCCGACCATGCACATGGTCCGGGGTTCGATCCCCGACCGACGCACTCCTTAACCTCGCTAACCCAGAAATAACGCTGGTGAAGAGGAAAGGTTGGGCATGAGGCTAGCAACCTCATCCTGTAAAATAAGCACTGCTACAGAAACTTCAAGCCACTAGCTTGAAGCCCTATGTTCCACTGGGGAACGTGAAGGAAATAAAAAAAAAATCAGGTTGGGTGTCCCAACCTAAAGAGTCAGCAGTTAGTGTGTCTAGAGCTCACGTAAGGCAGGATTGGTAGCCGCACATCAATCGCGAGCGTTAAATCTAGTCGTTACCAACTGCAAACAGATTTGAAATCATCCAAGAAGCCCACCTAACTGGTTTCCTAGAACTTCACTGATGAATCTGGCGGAATCCTTTCTTTACAAATAATTAGGTGGTTATTAGTTCATCCTAGCCTCCAGTAAATGGATAGTGGATCGAAATACAAACTAAACTTGGAGTTTCATGGATAAAGGATATCCCTGTGCAATATAATAGAACCAAGGTTTCAGTAGCTCGAAATCTGCTAGGTAGAGTCAAAAGCATCGTGACGTGCGTCGACGCTATGGAGAGTGAGACCTCCAGGATGAGAGAAAAGTCTAGATGAATATGAGTAAGCACTGTCGGGTTTGTAAACCTTTTGATGAAACGCTCGGTCAGTACAATGCTCATACCATGTTTGTGGGTAAGGTAGACTGCAAGGTTACATGCGCTCATTATCTGTGGCTGTGGGTCTAGGTAAAATCATCCGGGCAGCTGATTTGATTCGAATGTAAACCGTCTATATCTGTTGAACCATGCCATATAATTTGATGAATTCATATTTGGATGTGCTTCAAATCATATAACGTCTATTGAAAGGGAATCTCCTTCCTACGAAGTGTTACCTTCGCTTCCTTCGTCTTATTATTATTGCAAGCAAACTTTCACAGGTTACTTAGGTACAGTCCCCCAGGCAGAAATTCTCCATATGTCTGAAATTGGCAGCTTGTGTTGTCTGGTCGAGTTGTTACAAGTTGTGTCTGAATCATGCCTCTCTCCTGTAGTTGCACAAAACAGAAAAATTATAGATGAGAGCACTCGTATGCGTAACACACAAAGTCGTCTGTTTTATTCTTAAACATAATTCCTGCAGATATTTCAGCTATGCTGTATTCCGACTAAATCTGGTTACTGTCACAGTTTATTAAACAGCAGTCGATATTATTGTCTCAATGACAACCGGAATATATATTTACAGGCTTAAAAATTGCACTTAAGTTCGAACGATAAATGAACTGAATATTCCAATTGTGAATTCACTGAGAGGCATAATACTTATTTTATAGCTTCATTGAATTACGACAGCTATTGTTCTAAAATGGGAGGTAAATCAAGGAAAGCAAGTCAAAATGATTGATAAGATTTGCTGCCTTCTTTCGTATAGTTTGCCAAATCTGTCTGGGTCAGCCGCCTTTCATACTGGCAATATCCAGATGCCATTTAACGTCGTGAAATCAATGAAAGTGTTAGATTGTGAAACTAAATACTTCCCAAGGATAAACATTTTTATACAAAGGTAAATGGTCATGAAACCGGCTTCAAATAAACTAAAATAAATGTGACCCCATGAGATGCTGCAGATAAATATAGCTCAAGTTACATTCGTCACCACGCTGGGAATTCCTCACAGATAGGAGGTAGATAATTAGGACCAACTCGAAACTCTCCTCCTGGACAGCAGTGCGTATCGGAGTGCTACAAGGCACAGTATTCGGACCTCTCCTATTTATTTTGTATATCAATGAGTTATTTCTGCTCACTGATTCCCTTGTGGTCCTATACGCAGGTGGTTTAAAAATTTGGAGAGAGCTGAAGGGCAACACTGATACGCTCACGTTGGAAAAGGACTTCAACAAATTGTCAGAATGGCCTAGAGAATGGATGCTGCCTATCAATGTAGCGAAATGTGCTATCATGCGCATCGGAAACTCAAACACCACCTCCTACGAACTAGATGGGGTCACACTCCCATCAGTTAAGACTCATTTGGATACAGGTGTCATAGTAAGTCGCGATTTAAAAAATACAGCACACTATCGAGTGGTGGCTGCACGTAGTTTCAGATCCCTTTACTAGAATCACCAGAGACACTTTAACCTCCTTATACATTTCTGTTGGGGTCAAGACTGGAAAACTGTATCCAGTCAGCCAGTCCTTGTCTTGAAGGGGACTCATACATTCTGGAAGGGGTTCAAAGGAAGGCAGCACGTATGATTCTTGGCGTGACTAACTTATCATATGACGAAAGATTAGACAGTTTAAATCTCTTCTCCCTGTCATTCCGTAGGAGGAGAGGAGATTTAATCACAATGTTTAAAATTTTAAATAATGACTACGGACTTGATCTATTCTCTCTTTTCCTACCACCAGGTCCGAACACCTTTGAGGACATAGCAGGATAGTCCAAAAGAAAAGAAGAAATCATATTGCTGTTGAGTACTAGTTCTCACACCGAGCTATAAACCCCTGGAACCGACTTCTAGCAGTAGTGGTGTCCAATATCCAATTTCGTTTTTTACCAGCTAGTATAAACTAATTTAATTTCTTTGTGCAAGTCTGTAGATTGTGAGGTATAGGTTCCTGATCTTTGGTAAATTTCTGCGTAGCTCGTCCCGCCACTCGATTGTCGTAGCTTCAGTTGACTCCAAAAGGAGTGTTGCTGGGATTAATTATATGTGGTTTGTAGTATGAGTTGTGTTAAGACCGGTGATACTTTGAGTGGAGTTGATCCTTTCACCAATTTGTCCTCCGGTATCGTCGTCAAAATAAAAGAGATAATAGTAATGATAATAGATATAATTAGTGAAGTTATTCAGACTGACAGACAGAAAAAGAAATAAGAAAATGTATCAACAGTCAGCTGATTAAATTTGAAGAATAATATGAATAATATATATCGGTAATAATGATAATAACAATAAGTGTAGTTAAAGTTGTCAGGAGAGTAAGACGGGAGAGAATGTAAAGAAGTAAAACGACGAACTTAGTTGTCTACCCCTGAGTGGCGTATGAGATTTTAATGGGATAGGCCACTTGGACGCAGTCCTTATGTCGCTGCATGATTGTCCAGCCTTCGCTTAAAGGCCTCCACAGATGGTGCCATAGCTACATATGCCGGTAAGGAATTCCAGCGATGGCAAACCCACAGCCTCAAGTGATTCATTCAAGAAGAGTTCAGAAAAGCACAGAATTTACTAGAAAAGGATAAACATAGGCTTCAAGCCATCTATGCTCAACCAACGAATCTGCATCTGATTCTTGTTCATCACACTCAAAAGGATGACCTTGAGAGGGATTCCGCGCACTTTGTTCTCAGTCACATGAGAACGCTCGTTTCAGGTTTGCAATAATTTTTTGGTGTGGTTTTTGCACTTATATCTGTATAAGTAGATAATGGTGTTTGATTTATTTATTTTCTGTATTAAAACATGAATATATAGCCTCATATTTTCAAGAGAATGCTTGCAATGCAATCACTAACTGCCGAAATTGAAAACCCATTCGGATAGAAATGGGGAACACAGATTATAGAAGGGCGAGCAAAATGGGCATACCATCGAACAAGCAATGAAAAATTTGTGGCATTTTGTCCAAAATTCCCTTTTTTCCAAGGTGGCGCTCGGAGCCTTCAATAATTCTGACCTATGCGTCTATAACGCCTTCTTATGGTTTTGAATATTTTGTCTACCTAAAACGAACCAGCTGTGTACTGAAATAATGCTGGTTATCTTTAGAGAGAGCACCGCATGCCTAATTAATGCGATGAAACCTTAAAAATAAGATTTGTAGCTGAATTCCAAATTACGCCTGACTGTAATCATCCAGTAGATCGATTGAAGTATCTTGAAAATAAAAGAAACCTAATATTTAGGAAGGCGATAATCAACGATTACACTTAGAATAATTACGTTACTGCCAGTAATAATAATATAATGAAAGGGTTAATTAAAGTGATAAGAGTTGGTGAATTATTGAGTAAAATTCAGCTTAATTACATATAAATTATTGGTATACCTTTTAAAGGTAATTCCATACTCAACTCAATTAGTATCCAAAATTGCACTGCACATTTAGTGATTATAAATTAACCATTCACTGTGTAACCAACTGTCTACATATACATGTAATTCATGTAAATGACAGCATTGATAATAATTTCGTTTACAATAACAATAGACATAATGAGACAGTTTTAAAAACTAATTAAGGTTATTTTGCCTAACACCTATGACATCCTAATGACAACCGCATCATAGACTTTTACAGCACTCAATTAATGAAATTTTCACTTACGGCAGTGTTTATCCGGTCAGTGGTCTTGCTGTATCCACCAATCTGAAAAAATGAAACCAGAATTTGGTTGGGCAGCTTATAATAATTTAAATGTACCTCGAGACATATACTTACTCTTCGTCGACTTTTGCTTTTCGATACGCGATCATAGACGTCGTCGAAGTAGGCCTTAGTGCTCGCTTTCTGCGTCTTCCTCAACCCGTCTTCAGGAATTGTAGCAGAAGCAAACTTGCTGATAATGACGGCTGAAAAACATTTGAATAAAGCAAGCTTATGAGCAATGGCTTAATAGAAGCTGCTGTTTGTGAAGGCTAACTTTCTTGGTGTTCAGTATGCTGTTAAGCAACTTGACAGCTAAAGCTCTCCAGTTTAATTCAGCATCACTTGCCGGCCATTTTTGTAATCTGATTATCATCAATGCTGAGTTGAAAAATTATGAAGGGATTCCTGAATTTTTGGTTTTTTGGTGACGCCTCCAGTTGATTGCACTCTACTTCAGCTGCCAAAGGGAATTCCAGTTGACTATTGTCAACGCATGATTTCCTGTTTCCCAAGGCGGAGAAGTTTCTCGTCTATGTGAGTGAAACCAACTAGGTTACCAATTTAGTAAAGGAATCCATAGTTCTGTGATTGCAGAGTAACTAGGGAGTAATAATGATAGACATTATCTGGAGAGTTGGGTGTGCTTTTCGATTGTTGAATTTAGTGGGAGAGATTCCGTAGGAAATTACGAGAAAAAATTACACTACTTACAGTTTATCAGTAACCTCCTACGGATAGGAAAACTTTTCGGTATTTCCCCTTTTTGTCGCCAATATTCGCTTTATTTCCATCCTAGAAAACGGTATCTCCCTTATTGTCCACATAACTGTCTGATTGGGAGCCCAACAAATTACCAATAGCAGTGGTCCAAAAAATTCATCTAAAACCTAATCTTAACACTAATTTAAACGAATTCACATGAGGGAACTTATATACGCTAACTCACACGACCAAATCATGCTAAACTTGGTGTGGAGACAATTGAAAACAGTTTTATGTATTTTCTGGGAATTTTCGTACTTCTGTGATTTGAACATTCGACTTTGTCGTATCAGGTTGATGATTCAAACTTTGTTCATGTCTTCTTTATTGACGGGTTATTA
Source organism: Trichobilharzia szidati (assembly GCA_944472155.2). NCBI lineage: Eukaryota > Metazoa > Platyhelminthes > Trematoda > Strigeidida > Schistosomatidae > Trichobilharzia > Trichobilharzia szidati. The sequence goes on along the minus strand of OX235271.1, from coordinate 91,028,342 downwards.
TTACATGCCATCGCATCATGTGTACCTGAATATCTGGTTTATAAGTCAAGTTCACAAACCCTCGCTTGCAGTTCTCAAATGAATACGAATCCTATGCTAAAAATAATGTTTATCAGATGTTCTTTTCTAACTATCACAGGATAATATTTCCATGTTTTAGAAACTAGGACAGTAACTATGAAGACTATTTGTATCCCTGATAACTGTTTGTAACTCATTATTTCTTGTTAAGTAATATTTTAGATTGATGATATGCCTTGGGAAGTGTTTTAGGTTTCTTAGTATATCATTCACATTCTAACTGATATGCACCATCGCTTCAATTTTCTCTATTCATTATAGATTTTGCGCTATTTCACAGAAAATTTAGGCTACATGATGATCCAATGAGTTATTGATTAGACCAGTTGATTTATGACAAAGTAGAAATGAACTCAGATTGGCTTTTTCGACGTATTGTAGTTGAACTCCATTATGGATAAGATTTTATTTTGATAAATCATACAGTGTTGTACAGTGATATCAGTTAATATTACTGTACAACACTGTATGATTTATCAAAATGCAATCTTATCCGTAATGGAGTTATACCCTACCATAGTCCCCAAGTTATATACTTATATTGGAGTTGAAAGTGGTTTGTCTGATCGGAAATCTTACCTGCATTATTCTTTACTGTCTGACTCTATGATGAGTCAAATTAGTAATTGTGATTAGATCTCCCGCAACACTTGCACCACTGAAAACGAATATGTGTCCATATTCCCCTTTTTAAAGGTTTTCCATTGTGTGTTGTTGAGGACAGTGTCATATTGGAAATTCTTTATCTAATTTATTAACTTTTTTTAAAAATTGACTTTATACTGAGATGGAGTTCGATTTAACGTACTGTCTGCTATCAGAAATAACTCCTTTCCACAAATCATGACCCACAATATACATCTAATGTATGATTTCTTGGATTGGGTCATCTTTCGATAGGTTGTCATTTGTCTCCTCCGCTACATGTAAGTGTATGCTGAAGACTGACTCTGATTGCTTGACTGCCTTAGGTAAATCTTACACATATGCATTTGATAAAGTTGCAATAATTGAAAACGCCGGAGGAAGGAATATAATGACATTACAACACATGAACCTATTTGAGAAGGGGAGTAATTTAAGAAAGAGCAGTGAATATATTCGAAATTTCGAATCTGAACGCTATTGTACAGTGGCAAATAATCTGTTATCTTTCTTCGGCATCACGACGAATCCAGCTTGGCACCTGAAGTCTCCATATGTGGCTCATATTAACAGTCTGACACTTCGTAGGCTGGTGTGCCAATTCTGGAAATGAAGTCGCATATTACCTCAACTGATGTCCATCGTGGAATAATGTATTTCGATACCCGCATCTTGTCTCAGATATACCAATCGACAAATTTTGTTATGCACAATGTCGTCCTGGATTATCTTTGTTTTTTGAGGGTGAAAATGTAGTGATTCTTTCGTGGTAAGTTGGTGATAGGCTTTACAATGATTACGCATAAGCTTTTCTAAATTGATTAGGTGTTCCTACTGGTCAACTCCTACCATTTAACATGAAAAAATAGTGTACTAGGGTATGAGTCAGTTCCATGTTATTCAGGTTAGCGACGTTATCTCATGTATGATACTCAGCCTCCGATCGCCAGAGTTGGACAACTTCATGCGCTATCATCTGGCTGCTAGTTTTCGTGAAATTTAGATATCCTCACAATGGTTGGATAGTTAGTATAGGTTGCGATCTTCCTATTAATAGAAGTATTTTTCCTGAATAAAACGAATGTAGTTAGATATTAAGATTTGCTTTTGAAGTAACTTCATGCACGTTTGCGGCTAGCGAAGTGTGTTTGGAGATGTCTTATTTTCGGTTGCCTTAAGACGCTGAGGTACTTACTTAAGCTAGTTGGTTCAGTAATAAAGCTTATTTTTGTAGTTATTTTTAACGATCCTCAAAGTTTGCTGTACTGCTTGCCGGTTAACGTGTATTTGATAATTTTAGAGAAGTCAAATAATAAGTTAAATCAACTGAGTTCTACTAAAAGCTTTTTAACTGCCTTGTAGGACACTGTGCGCGAAAGAATTATGCGACGCTTATATTGGCGAAAAAATAAATTGCTAATACTTGGAATTGTGTTCTTTGGTTTGTTTGTTTTATGGATAAGTACCAACAAGCCTGAGCATAATAAGGTTCACGAAGACCGTGCGTATCTGCCCGTTGACAAAGCACCAGAGGAGGCGCTTAAACAAGTTGGTGACTCTCCAGGAATAAATGCAGCCTATAAGTATCACGCGGAAAATCCCATTCCAAAACCAGTGGCTAATGCTCCACAGTTTCCCAATGTCCGCCTACATCCCCCTATCGATAAAGATCCAGGTAAGTTATCCATGAAGTATAATATGATTAATGTTACTAATTATTTTCTTCTATTAGCATGTCCTTGTGATGCATCTGTTTCGTTAGCCTTCTTTTCTCACTCTTCATTATTCTTGTGTCTGGATAATGATGATCGAATGTATAATATCCACTGTGAACTTAATGAAATTAATTGTAGAGGATCTTATATGCTTATCGAACTGCAACCTTTAGGTTTATTCTATAAACAGTTACAGTAGTAGGACTGTTCTCACTATTGTACAAATATTCTCATTAATATGAATTCGACTTCTCCTCGTTGTATCTTCTTCTCTAATTTTACGTGGCTGTATTTCCATTTATCTTTTTCGGTGTCATTGGAAGATTTGAAGTGGTATAATTCTGTTCAAAATTTCACGGTGACGTTTTTGTCTTTATATTTAATATTTCGTGTATCTTAAAAGTCTTTGTTTGTCCGATTTTATTTATCCTAATATGTGTACACCGTTAGCTTTCCTCTTTGTAATTTTTCAAGGTGCTTCAATTGGAACAGTTAAATCTTTGTATAATATTCCATTTGATTACGTTTGCCTATTTTCCTACCTGTTCAAGAAGTTAATACCGGAATATTAATGTAGAATTATATAAATATATATATATATGGTTATATATGGTGCGCATCTATCCTGTTGGAAATTTAACACCTTGTCAGGGTACTATTCACCTGAAGAAGATATACCGTGTCACTTTTTGCCCTTTCTTATACAAATCGTAGGCTTGTGTGTGTCTGTGAAACACCTCATACATGTCTAAACTTCATGACTGTAACTTAAATGTTTCACATGGAAAAGGTTTTTGCTGTGTTTCATATCTGATTGATCAGAAGTTGTGCATCTTCAACATACTTGCTATTCCAGTTATTCATTTGAGTGAAAACTGGAAATAGATAGTCGAGGTGGCAAAAAGAATAAACACTTGGTTGTGTCTGTCTCTATTGCCTGATTCTTGTAGGTTATGAAGCCTTTATTTGACAGTTTTACTTTTGTTTGTTTTCATGCCTGGCTACTTTCGACTTTTCACTCCGTCTGCTCATTATACTCAGATTAGTTTGATGGTTTGAAGTATAATAAGATTTAATTGTGTCATATGCTAATCTGGGCTTTGATTATCATTATGCATTCAGTCCATCTTTCTCCTTGTCTATCTTCTGTCAACCTTGACCTTGTTGTTTTGTATTCTTTTGTGTTAACTCGCTTGTCTCGTAGATGAATTGGCTCAACGCACAATGATTCGTGGGGAGTTATGACGCTGTAGTTCACTGACTTGGACACCTGACTTTCATCTCAGTGTCATTAACGAAGTCTAAACCATGTGCGTTTGATTGTTAAGCTGAAGAACCAGTATATGCTCGATTGTCTGTGAATATCTGTTTTATCGGAAAGGATATCCTACTGTAAGGTTGGAGAAGACCACAAGTATTCAAATAAAAAGCATTCGGTAGTACGATATAGTGTACTGTTAATCGGCGCATATAAACAAGCCCATCAGAAAGGTTTCAAATAGTAGTATGACGGATAAATGAAGAAGCATCCACCTTGGCGGAAAATGTAGGAGGTGGAAATGTTAATTATTTTTAAGGTCATAAAGAAGGAATACATTGCACGATCTTGAATGATTTTATGGTTTGTCACCGTCGGTGTTTAGCAATTCACTTGCAATTTTCTTGAGGTTCCCACCTAGACAGTCGGTATTTCGTTCATACAGTTCAGATAAAAAATCAGAGACACTACATGTACAAGTCATTCAGACTTGATCAACTTTTCCCTGTTATTTCGTCAGCTGAATTATTATTATTATTGTTGTTTTGGGTTCCTAGTGGAACATAGATCTTCAACTGCACGTCTCCACTTGCTTCTGTCTTCTGCTGTGCTTTTCACTTGCATCCATGTTTTTCCATATTGTTTCAACTCCTCTTCGCATGATCTCCTCCATGTCACCCTTGGACGTCCCACTCGCCGCATCCCTTTCGGGTTCCACTCGAGCGGTGGCCTGACGTGTGATGTCACCCAGCGGCCTCCTCAGCGAGTGTCAAATCCATCTCCACTTTCTCCTGCATATTTGTTGGGCGATTGGTTCTTGTTTTGTTTGTTCCCATAGTTTCTTGTTGGTGATTCTTTCCGGCCATCTGATCTTGAGTATAGAGCGAAGACAGCTGTTGATAAAGGTTTGCAACCTGTTGAAAATATTCGTTGTGACCCACCAAGTTTCTGATCCGTATAGCAAAACTGACTTGACGTTTGTATTGAAAATCCGAAATTTTGTTGTTGATGCTGAGTGACGAAGATTTCCAGATTGGTTTCAGGTTGATGAATGTGTTTCTCGCCTTCCCGATTCTCGATTTGACATCTTCGTCCGTTCCTCCTGTGGTTGAGACAATGCTCCCTAGATAAGTGAATGAAGTAACCTCTTTCAAATCCCTCCCGTTGATGGTGATTGGCGCTGGATGTTGCTGCTGTTGTTGTTGTTGGTTGGTTAGTTATTTTCATAACCTCCGTCTTGTCTATGTTCACCTGGAGTCCTGTCTTTGCTGCTTCTTCGACCAGTTTGTCGGTTTTCGCTTGTAAGTCTTCGATTTTGTGTGACATCAAACATAGATCATCTGCGAAATCTAGGTCTTCTAGGTTCTTCACGTCGGTCCAGGATATCCCTGTCTTCTCGTTTCCCACTGTCTGACGCATAATCCAGTCCACCACAATTAGGAATATCATTGGTGATAATAAGCACCCTTGTCTGACTCCTGTGTTTACTCCAAACGCCTCGCTGAGTTTTCCGTTGTGGATCACTTGACATGTGCCGTTGTCGTACAGCTGTTGAATAAGGTTGATGAATATTTGGGGTACGCCGTAGTACTCGAGTAGTTTCCAAATTACTTCGCGGTCAACGCTGTCGAAGGCCTTCTCAAAGTCTATAAAGTTGAGGTAGAGGTTTGATTGCCATTCCATGCTTTGTTCTGTGATGATGATGCGTAGAGTTGCAATTTGGTCAGAACATGATTTGCCTTTCCTGAATCCAGCTTGTTCTGGTCGGAGTTCTGTGTCCAGTGCGTCCTTTATTCTCTCCAGGATGATGCGACTCAGGATTTTACTTGGCGTCGACAGGAGCATGATTCCTCGCCAGTTCTTGCAGAGTCCTAGGTCGCCCTTCTTTGGTAGTTTCACGAGGTAACCTTTCCTCCAGTCAGTAGGCACCTTTCCCTCTTTCCAGATCTTTTGCAATAATGGAGTCAGCATATCTGCTGTCGTTTCTGGGTCCGCTTTCAGTGCTTCCTGGGGTATTCCATCTGGTCCAGCTGCTTTTCCAGCTTTCAGAAGCTTGATTGCATTCAAGACTTCAGCTTTCGTTGGAGGATTGGTGTCAACTTGCAGTTGTGTACGTGCTGTTGTTGGTATTTCTGGACGGGTTGTAGGTGGTGGTCGGTTCAAGAGTCCTTGGAAGTGGTCCGCCCATTGTTTAATCTGTCTTCCTTCCTTGGTAATTGGGTTCCCTTGGCTGTCTTTTATAGGTTTCACTTGTGTTGATCTCTTCCCGGATAGAGACTTGGTTATCTGATATAATGTCCTCAGGTCCCTTTTGCCTGCTGCCTTCTCAGCTTCAGTGGCCAGGTTGTCGTAGAATTGTCTTTTGTCCTTCCTGGCACTCTTCCTTACTTCTTTGTCCAGTGCTGTGTTAGTTTAACTCAGCGTCTCTTTCTCTTGTCCATCTTTGCATTGAATCATTTTCTCTTTCACCATTCTCCTCTCCTCTATTAGCTTCCAAGTGTCCGTTGAGAGCCATTCCTTGTCTTGTTTCTTCTTTCTTCCTAAAACCGTTGAACACGTTTCGTTGAAAATAACCTTCAGAGAGTTCCAATGGTCTTCCACGGATGATTCCTCAGTGATGTCACGTAGTGTTTCCTGCTTTGCTCTGACAGTTACAGTGAAAGTGTCATTTGTGGTTGTGTCCTTCAGTTTTTGAGTGTTGAACTTGCATTGTGGCCTATCCCCAACTATCCTCGAGGCTTTTAGCTTCAGCTTGAAAGTCCCTTGTACTAGATAGTGGTCTGAGCCCACATCTGCTCCTCTCCTCGACCTTGTGTCCAGTAGGCTCCGTCTCCACTTCCTTTCGATTGAAATGAAGTCTATCTGGTTTTCGGTGTGTCCATCTGGTGAAATCCATGTCGCCTTGTGTATATCCCTGTGTTTGAACACACTGCCACCAATCACCAAATCATTGAAGGCGCAGAAGTCTGAGAAGAGTTCACCATTGTCGTTCATTTCGCCGAGGGCCTCGCGACCCATGGTGAGTTCTCTTCCTGTATTGTCTCCTCCCAGCTTCGCATTCATATCACCAATCAGGATTTTGATATCGCCATTTGGGACGTTGTCCACTACTGCTTGTAGTTGTCTGTAGAAGGCCTCTTTCTTCTCTTGTTCTGAGACGTTTGTAGGCGCATAGCATTGAATGATTGTAACCTTCCTTTCTTTTGAGTTGAACCTGGCTGTCATTATCCTGGAGGAGATTGGTTCCCACTGCATGAGAGCTTTAGCTGCTGTTGGTGACATCATGATGGCTACTCCCTCGGTGTGCTCGTGATTGTCCTCTGGGTGACTGGAGTAGATTATTGTTTCTCCAGTTTGCAGTTGGCTCCTTCCACATCCGTTCCATCTGCTCTCGCAGATTCCTAATACTTCTATTTTATATCTTCTCATTTCTGCGGCTACCTGGGCAGCTTTTCCAGTTTCGTACATTGTACGAATATTCCACGTCCCCATCCTTATTTTTGCTTTGATTGAAAGAAGGCACATCGGCTGACTGGCTTCCCGAAGGCTTTCACCAGCCTGGGTCATTTCACTTCCCCGATTCCAGCGAAAAATAAGGTTATTCTTCATATTTTTAGAATTTTTAATATATTTGTGCGTTGAAGTTTCTGTAGCGATTTGGTTAAGTTTTGGATGTGGAGTTGCTTGCACCACGCCCCAACCCTCCCTCTTTATCCGGGATTGGGACCGGCCGGAAAACTAGTGAGCTAGTATTTTCCATAGTTTGGTTTGTAAGGATTAGTTATATTTTACAAGTTGATCACGGACTGATATCAGTTAGAGAACCATTGAAATCCAGGGAGTACTGGACAGCTGCTGTTTCATCCTAGTTTGGGAATCATCGGCAGTACGCACCCATTATCCAAACACAATCTTGACGTTTTATGGAAACCAAGAGATACGCCACATAAATAATATTAAAGCAACAATATATAAGGAAAACAGAATGAATGAGAGAGGCCATTCAGTAAGCAGGTGAGCATATTAGTCAGTGTCATCCATCATTCATTATTTCATGTTAGTTTCCAAAATGGTGAAGGAGGGAAATTGCACGATTTCCGCCATTGACTGCGATTCTCAACCATATCTGATAACGTCTTGATCCACCGATACGAATTCAGAGTACCAATTATAACTACTCGGTTAATGCGCTACATTTGCATAGTTACCTAATACTCTGATTTTTGTGGAATATCTTGTCAAAAAGTTGCAAAAAACTATCACAATTATTTGCCTTTGAAACACTGAATCTTTGGATATAATATTGTATATCAATTATACCTATAACTATCTATTTGCCACTCTGTGCTTGTTTAACACTAACTAATACCTATAATTGTATATATTGATGGATTTACATGTTCAAGTTGGCTCAAGTCAGTGAGTCTATGATTTTGGTATCATTTTGGTTAACTGTAATTGACTGTGATATTATTATTGTTGTTGTCGCTTGTTACCCTTCTTGTTGTGAATTATTTTCCCGTGCTGGTGTTGTTCTGCTTGTTTTATTCCCTGTTTTCCTGGTTTTAAGGGGAGCAACCCACAAGGTCGCTTCTCTCTAAATTATAATTTAATGTAACAATCCCCCTTCTCAGGCGTGAGGCTAGCAACCCCACCCTGTAAACAAAGCTGCTACAGAAACTTCAGCACGATGAATCTCCTTGAGCCAAAAGAAAAAGTCTGTGTGGGGACATGGAATGTCCGCACCATGTACGAGATCGGCAAAGCTGCCCAGATCGCAAACGAAATGAAAAGATACAGAATTCAAGTACTGGGGATATGTGAAAGCCGATGGAACGGGAATGGACTCACCAAATTGTCAACGGGTGAGTCAGTGATCTACTCCGGTCACCCAGAAGATAACCACTCGCACACCGAGGGCGTGGCTATCATGATGTCACCAACGGCAACGAAGGCCCTGATGCAATGGGAGGCGATCTCGCCCAGGATAATGACCGCCAGATTCAACTCCAAAGGAAGGAAAGTGTCAATTATACAATGCTATGCACCGACAAACAACGCAGACCTCGAAAAGAAAGAAGAATTCTACAGACAACTACAGGCAACAATGGACAATACTCCAGCTGGTGACATTAAAATACTAGTGGGAGACATGAACGCCAAACTGGGATCAGACAACACAGGAAGGGAACTCATCATGGGTAGAGAAGCTCTCGGAGAAATGAATGAAAACGGAGAACTCTTCGCCGACTTCTGTGCCTTCAATGAACTAGTGATTGGTGGCAGCGTATGCAAACACAAGGATATCCACAAGGCTACATGGGTGTCACCAGATGGGCGAATTAAAAACCTAATTTACTTCATCTCAATCTCAAGGAAGTGAAGGCGCAGCCTACTGGAAACGAAAGTAAGAAGAGGAGCAGAAGTTGGCTCAGACCACTACCTCGTACAAGGTACAAGCCACTGGCGAAGAGGTCAGCGTCGAAAAGCACTGGAACAACTTAAAGACAGTGTGGAGTCAAACCTGCATGGAAGTTCTAGGCAGAAAGAAGAGGCAGGACAAACACTGGCTCACTACGGACACTTGGAGGCTAATAGAAGAGAGAAGGATGGTGAAACAAAAGATCCTCCAGTGCACCGATGAGCAACAAAAACAGGATTTAAATGCAAGCCACAAGACACTGAACAAAAGAGTAAACAAGAGTGCCAGGGAAGACAAAAGAAGATATTATGAAGCCATGGCAAGTGAAGCAGAACAAGCTGCAGGCAAAGGAGACCTCGCAACACTCTACCAAACAACTAGGTACCTATCGGGCAAACGTTTGACACAAATCAAGCCGGTGAAAGATGACAACGGAAAGTCACTCACCAAAGAAGTGAAGGAAAGGAAACACTGGGGTGAGCACTTCAAAAGACTCCTAAATCGACCACCACCTACAACGCGCCCAACAATACCAACGACGGAGACAGAGCTAGCCGTGAACACCAACCCCCCGACGAAATCAGAAGTCCTGAAGGCAATCATGATGATTAAAGCTGGAAAAGCAGCAGGACCAGATGGAATCCCAGCAGAAGCATTGAAAGTGGACCCAGAGACAACAGCGGACTTGATGACGCCACTACTGGAGAAGGTGTGGAAAGAAGGCAAAGTACCCGAGGATTGGGAGAAAGGATACTTATTCAAACTACCAAAGAAAGGAGACTTAGGTCAATGCAGGAACTGGCGCGGAATTATGCTCCTGTCCATCCCAAGCAAAATGCTAAGCCGCATCATGCTGGAGAGAATCAAACATGCCCTGGATGAGAAACTCCGACCGGAACAGGCTGGATTCAGGAGAAACAAGTCATGCATTGATCAGATCGCCACATTATGGATCATCATTGAACAAAGCCTGGAATGGCAGTCACCTCTCTATCTCAACTTCATCGACTTTGAAAAGACCTTTGACAGCGTCGATCGAGATGTGATTTGGCAACTACTTCGCTACTACGGGGTGCCACCGACAATAATACATCTCATCCAACAGCTGTACGACAATGCTGCATGCCAAGTAATCCACAATGGGAAACTTACGGAATCCTTCGAAGTGAGGACAGGAGTAAGACAAGCTGGCTGCCTACTATCGCCAATGATTTTCCTGATTGCAGTAGACTGGATAATGCGACAAACAGTGGGCAATGAGGAAACAGGCATAAAATGGACTCACACAAAAAACCTGGAGGATCTTGACTTCGCCGATGATATATGTCTGATTTCCCACAAACTGGAAGATATGCAAGCGAAAAGCAACAAGTTAGCAGAAGAAGCATCAAAGATAGGACTTCAGGTGAACATAGAGAAAACAGAGGTGATGAAGATTCCTGGGCAGCACCACGAACAGCAACAGCAACAACGGACAACGATCAGCATAAATGGGAGGAACCTGAAAGAAACAACCTCTTTTACCTACCTGGGAAGCATCGTTTCAACTAGAATGGTGGGAACTGACGAGGATATCAAAGCAAGAATCGGGAAAGCAAGACAAGCTTTCACGAGTCTCAAGTCTGTGTGGATGTCAACAATACTCAGCATCAAACATAAGATCCGGACTTTCAACTCCAATGTGAAGTCAGTGCTACTATACGGATCAAAGACTTGCACTGAGCGTCATAAAGAGCATCTCAAACAAACTACAAACCTTCATTAACAGCTGTCTTCGCTCAATACTCAAGATCAGATGGCCAGGAAAGATCAGCAACAGAGATCTCTGGGAGCGAACCAACCAGGAACCGATTGTGAAACAAATAGGTAGGAAGAAATGGAGATGGATTGGCCATACTCTGAGGAAACCATCAAGTGACATCACTAGACAAGCCATTGCTCGAGTGGAATCCGAAAGGGAAGCAGCGAGTTGGTCGTCAGTGCAAGGGTGACTTGGAGGAGGTCATGTCAAGAGGATATGAAAACGTGTGGGTAGACATGGAGCCAGATAAAGACTCTAGCAGAGAACCGAATGCACAGGAGACGAACTGCTGAAGCCCTATGTTCCTCTAGGAATTAAAGCACACAATAATAATTATTATTATAACTACTCAAGCCTGCCAAATGGACCATGATTTCAAATAAGAATGAGAGGCTTGCGAAAGTAGAGGCACTAGGAATAGTGAAGGTGACGTAAACAAAGTTGAAAAGGATCACATTGCTAGAAATATGACCGGAGATATAGTCTGTAACAGTGAGTGTATGATTATAATCTCTCATGAAATTGTTGTTTCAGAATTTCCGCCAAATAAACATCACTTTTTAACTTTTGTCTTTATAGTTCCTGGAAAAGTACAACTAGACCTTGCGAATAAAAGTGATAATGATGATAAACTTCCTTTTCGTGATATAATACCTCCTGCTGATGAACCTGAGGAAGACAATGGAGTTATTCAACCTATGGATTTTGACAATGAAGTGGACGTACCAGATCCCGAGTATGCTGAGCATGGTAACTCAAACGGGACATCAGACCGAGACCATCTTCCCGTTGACAAAGCACCAGAGGAGGCGCTTAAACAAGTTGGTGACTCTCCAGGAATAAATGCAGCCTATAAGTATCACGCGGAAAATCCCATTCCAAAACCAGTGGCTAATGCTCCACAGTTTCCCAATGTCCGCCTACATCCCCCTATCGATAAAGATCCAGGTAAGTTATCCATGAAGTATAATATGATTAATGTTACTAATTATTTTCTTCTATTAGCATGTCCTTGTGATGCATCTGTTTCGTTAGCCTTCTTTTTTCACTCTTCATTATTCTTGTGTTTGGATAATGATGATCGAATGTATAATATCCACTGTGAACTTAATGAAATTAACTGTAGAGGATCTTATATGCTTATCGAACAGCTACCTTTAGGTTTATTCTATAAACAGTTACAGTAGTAGGACTGTTCTCACTATTGTACAAATATTCTCATTAATATGAATTCGACTTCTCCTCGTTGTATCTTCTTCTCTAATTTTACGTGGCTGTATTTCCATTTCTCATTTTCGGTGTCATTGGAAGATTTGAAGTGGTATAATTCTGTTCAAAATTTCACGGTGACGTTTTTGTCTTTATATTTAATATTTCGTGTATCTTAAAAGTCTTTGTTTGTCTGATTTTGTTTATCCTAATATGTGTACACCGTTAGCTTTCCTTTTTGTAATTTTTCTAGGTGCTTCAATTGGAACAGTTACACCTTTGTATAATATTCCATTTGATTATGTTTGCCTATTTTCCTACCTGTTCAAGAAGTTAATACCGGAATATTAATGTAGAATTTCATGGTTATATATGGTGCGCATCTATCCTGTTGGAAATTTAACACCTTGTCAGGGTAGTATTCACCTGAAGAAGATATACCGTGTCACTTTTTGCCCTTTCTTATACAAATACTAGGTTTGTGTGTGTCTGTGAAACATCTTATACATGTCTAAACTTCATGACTGTAGCTTAAATATTTCACATGGAAAAGGTTTTTGCTGTGTTTCATATCTGATTGATCAGAAGTTGTGCATCTTCAACATACTTGCTATTCCAGTTATTCATTTGAGTGAAAACTGGAAATAAATAGTCGAGGTGGCAAAAAGAATAAACACTTGGTTGTGTCTGTCTCTATTGCCTGATTCTTGTAGGTTATGTAGCCTTTATTTGACAGTTTTACTTTTGTTTGTTTTCATGCCTGTCTACTTTCGACTTTTCACTCCGTCTGCTCATTATACTTAGATTAGTTTGATGGTTTGAAGTATAATAAGATTTAATTGTGTCATATCCTAATCTGGGCCTTGATTATCATTATGCATTCAGTCCATCTTTCTCCTTGTCTATCTTCTGTCATCCTTGACCTTGTTGTTTTGTATTCTTTCGTGTTAACTCCCTTGTCTCGTAGATGAATTGGCTCAACGCACAATGATTCGTGGGGAGTTATGAAGCTGTAGTTCACTGACTTGGACACCTGACTTTCATCTCAGTGTCATTAACGAAGTCGAAACCATGTGCATTTGATTGTTAAGCTGAAGAACCAGTATATGCTCGATTGTCTATGAATATCTGTTTTATCGGAAAGGATATCCTACTGTAAGGTTGGAGAAGACCACAAGTATTCAAATAAAAAGCATTCGGTAGTACGATATGTTGTTCTGTTAATCGGCGCATATAAACAAGCCCATCAGAAAGGTTTCAAATAGTAGTTTGACGGATAAAGGAAGAAGCATCCACCTTGGCGGAAAATGTAGGAGGTGGAAATGTTAGTTATTTTTAAGGTCATAAAGAACGAATACATTGCACGATCTTGAAGGATTTTATGGTTTGTCACCGTCGGTGTTTAGCAATTCACTTGCAATTTTCTTGAGGTTCCCACCTAGACAGTCGGTATTTCCCCCATACAGTTCAGATCAAAAATCAGAGACACTACATGTACAAGTCATTCAGACCTGATCAATTTTTCCTTGTTGTTTAGTCAGGGAAATTAAAATCACATAATCGTGTCAACTTCATTGTTATTATTATTATCCGAACACAAACTTGACGTTTTATGGAAACCAAGAGATACGCCACATAAAAAATATTAAAACAACAATATATAAGGAAAACAGAGAATGAATGAGAGAGGCCATTCAGTAAGCAGGTGAGCATATTAGTCAGTGTCATCCATCATTCATTATTTCATGTTAGTTTCCAAAATTTTGAAGGAGGGAAATTGCACGATTTCCGCCATTGACTGTGATTCTCAACCATATCTGATAACGTCTCGATCCACCGATACGAATTCAGAGTACCAATTATAACCACTCAAGTCGGCCAAATGGACCATGATTTCAAATAAGAATGAGAGGCTTGCGAAAAGGGAGGCACTAGGAATAGTAAAGCTGACGTAATCATCTAATACCAACAAAGTTGAAAAGGATCACACTGCTAGAAATATGATCGGAGATATAGTCTGTAACAGTGAGTGTATGATTATAGTCTCTCATGAAATTGTTGTTTCATAATTTCCGCCAAATAAACATCACTTTTTAACTTTTGTCTTTATAGTTCCTGGAAAAGTACAACTAGACCTTGCGAATAAAAATGACAATGATGATAAGCTTCCTTTTCGTGATATAATACCTCCTGCTGATGAGCCTGAGGAAGACAATGCAGTTATTCAACCTATGGATTTTGACAATGAAGTGGACGTACCAGATGCAGAGTATGGTCAGCATAGTAACTCAAACGGGTCATCAGCCATTGCAAAATTGGGTTTATTTCCGAGTTCTCCACCTCCAAAAAGCGACGAACATTCAACCGGTCCTGGTATGTATATCTTTCAGTGTTTTTATGTATATGCCTATATGGTCACACATCATAGATTTGCTACTTCTTATTTAGTCTATTCCTATTTATTTCGATACTGCATGCTTGGTAGACTTCAACAATGCAGAGAGGATATTTGTTTGTGTCAGATACGTAACTTCAGTGTGGTGTTATAATCACTTTCTAAAATACTAGTAATATTAAATGAGATTCTTACTGTCGATAAATTTGCAAATGTCACTTAGTGTGATTCATTAGGATCTTGAAATTAATATCTTTTGAGATGTTTCAGTTTATGAGGTGATGAGCGTTCTGTCATTATTATTATTATTTATCTTCTTTAAAACACTAACTTGATACAATTTGGCCATCATAATATGCACAACACAAAGTGGTAAAATAAGAATATAGGAAGGAGAGATGCAAAAAGAATCAAGAACAACTGAAGAGAGACTAATAAGCATGGTTATCATGAACATGTACAGAAGTGCGTTCGTTATTTCAAATAAATTTCAGAAATAGAGGAAAGGAAAGGAAGTTGTAGGATGTTCGGCATTGATTTCTATTCTCAAACATTTTACGGTAAGAATAACATCCTGATGGCGATAGGAGTAGCCCATGTTGACGTGCTCTGGCCTAGCTTTCACTACACATAGAAATTACAGCCAATAATCAAATAACTACCATAATACGTGAAATCCACAACTCCTTCTAATGGTTTGACTGTAAGAGAGAGTTCAGGCACAGGTTTATGCCAATCTTACAACATGACTAATAGTTCCCTAAGGTGTATGTGAAAAGTCGTAGAACTGTATGAACAAAGGCATCTTTGGACAGTTACAGGTACAGGTAGACCAAGAAAATGCTTTACAACGAACTGTCAATTTCCACTTTTCCATGGAACTAATTCAAGCAGAAGTAAGATTGTTGTAGACCGAAATGTCTGAAAATACAAGCCTAATTGAACAGTTATCAGTTCAAGTAATGTGATTGACTAGGTATCAGGAATTCAATAAATTGAAATTATTCTAGACGGCGATGTAGAATCCTTGTTTTAAGCAGCAATTATTCAAATATTTCGTCTTACTAAGCAGTAATTTATCGTTCATAATTCTGTAATTAGTTGTAGGAAAGTGAGACATGAAAAATGGTTGTCTACTCCATATGAATCAATGAAGTCGCATCCATTTTCTAAAATTTGTTTATGTTTCATTTGGGGTACAGGAAAATATCTTTCATGTAGCCTTCCTAATGTGCATGTAGTTTTGTTAGCCTCTGTTATCGTATTGTTCATTTTTATGTTTGATCGGTGCTAATGCTTTCGTTATTATTGCTATCGTTATGTTCATTTGTTGTAAGCATACCATCTGGTAGGTATTCCTGTCTCAATTTAAGATATTATCACTTATAATTATTTGTTTGATGATAAAAACGAAATACTGCATACGCATTAAACGGCTGTTTCCCTTGATAAATGATATTTAATCTACTCATTTGAATAATCGCCATAGTCATCAAGGGAATCTAAAGTAGAAAGATCTTTTTGATCGTTAGTTTCGTCTGGTAAGCGCCTTTCTCACAGTGATTTTTTCGTTGTATCGTAGTATTCTAGTAATCATTCAACTTGCTTACTCGATTTTTGTAGTTCTCCTTTGATTGTATTCAGTGATGATATTACCCCCAACTAGTTTTACCTTGTGACATATGCAGTTTCTTTTTCATTTTGGACAAGGCGAAGGTGGTAAACCATACGAAGTGGAACGTGATGAGTTGCCACCAGCTGAACGTGAAAAATTCGATCAAGGATGGATGGATAACGCTTTCAATCAATATGCTAGTGATCGTATCAGTGTTAGACGATATTTACCAGACTATCGAGAAGGAAAGTAAGTTAACTTCTATGCTTTGAAACCTTTTGGTTCGAGACTTTAATGTCGAAAGTATACTCTTTTGTATTTAGTTTTTTTGTACAGAATGTAGGTTGTTGGTGAATTAGTTTGTCGTTTGACTGGAGACAGGTAGAAACGTTCAGTAATTCTTCTTTCTAGGATCTGTCTGTTCTATATTCTTTTAATATCCTGTGGTTGTGGTTGATTCGTTCATGAGTTGTACTACTAGCTAGCAGGTTTTGCGTTGAGAAAACTCTTATTGATCTGATAAAGTATTCGGTGACCAACTAATATCACCAACTATTATCTCACAGTGTAGTGTATGAATTCTTGAAGTCTCATCCCCAGAGATTTTATAGTAGTGATTGATTTGTAAAAGTGTTTTCAGGTTCATATTTCAGAAAGGGGGTGTTGTTTAAATGGTAATCACCAGACTCACTTCAACTTTGGACTCAGCCAAAGCGTATCAATGTAAGTTACAGTTTCAGCGGTTCAGTAAAAGACTTGCGTTCAGTCTAAATCACGTTCTTGGATAGTTATCACTTGTTAATCTGTACACTCGTACGTCTACACTGTAATGGATACTGATAAAGAAATAGAAAATCCCTGCGAGTTCTGTTTGTTGGTGAGAATACTAAGACTGTGTGGTTGCTAGAAAATGACAGTGTTACTTCTCATGGAGAAGTCTGGTACCATTTCTACTCTGTTGTAAAACATTGTGGATTGTTGTTTTTGGCTATTGGAGGGAAGGTGCAAAGAGTCCATGAATTCTAGGAGGGAGTATGCTTAGAAAGATCTTTGGTTTTCCCCTTGGTTACGCAAAACATTTGATAAATTTGCTTATAGTCCTGATACATGTAGGTAGTGGGTTTTGTGAACACTTTAAGTCGTAGAATTGAGAATTTCTACTATAAGTCTTCTACTACTTATCTGTAAATTGTTATTTCAAGATAAGTGTGTTCGGATATTGAACGTGACCGTGTGCAGTGACGTAGTTGTATGCCTCAAGCATTGCTGTTACTTAGGTATTTTGATCAACTCCAATGGGTTAGTAATCAATGAAATTTCAATACGGTCGCAAAACATCCATTTGTTTTTTATCATACTTGACCGAAAAGCTTCGTCTGTCAAGTAAACTTTACATGTGCTGGTAATTAGTTCTCTATTTCCCAACGCGTGGATGCAAAACATGGTTGTTTAAAATAAATCTGTGAAGGCTGCAAATATCTGTTCTCTGACAGTTGTGTTTGTAGAGTCGATAAATGAGCAGTGTATAATTTAGGCGTATACTTCTGGGTAATATGAGTAATTCTGATGAGGAAGGTGTGAATCTCTATAGTTCAAATATTCTGGAGGTATATTTGACACCTGCAAAGTTGCTGTCTACCCCCAAAATAAAAGTAGAATGACATTTGAAGAAATACATGAATGAGAAGATGAAGAAAAAACCCCAATCTACTAAATCGCTATCAGTCTCACCGTGTGAGGACGTCTAGATTGTCTGACGTGGGTTTACGTGGATGTCATGGAATATTTTCCGAGAATTCAGGCTATATGACTCACAATCAATCATCATGACACAAATCCCTTCATGTCTTCATTTGAGTTGTGGAGGTGTGGCTGGTTGGTCTTAACAGTCAGCCTTACTTAATGTTTAAACATGGAGCGTGACAATTCGAAGTGTAGTGTACCACTGCTAGGTCTTGTGTTGATAACACCATTTGGTCAGCTGTCTATTTTCTCAGTACAATGCTACCGAGGTTATTATTATACTGGCTCCGACTTGAGTCAGTAACTTGAAGTGAGACGTCCTACTGTTACCTCAGTTGTTTGGTAGATGCGTTCTCATCATCTAGAGTGTACACCCATAGTAGCACGTCAAACTTCCTGGCAGTGCCATTGCAAATGTGATTCGTAGGTTTCGTCATTACCCAGGAATTTACACCTGTGTCAGTTACCATTCGACAATTTCTTGAAAGTTATATGCATATATATATACATACGTATATATATGTTTATACTAGTTCACTTGGTCTTGTGGAACTGAGTACGTTGGCCGTACCATCCGTCCTCTTGTAAAACGCACTTAGGAACATCATCCAATCTCGCTAGCAATCTGAGAGCTCAACTGGGCACATAGTTCGGTGACAGAACATCTGGTGAATTCAGGACATCCAGCTCCATTCGATATGTCTTTCAAAGTCATATAAAAGATCGGATCAAACGTCTCAAAGGGAGTGAGATGAAGGCATTTGGGCATAAGTCAGTCACTAGTGATCGAAAAGTTCAAGCCTACGCTATGCATTCAAGAGAAATACATTCAACCGTTGTCTCTACTATGGTTATCATAAAAAGTCAATTCTTTCAATAGTGATTGATTGTCCTACTATGTTTTTTTTCTATTGGAACCTCCTGTCTAGTTTGTTATTATTACATTTTTAACCCCACAATTGCATAGGAAGTCAATTTTCTCAGTAATTATGATAATGATTTGGTTTTTATGCGATCTTCCTGTTTATTATTACACTCTAATCCCTATTTGCAATTTACTAATAATTTGACTGTTGACCGGAGATAGTTCTGTAACTTTCTCACCCATTTACTACACAATACTTGAATGTACAACCTAGTTGATAACTTTGTCCAGCGGGAAATGTTCTTCTCTGCAATCGTCTCTCCGAAAGTTATATACACGCTATGGTTGATCTGTCTTTGCTGTGTATCCTAAACTACATGGAGCTGTTTTATTGAAGGCTGGATGATGATATGTGCATTTAACACTTTTAATGATTGAATATACAATGGTTCTCTAATTGATATCAATCCGTGGTCAAATTTGAAACCAGTCGAATCTCTAATCAAATTAATGAATATAGTTCACGAGCTAACATTCTATGATTCTCGGTCTAATAAAACAGAATCATTCATTTTTTTTAAAGAAGTTTCTCTTTTCTTTTCTACAATTTCTCATCGTGGAAACATTCTAATTTTTGCTGTTGTTAAATTTAGGTGTAAAGTGGATACATACTCACCAAATCTACCGTCTACATCTGTTATAATCTGTTTTCACAATGAAGCTTGGTCAGCTTTATTGCGTTCTGTACATTCAGTGATCGATCGATCTCCAGCACATTTATTACGTGAGGTTATACTGGTTGATGATTTTTCTAATCTACGTGAGTTTTGATTTATTTCTGTACATAAGAGTGTTAGAGTGTTTTTGTACACCTGCTTCAGTATTTAATTTTTGTGTGCATAAATAGGCTTTATTTTTACAAATCGATATTAGGTTATTCAGGTTACTCACAATATAAAAGAAAGAGCGTTTAGCAGCAGCGAAAATTGACTCTTTTCGGTCTATATCACTCTCAAGCTATACGTAATTTGTTATCTAAAATTTACTATTCTAACAACAAATCTTTGGAAATATTCACTATTTTGTTAAGCAAATTTACTATGTAAATACGATTGTAAAACTTGAGAATGATATCACCGAAAAGAGTAACTGTACGCTGCTGAATTCCTTTCTTTAATATTACATATAATTTATAAAAAGTTACCTATTCTAATCGGCAGCATGATGGTTCATTTCCTATAGATTCTTGATTTTAATCCCAACGTTTTAGTCTGTATTATCGACCAAAGTGCCAGGGCATATTTTTGTAATGTTTAGATATTATCAGTCTATTCAATCGTACGACCATTTCTTAAGAGAATGTTCTGTATTGGATAGGTTATTGTGTAGTCAGGACAGTGATATCCTCTTATGTTGTCCACGATTTACACACTGAAATGTCATAGGCCACCCTACGGTTTGCGTCAATTTATTATGAACGGATTAGGCATACTGTGTTATTGTGATAAAGTTTATCAATTCAATCTTTCTTGTTATTCTTTTCTATGTTGCTTTTTGTTTGTTTGTTTTTTTTGGCAAAAACTTCAGCTCATCTCAAAGAAGCACTGGAGGAATATATGCAAATGCTAAAAATTGTTAAAATTGTTCGCACCAAACAACGTGAAGGTTTGATTAGAGCTCGAATGCTTGGCGCGGAGCGTAGTACTGGTGATGTGCTTGTATTTCTGGACTCTCATATTGAATGCACTACAGGTATACCCTTGTTCTTTTATGTACAGTTATTGTGTCTGATTGACTTTTGGGTATAAGTAATTCACTTTTCTAGTACATTCCATCCACCAGCAAGCAAGCAAGTAAGCAAGCGAACAAGTAGTAGCAATAATAATAATTAGTTTTGTATAAGTATTAAGGTATACAAATTTGTTTTTTAATTGCTTGAGTTCCGAGTGGAACATCATAGGGCTTCAAACTTTGAAGTTCCGGTAGCGATGGTGTTCCTTTTACAGGTTGGGGTTACTAGTCTCACTCCCAACCCTCTCTCTCTTCCCCTATCATCCTTCCAACTAGGCGAGGTTTACGAGTGAGTCAGCTGGGAATCGAACCGTGACTTCCTGCGTGGTTGACGAGCATCCTACTGTTGAACCACTGTGATACAATAAATAGTAATCATTTGTAATTAAATACTAAGATATACACAAATAGTTGTTTCGATCCCCAAATTCGCATAGATGTCAGAAAGCTGAGTTGTAAGATTGTCAGTCTAGCGATTCCTTTAACTGATTTTCTACTCCTACCAAATAACTTCTTTTATTATTCCCTTCGTTCCTGAATGTTCTCATCATGTGCTATCCTGTTCTGTTTATCTGTGAGTTGTAAACCAATTAGTACAAGTTATTATTATGAAACGTCGTATTCTAAGGTGCAATAAAAGTTTAAAATAACTGTATGTAACAATGTTCATTCATGTGCATTGCAGTAGCCTGCAGTAACAATATTGTCTAAAAATCGAGCACACGAATACATTGGAGAGAGGAGGCTTTTGATAGTAATGTTTTACTATTATTATTATTCCCTTGGGTTCCGAGTGGAACATAAGGCTCAAGCAGCATATCGATACTTCATCCTATCCTCCGCAGTCCCCGTTGTCTGTCTCCATGGTTGCCCATATTCGCTCACCTCGTTCTCTCACGTTCTCCTCCATGTCACACTAAGAGGCCCAACTCATTGCTTACTATTCGGATTCCATTCGAGGGCCTAAAGCACTATGTCACCGATGGTCTCCTCAGTATGTGTCCAATCCATCTCCATTTTCTTTGGCATATTTCTTGAGCAACAGGTTTTTGATTGGCGCACTCGCAGAGTTTCTTGTCGCTAATCCACTCTAGCCATCTGATCTTCAGTATGTAACCAGCAAAGGCAAGAGTAAATAACACACTGCAGTAGCCCATTGAAAATGATTTTGGTGACGCGCCAAATTCCTCACCTATATAGAAGAACTGACTGGCTTAACATTTGTGTTGAAAATGAGAATTTTGTTGCTTGTGCTGAGTGCATTAGATTCCCACATTGATTTCAGATTAATGGTCTGTCTTGATTTCCTGATCATAACTGGCATTAATAACCTCATCCGTGCCTCCTATAATATAATGATACTGTCTAAATAAGTGAAAGAGGCGATTTCTTTTAGATTCATCCTGTTTATACTAACCGATGCATATTATTGCTGGTTAGTTATCTTCAAATATATCCAAGCACATTTTGTTTGAAAAGATTACATTCAGTGTTCAATGGTTAAGTCTCATGGACACGAAAATGTAAAGAAACTATCTATCGTTCAGTAAGTAATCAATACTGCTAGTTTCAATAAATGAATGAGTTAATTAAGCCTTCAACTTCTGTTGACCCTCATAGAACTGTAATATTTCATTATGTATTACAATTACTATGATTATTATTATTACTACTATGTCTTGTTTATTAGTCAACTGTACACTTGTAAATCAATTGAGTATTTACGGAATGAAGACTTTTCGTCTAATCTGATTGTGTGCATAGTCTTGTGCGTTATGTACCTACCATCTATTGTGTGAAAAGAAAGAATTTCTGATTTTTGTTTCACTCATCCAATTGTCATTCACCTCTAGATATTTAATTATTAACAAGTTTTCTATACTGATGATAATGGTGACGTGGAATTGTGCATTTCTCATACCTTCTTTTACTTTGAGCAGTTCTTTCTTTTATTATTATTGTCCATTCATAATACTAAGATATGCACCATATTGAACGACCTGCCTTTACGCTAATATTTCCAATGTTTAGGATATTTTTAGTAGTTGGCTAATGCTTTGTAAAGCCGCGCTTTGAAAGACTAAGAAAGATGACAATTAGGCTGTGTAGTACAGTTACAGTATTTATAAAATCCACGGTAATTAGAAGTGATGATTTTCCTGTGTACGTGTAGTCCTGTAATTCTACACAACTCCAACATGGGAGTTTTTCCATTTCTAACTGTGTGATTCTGTTAGAGGACTTTAGACGATATTGAATGGTGGAAGTGTATTTTTGACTGGAACTAAGGTCCGTAGTTTTAGCTTAACCTTCTCTTCACCTAATTGTCTTAGTGAAACCACCTAGTAGTTTGTGGAATAGACTATCACATGTAGAATATGTTTCATGATGTAGGAATATTCCTATGCGAATATACGGACATTCTGAAAGCTGTATGCAAATACATCTGAAGGAAATTTAGAGTTTACTGTTGTGAGGGAGGAACAAGTTTGCTCAGTCTCAGCATCATTTCTTTTTAATTTTGTCATTTGGTGACATTCCAGAGATAACTGTGAAGAGAATATGTGTGGAGGATCGTTTAATTCTGTTGCCTCATGACAGTCCTCTTTATATTAAATGTGCAGAATGTATTGTCTTACAATGGTGTAGCATACAGGCTACTTCATTTGCAGTTAATCTAGTTTGCGTTTAGTATCTGTGTTCAGGAGTCGTTAGCTTGAGACGACAGCTGTGCGGACAGTGTTGTAACAGGAGGAATATTCGCAGTAGAAGCAGGTAGTTAATTTTGTTGTAGTGAATGGAATGCAGTAGGCAAATATCGAATGAATGAGTTCCAGGTACTGATAGACGTGTGTGGGAAGTTGGTACTTTCTGCCTGTCCACATCGGCTATTGGCGGATAATATCGTTGATTGTATTTTCTCATGCATCTTGTTTCGGTGGACAATGATCACATACTTTGATGCAGATTGTTGTTTAATTTTGAAACTGTTTTGTTCAGAGAATTAGATCTAGAACCAGGATGCTCAGGTGTAAGTTGACTACATCCTGTACTTTCAACGCTGTTTTCCTTCTATCGAGTTTCCACCTGTTTAACTGTGCAGACAACCAGAATTAATTGTGTATTATTGTTTTTTCCAGGTTGGCTTGAACCACTCTTAGAGCGTATTGCTTATAATTCGTCAATTGTTGTTGTTCCTGTGATATCAGCAATAAATGATAAAGATTTAAGAGTTTATGTAGCTAAACCTCAAGATGTTCAAGTTGGTGGTTTTGATTGGGGTTTAATATTTCGTTGGCATGAACAAACTGAACGTGACAAAAATAGACCTGGTGCACCGTATTCACCTGTCAGGTAAGTGGTTAGTGTTTTCATGCCTCATTTAAGAACTGTTCAATACTGTTCAGATTGTTTGAAAGTGAATTCCTGCATCCTGCTTTGCGACAATCTATTGAAAATGCGATGAAAGTATTCTATGCTAATTATTATATAATTCGGTGAACATTTGATATTCATTTTGTCAAAGCAAAATATCCCATTCTTATTAATTAAAGAGTCATAATGCCTTTGATAGCACATACTTAGAAAACTTTTGTAAGCGAAACAGTGACAAACAGCCTTCATAAACTAGTTACATCCACTGAAACAGTTTTCTGTCATAACAATCAACTAAATATTTTATTGTTTCTAATTATCATTCCTTCATAGGTTCTTATTCTTTTAGATAATTGGGCGAAATATTTATAAGATTCGATGAAGTTCGTATTCATATGGTGTACTCCGCTATAAAAGATGGGTGCAACTAGGAACTTCAAATTTCCATATATTTGGAAGTGATATACATCTCATGCACTTTTGTACTAACATCTAATCCCAAAGTCTCTATCATTCAGTATTGCTATCTCCAAGTATGTAATGATCTTTCACTCGCGTTGATTTTCGCTACCAGCTACTCTCTCTCTCTCTGCATATATATATGTTCCAACCTAACACAGTTATATGTACGCTATACCATAGCATACATTCGAAATACTGATGATATGTTTGTTCAAGCGCAAGCGCTCAGCTGGGATTCGAGTTCGGACGTTGTGTATTGCTGAGAAGCACCGTACCGTTAAACCATCGATGCATGTTCCACGATACTATGCGTTGCTCACAGGTGGTTATCATTGATTTTTAAAACCAGACTAAATAGCGATTCATTCTAGTTACTGTCACCACTTTAAGTTCATTCAACTGTTAAGTGTTCATGAGCACCTACTGTTTATTTTAAGTTCAGACATAAATCTTCTAATATTTATGCAAATGTGTTGATAAGAGTACATCCGAAGTGTACGAGACATCATAAATCAGTAAGCAGGAAGTCTTGAATTTAAGTTTTGTGATTTCCAGTTGTCGTTAACTAGGTATTTGTGGGAGGGGGGGATCCTGATGTCGTTTACATTTCTCATGAGGTTCCAAGCAGTTTCAGCCATTGATGAAGTTAGATACTTTTATGGTAAACTGAGATGTTCCTTGTTTTTGTCGACTGTCCACATATACAACTTTTAATGTTTGATCACTGTGAAATTATATGCAGATTGAATGATTTAGTGTGACAGTGAAATACGATTCATCTGAGTTACGTGGTATTTAAGTTACTGAGTGTCAGTTAGAACAGAATCTAGAGTTAAAACTGTGATTTTCTAGTGATTACTCATGAGTCATGATCTCTTTTGCTCAAAATACATGACGAGATTTTGCCAATGTTTACGGTAACACTAGGTTACACGTAACGTCTCATTCAAAGAACACTTGATTATTTCGAACAATTGATATTTTTGGAACTATAGATCGTAGATTTACTAAACCCTGAGACTGGAATTCATGCATCGGTGACCTGTACATATTTTAGTAATTTCAAGCTATTAGGCCATCCATTTTAAAGCTCCGTTTAATGACTAACGATAGTGGTGTATCCGTCACATAGAGTGTGACAGCTTACTTTTAGCTGAAGGTTAGATAGGTTTTGACGTTGAGTGGTAGGGTGTGGCACTATAATATTCATGTATGTCTTTGCTCTTGTTCAGAGTTACTCACCATGTCAGATACTGTTTTAACGTGGATACGGGATGGTAAAATTTGGTTATCCTGATTATACCTGATAGTAGACAGAGCTTCTATCTTCTCCACGTTGTCTGAAAATTAAACTGTGTGTTCATTATTGTTCCACTTCACTTAATTCATCATATTAATTCATTCTCACTTCTTAAAAATTACTTTGTTTAAATTGATGCTTGTCAGTTAGAAAGAATATGCGTTGAGTGCATCTTTCGAGATGTCATTTTATTGAATAAGTCTTATTATTCTTTCTTCTCTAACATCTCGTTCGTTGATAAGTATTCACAAATTTTTAACATCCTAATAACCATAATTATTTTTTCTATTATTGTGAACAATTTATCGTTGGTGATTCATTATTTATTCTCTCAACTTTATTTTATTATATAGTGTATGTAATTTGTTTGTTTCGATTGATGAAAAATGACGCAGTTTGAGATGAGTAAATTGATAATTTCAATGTACACTGCGTCACAATTTAGAGAAACCAGGGAGCATTGGGTCTCTGCTTCGTCTTAGTTTGGAATTCTTCAGCAATGAGTGGTTACGACCACACTGGAGATCGAACCCGGGACCTTCAGGCTACAAGGCCAACCAAGCTCGTCGCTCATTCAACCACTTGGGTAGGAATTCAGGGACCTGTGAATTCCAGCTTTGTCATTTTGTAACATGGCACTACCGCTGGGTGCACACTGATAAACATTCCTAAAATAGAAGTGAACAGCTACCCAGTTCTGCTCGGTTTTCACTGCCTCTTAAGCTGATATTGGTTTGCAGTGAAGTCTACATTGTAACTACGTGAAATGTAGTCGAACTTGATAATTGTTGACAAGTTCGATCTGTTGAATTCATTATATGACCTTAAACTCTGAACTAAATTGTAATTTGAAACAAACAAAAAATAAAAACAACTGTCACATTGATTTGTTTTTGGAATAAATGTCTATATGATATGCAACAAATCGATGCAAAATGAGCATGATTAGATGATTTCTGGAGTTTGATGAGTGTCATTGTGTGAAACTAATTGTAATAAGTGTTAAAAAGCGTTATCATCTACGACGTGCATGATTTTTATCACATACAATAATGTATACATATCCATCATAGAATAATTTAACATGATATATAACGTTCAGTGATACAGTATTGTTCACTGATGGTGTTTCGAGTACAATTTATTGATTCTAATCAATCCAAGACACTGACAAGACACGAACTTCTAAACTTTGTTTATATAATTCCATTACTTCTTATACTTTAGTTCCGTTGTTAGTAATATTTTCCATATCGCTGATATTGGCGTCGAGTCATGGTTATCGTATGAGTTGGATGTAGATTCGATGAGCAAAGATTCAGTGATCGATCAACCTGTATTACTCTCCAGTCCTTTAACTCTGTCTCACCTTATTGTGGACTGGTTGTTATCTGAATGCCTTGAGGTTGCTGGGTTGTTTTTCTGAAAACTAGTGGAATGACATGAATAAGGTTTGTAAGTTATGTGAGTGCCCTGACATGATTATAGGCAATATATTGTGCTCTAAACGTCATCAGTAAATAATCCTGTATCACTGCTTGTTTTTATCAAACACAATTATTTTATAATGAGATTTTACTCTACAAAAGTGTTCAAATTCCATTCTTATACAATAACTATTGGTCAAAAATTTAAAAGTTAGTCCCTTTTATAAATTTCTATAAGACATATGTAGACGATATCATTTTGATATGCGACGATCATGAAGATGCCAGTCGTCTGTTAGACAGACTTAACTCTGTAGAGAATCATATTAGTCTTACATGCGAGGAAGAAAGTCGCAACCAGCTCGCATTTTTAGACATACTTCTGAGTCGAAGAGACGATGGCTCAATAAGACGATCTATCTACAGAAAGCCCACTTGGACAGGGTAATACCTTGATTTTCACAGCTTCTATCCATTACAATATAAGAGAGGCTTGATGAAGTGTCTATTTAAGAGGATTCAGCGTATTTGCACGGCTGATGTTATGGACAAAGAAAACGAAATATTGATGGGCACTCTTGTTGAAAACGGATATCCTTTGAAATTTTTAAACAGGTGTAGAAGACAACTAGCCTCTAAACCTACAATCCATACCGTCCCCAAGAAAAAGGTTTTCATCAAATTACCATATAAGGGGGAATTAAATAGTAGGATTTTGAGACAAAGGTTGAATTCGATCATCCGTAGAACCTACTGTGCAGCCCAGCTTGTAATTGTGGAAAAAGCTAAAAATATGCTTCACTGCAAACCTCAAAAGTACACAAGTGATTATATCACATCCCACACAATTTGCCAATTTTCGTGTGTGTGGGCATACATACATAGGGAGGAGTAATAGCTCGTTGCACGTGAGGGTGGGAGAGCATATCCCAAAATGGCTAGAAAAACAGATGAATTGTGACAAGCCAATAGATGCGTCGACAGGAGCATGATTCCTCGCCAGTTCTTGCAGAGTCCCAGGTCGCCCTTCTTTGGTAGTTTCACCAGGTAACCTTTCCTCCAGTCAGTAGGCACCTTTCCCTCCTTCCAGACCTTTTGCAGTAAAGGAGTCAACATATCTGCTGTCGTTTCTGGGTCCGCCTTCAGTGCCTCAGGGGGTATTCCATCTGGTCCAGCTGCTTTTCCAGCTTTCAGAAGCTTGATTGCATTCAAGATTACAGTTTTCGTTGCAGGATCGGTGTCAACTTGCAGTTGTGTACGTGCTGTTGTTGGTATTTCTGGACGGGTTACAGGTGGTGGTCGGTTCAAGAGTCCTTGGAAGTGGTCCGTCCATTGTTTAATCTGTTTTGCTTCCTTGGTAATTGGGTTCCCTTGGCTGTCTTTTATAGGTTTCACTTGTGTTGATCTCTTCCCGGATAGAGACTTGGTTATCTGATATAGTGTCCTTAGGTCCCTTTTGCCTGCTGCCTTCTCAGCTTCAGTGGCCAGATTGTCGTAGAATTGTCTTTTGTCCTTCCTGGCACTCTTCTTCACTTCTTTGTCCAGTGCTGTGTAAGTTGAGTTCAGCGTCTCTTTCTCTTGTCCATCTTTGCATTGAATCATTTTCTCTTTCACCTTTCTCCTCTCCTCTATTAGTTTCCAAGTGTCCGTTGAGAGCCATTCCTTGTCTTGTCTCTTCTTTCTTCCTAAAACCGTTGAACACGTTTCGTTGAAAATCACCTTCAGAGAGTTCCAATGGTCTTCCACGGGTGATTCCTCGGTGGCACCACGTAGTTTTTCCTGCTTTGCTCTGACAGTTACAGTGAAAGTGTCCTGTGTGGTTGTGTCCTTCAGGTTTTGCGTGTTGAACTTGCATTGTGGCCTCGAGGCTCTTAGCTTCACCTTGAAAGTCCTTTGTACTAGATAGTGGTCTGAACCCACATCTGATCCTCTCCTCGACCTTGTATCCAGTAGGCTCTGTCTCCACTTCCTTGAGTTTGAAATGAAGTCTATCTGGTTTTTGGTGTGTCCATCTGGTGAAATCCATGTCGCCTTGTGTAGATCCTTGTGTTTGAACACACTGCCACCAATCACCAAATCATTGAAGGCTCAGAAGTCTGAGAAGAGTTCACCATTGTCGTTCATTTCACCGAGGGCCTCACGACCCATGGTGAGCTCTCTTCCTGTATTGTCTCCTCCCAGTTTCGCATTCATGTCCCCTATCAGGATTTTGATATCGCTCTTTGTGACGTTGTCCATTACTGTTTGTGGTTGACTGTAGAAATCCTCTTTCTTCTCTAGTTCTGAGACGTTTGTAGGCGCATAGTATTGAATGATTGTAACCTTCCTTCCTTTTGAGTTGAACCTGGCTGTCATTGTCCTGGAGGAGATTGGCTCCCACTTCATGAGGGCTTTGGCTGCTGTTGGTGACATCATGATGGCTACTCCCTCGGTGTGTTCGTGATTGTCCTCTGGGTGACTGGAGTAGATTATTGTTTCTCCAGTTTGCAGTTGGCTCCTTCCACATCCGTTCCATCTGCTCTCGCAGATTCCCAATACTTCTATTTTATATCTTCTCATTTCTGCGGCTACCTGGGCAGCTTTTCCAGTTTCGTACATTGTACGAACATTCCACGTTCCCATCCTTATTTTTGCTTTCATCGAAAGAACCTAGCCTAGATCACTAGCTCCCTAGCTTTCTAGCCGGTCCCAAGACCGGATAAAAGAGGGAGGGTTTGGGCGTGTTGCTGGCAACTCCACCCACAAAACTTAACCAAATCGCTACAGTAACTTCAACGCACAAATATATTAAAAATTCTTAATCTACCTTGGTAATCCTTATTTGATTGGATTACCAAACGTTTGTTTTAATTATTCTTAATTCTTTTTTTGTCACTTTGTTGAATTTAACTTTTCTATATATATTGACTTGACGAGTAAATGTGTGATCAGATTGTTCGAAATGTATAGCGCAAATATATCACATTTTTCAGATAATCTCCATCTTCTAATAATGCTATCAAAATTATTGATCACTTAGATATCACATATTGGGGTGACTAAATTTACGTGTCAGTAAAGAGTAGCTGTCAAAAGTTTGTATATTTGTGGATGTACATTTAATCCATTTTGTAACTGAAACGTTTGTAGTGGAGTGAGTGGAAGATAATTATTGTAGATGCATATTGTTGTGTTGATTTGTCAGTTCAGCGAAAATAACAGGATAGATGAAAGGCATTTAAAATTCTCCACTCAAATTTCCATGATTAAAATGAACTACACTTCATTGTATTGATTGATATCTGCAGTCGTCACTTTCGGATAGCTGACATAAGTCAATCAGGAAAGCTATAATTCTTGATGTATTTGAGACGGAGAGTCTTGATATTTATCACCGTGACATGTTTTCTCTCCTTCCAATGTCCAAAGCGTATCTAATTCAGCTGACCTAATAAGAATCAGGTAAGCCAAGATTGTATATAAGACACAATTCTGACATCATGTACCCGTAGCTAATGATCTTTAGTTGGAAGGATAAATACGGCCAAATGTCGTCTAACCGTTTCCCCTACTGAGTACATAGGCGTAAAGAAACACATCATTTTGTGATACAGAGAGGATGTAAGTGTATACTATTCGACTAGGGTGAGGTAAAATACATGCACACATACACACATACATACATGCATAGAACACATTAACGTAGCAGACTTTATCATATCGTCAGCATGCAAGCACCACTTATTCCGAATTCCGAGCTACTGGTTATTGTTGCATTAGGAGGCATATGGAGCGTGTGAGCCTAGTTTAACTCAGTTATTCCAACATGAACAGTAAGTTTCGGCTTTTCTGGTAATAAAGGACGTTTAACACTTCCTTGAATCTCTTTTGATACATTAAAAGAACGAACTCATTAAACGGAAGTCATTGATTTATAATCTCGTATTTGTTAGTGTTTACTTCTTCAAACGTAAGCGATACAGGTTTAGGGTACCAATACCTCGATGAATATCTAAATTGAAACATAAGCTAAGCAATCGTTTATAATATATATCCATTATTTTTGGGCGATTCAGAGGACTAACTTAGCTTCTGATAATGTCATCACATGGTATGGTTATTTAAATAACTAGTCATGGTTGATTGGCTTGAATCTCATGCAAACCACATGAATTTATAGTTCCTTTTGTACCGTGATATACCTAACTAAGCCTACTGTTATTCGTTAAATATGATGTCTAACTGATCATTTGCCACACATCGTATGCCTCCTACATAAGTGTAAAGCTTAGCACGTAAATCCGTTACTGTGATATCTATCCTACGGATATATATATTTATAGGTAGACGCATATATATACGTATATGTGTATGGTATTTCAGATTAAGTATATACACCAGACTGGTTTTTACTCCGCCTACATTTGTGTCCAAAGTTAATTACAAAAAATTGCGAACCAGCTGTATGGTGTAGCTATCTTTTCTATGAATTTATCAGAATAGTAGTCAGCCTGTATCATGTGACGAAAGCAGTAACTTCAATATGTTAGTATTTTGTTTCACCGCTTTCGTCGCCTAGTCAACATGTTTGTATGCAGGTAGTATCGCTTATTTCTAATTAGTTTCACTGTGTTATTTATCCTATTTCATCTACAAGTTATCGGTTTGCATAGTTCATTCATTGCACTTTAGCTTTGTTGATTCTATTTGGAGAATAGTTCAGAATTGTCTTATTTTCCCGTTCTCTTGAAGTCCTTTTTAGCTGCCTCCATGATTACCCACTAGCTTTCATTCCCTCTCCCAGTACTTCGTCGATGTCATTCTGGGACGCCTAACTTGCTGTTTCCCAAATAAGATTCCATTTGGTGCCTTAGGGTGAGATGTCACCCAATGGTCTCCTCAATATATGTCGATCTGTCTCCATTTCTTACTGCACATTTATAAGGCGACAGGTTCTTGCTTGTTTCGT
Source organism: Trichobilharzia szidati (assembly GCA_944472155.2). NCBI lineage: Eukaryota > Metazoa > Platyhelminthes > Trematoda > Strigeidida > Schistosomatidae > Trichobilharzia > Trichobilharzia szidati. The sequence continues at coordinate 90,996,290 of OX235271.1, read as the reverse complement.
TGCCAGACTTCCTTGTTGCGAATCCTTTCAAGCTGACAATCTGATCTTGAGTATGCAACGAATGCAGATGTTGATGAAAGTCTGAAGCTTCCCTGAAATACTTTTCGTGATGTTGCAAGTCACCGAACAGTATAGAAAAACTGTCTGACTTGACATTAGTGTTGGGAATCCGTTTGTTGTTGCTTATGTCTAGTGCAGTAGATTTCCATATTAATTTTGCATTATTGGTTCGTCTTGCTTTTCTGACTCTGTCTTTGACGTTCTGCTCTCTGACGCTGGCAGTTGAAACGATGTTGCTTATTTAAGTGGAAGAAGTGACTTCCTTTAGACTCCTCCTATAGATGGCAATTGATTCTTGTTATTATCGGTTAGGTATCTTCATCATCTTTGTCTTCTCTGTGTTCACTTAAGGTCTTGTCATCTCTGTCTCTTTAGCTAACTTGTTGCTTTTCGCCTGCAGCTCTTCGAGTTTGTGCGATATTGGAAATAAATAATCTGTGCAGTCCAAATCGTCTAGAATCTTTATCTTGTTTTCAGTGTGTGTTCGTATTCCCACTCCCCACGGTCTGTTGGATGAGCCACTACGTCGTAGTCAGGAATTTGATTAGTGATAGTAGGCAACCTTGTCTTACTCGGTTTACACATCATATGCTTCACTGGACTTTCCGTTGTGAATCATTTGGCACGTGGCATAATACTGTAGCTGATGAATGAGGTTGAAAAATGTCTGTGGTACTCCGTAGTGTTGAAGCAGTTTCTGAATTACTTGGGGACCAACAAACGCTGTTTAGGTCCTTTTATTTTCATGTAATAAGTGGAATTCAGCCAGTGCTATGGTTTGTTATGTCTCTAATTTACAAACGGAAGAGTTTTTGCATAGTTCAACCGCATCCTATAATCGTTATAGCTGAAATCATCGAAGTCAACCTAAAGTGTGACAATGTCTTATAGAATAATAATAAATAAAATTCACAACAAAAACATTCAGCTAAGATAATTTAACAATACCGAAGACTTCTTCACTCTTCAATCTACATTGATACGATACATACTCATAAGGAAGTATATGTGATTTCTCATGCAGTTAGTTTGTAATAGTATATGTTTTCTTATTATCCGACCCTTCAGACTTGGTTAGATATCCACAGTCACGATGTTAGCAGTGACATATTTCGCCTGCACCAACTAGTCTGGATTTAGTTATTGTTATTAAAACACAAACGTAGTACATTATGGGCACCAGGATGTGTGTCACAAAAAATATGATAATTTTGTGCGAGGCTTGAGTTACTGCTCTGACGCATAGACCGAAGCAGGTGGTTGTCTTAAGGTGCCATTTTCGAGTCTTTTAGCTGAAGTTTGATCCACATGGCGGTGGAGCAGTGTCAGTAGCTATATTCGCATTGTAGACGACGTCCAAAACATGTTCAATACATCAACCAACCCGTTTTACTTCTGGAACCTATGTAAACTATAGGTTTAGAATGAGGGTATTTTATCTCCCCTAGGTAGATCAGTTTGTCCACCAGTCCGGTTGTAAGCGTCAAAAAAATTTATTCACCCTTCTATTTTTGTGAAGAGCATCTCGCTCCATTAAGGCGGAGAATAGGACTTTCGTGGCAAAGGTTATGAACACGTTTTCCCATGACAGCATTTCGGGAGGATGAGTTAAGTCTTCGCCCGCCCACCTCGATAGTACCAGGTAGTTTATGTGGTCAAAATCTGGATTTAGTGAGCATTGACTTTTCTACTAGATACTTAACGTTTCAGCTTTTTAAAATGATTAGTAATGACAAAACAGCACTTTATTTCTAGTATAAATTCTTTAACATGTACAGCGACAAAGTCAGTTCATTCATACATTATGACTCGTTAGATTATGCGAAACTGGGTTTTTGTGTGTATAATCAGAAATATTTCTGTACACTGTTGATCCGAATAATGAAACAAGCTTTATTATTTGAAAATAATTGTGAAGCTTAATATCGTCATACACTGCAGCAGGTCAAATGTAAATTAGTGTATTGTGTATCGTCAGATTGATGTTAGTGAGTCATAGGTACATGTAGTCAGCTTTAAGCTGAACATGCTTCACAAAATAATTGTGCCTCATTGTCTAGCACATCATAGTATGCGTGATTATTGCTCTATCCCTTCATATAATGCGCATATATATACATTTAATTTTTTAGATAAATGTTGTTTGTATTATTGATTTTAGTACGAATAGTATTTGCTTAAAAATTCTTCTTCCTTTCTGTTTTCTTTTCTTCTGATGACAATGATAAGACTAGTGAGCCATTGGTATTTTACCATTGTTCCTATAATAATAGTCATAATACTAGTAGGAGTTAAGATGTCGGTATGGAAGTTGAGTACTTTTCCACTATAAATTCTCTTCAGTGCAGTCGTCGTTACGTACCGAAAATGAGTAGCGTTTCTACATTTTATAGCGTATGTAAGGAATATTTTACACTAACAGTGTCTTTTAATTCATTATGCAGGACTATTTCATTCAGAATAATGAGAGTTATTTTAACCGAGATTGACGGAAAAACCGAATCTACTAAGAATAGGTTTAGAGGTTATTATTTGCGATTATTATTATCATCATCATCATCATTTTGTCATACATTTTATGGACTAAAACTTGTGAAATCTATTGGTAGAGCAAAAACAATAATAACAAAGTCATCTGATTATGGTGGGCGAATTAACGAGGCGAATTAATTATGAATTGGAAAAATACTCACAGTGTTAAGAGGGTACGCCTTTTATTCATTATTACCGTCATTGAACATTTCTTTGTTGGTTTGTTCTGGGATCTCTAGTAACTGTCAAGATAAACGAATTGCTGTTGAAGTTATGTTTTGCATTTTACCACATAACATGATAAGTTTGTATCACCTTCAATTTATTTCCGTCCTGATTGTTGAGTGGTCAGCGAGCTCACCGAGCTCGTAACCTGAAGGTCTGGAGTTAGATCCCTGTGATGGTGAGGAATCATGGATGTTTACTGACAAAGAGTCTCCGTGAAAGACAAAACAGCCGTCTATTACTCCCTGGTTTTCAATGGTTCTCTAACTGATATCAGTCCGTGATCAAACCTGAAGCAAATTGGTGTATTGTTTTTATTATGAGATGTTTACTTTATTTGGGGACCAGTTGTTACTCAGATGTCGAAAACAGACGTCTTCTCTTGGAATGTACTCTTATTATATGATTCTTATCATTTACTAATTCTCACTGGTGAACGTGTTTACGGGAGTAACTGCGTAAGGATTGACATTCACCACTGGTTCTGCCAAAACAATATGTACTTCTCTCTTTTTGAATGACTTACCACATTCTTTCATTAAATATGCTGACGATGTGACAATTTCTGTCCCAGTTGTTTCTTCATCAGATTGTTCTGCTGTGAATAATTTCCTATCTGAGGTTAACTAATTGTCTTATTCAAATAGTTTCAAACTGAATTCTTCTAGATATCAGACTATTAATTTTAGTTTCATTTGGGAACAGGACTTACATGAACACTGATTCATCCGTATGATTCTTGTAATGTTGACGGTATTGCAATAGAAAATAAATCACATATTGCCTATCTTGGTACCACTTTCTCTTCAAATCTTTGTTGGTCTTCTTTCGTTAAAATGATTACGGGAGACGGCTGGGGCTGTCTGGATTCACCCAACTTGGTCTCTTGCAATTTCCTAATTCATGTGTTCTGCCCATTCTTCTTTATTGTCTCCTCTTATTCTTGCCTGAGCTTCTCAACAATGACCTTATTGTATTGCCTAGAACACTAAGGACTGTAAGTAAATGTGCCTTAGTGGTGTGTCTTTGACTCAACTAACTGACATTTGTATTGATTGGCATTTTAGTTCTTACAAACCGCTAGCTAAAGTTATCTTGTCTGATAGCGAACATCCTCTTTATTCATTCACAATTTCACCCTTGTATCTCTTCGATATAAAGCCAGAGGAATTGTCATAAGAATTTATGGTAGTAAGGCGAAATGTAAATAATCCAATCGTACCACGTATTTAGGATGGGTATTGGGAAGTGACAGATGTCAGCAAATGTGTCTGTAAATCTACTTTATAATCTGTAAATAAACAGCATTATCACCACAGGTATTATTTTCCTATTGACTCTCAATGTTTACGGGTTTTTATTATTTTCAATGTTTTGTGTATCTATTTACTTATCTGTAAAAGGAGATAACTTGTTGTAATATGTAAAACACTGAAAATTCTATTCTGTAGGAAAAAATATTGCTTGGAGTTGAGTATAATGATTATTAATTATTATTATTATTACCATAGGAGTCTTCCAAATTATGAAAGATTATTCATTCTGATTTCCAAACAAGATTCATGTTGATGAGCTGTGAGCTAAGAAGGCATTTCTTCTGTCTTTGGAAACATAGATCAGTACCCATTTTCTTTCCCTTTTGGATGTTATTGGGTTTACAACAAAGTTAAGAGTAGTTTCACCAGTTAGAAATTGAATTCCAAGAGAGTATTCTTTCCTAACGTCACTTCCTGCGTATTTAATGACTTGTGATTGCGTAGTCAGCAAATGAGTAGAGAGAAATCGTAGAGGTGGGGCGGCCGTTGATGGGAGGTGAACCTTATGAGACAGTAGTTCGTTTTTCTCTTATTACTCTCTTCAGTACTTGCAAATGTGTTCAACGATGTCAGCTAATCTGCTGCGTTTTCAGAGGAGAGTTTCATGACGATCTGGTCATCTACTTTGTAGTCTGTTATAACTTTGCAGACCTGGTCTTCGATTCGAACACAGTGACACGGACTAAGGTCACCTGCTTGATATCTTACAAATTTACACATTACGTATACCTTACAACGTAGTGTAGAATGGTTTCAAATTTACCTTAGTTGGTAAGATTTTGATGGTACAGTTAATTAAAGAGGCTGTTTATTCATGTAATGTTATTGTTTCTCCCTGGAAATGTTTTTCTCCCGTAAGTTGGATTACTTCTTCTTGGATATCGATCATTTGTGTAGCTAGCTTTGACTAGCTACTTCTGTTTCTCTGACCTTTTTCAGTTCAAATTTTTTCTCACACAACATTGATATATATTTGATAGAGTGATTATCTTCTACTGAATAAACTGAACTGTATTGTGTAACTCTTCTCCTTATACCGGTAATCTTTCTCTACCACGCAAATTAACATTAAGCGTTCAAATGCACTAAATATGCTGTGCATGTTGGTGTACAGAACTTATTCTAATGTACAACTACCAATGAAAGACCTTTAGAAGCGACCTTCACATATTCTAACAGAATAGAATCACATTCGTCATTTGCAAATTACCCAGTTCTAGGTGTTGTTGATTCGGGTGTGGGATGCTTGCTAAACACACACGTGGTCTGGTCCGTGTTCGATTGCAGACTGAATCTCATTCAGAAACCTCAAGCAGCCTGAGATAGGCCTTGTAAAGAGGTCTGGCTGAGTGTGAGGCTAGCTACTACACCCTGTTAAAACGCCAGCATCACTGCTACTGAGAGTTCGAAGCTCAAAGGTGAAGCCTTATTTTACACTGGAAACACGAATGAATGATATAGGGTTGTAAATTTGCTGTGACTTTCTTCGGAAACCTGAAATATTCAATCACAATACTTGATACTTTACTTGATAGCATAAATGCTATTCAATAAATTAGGTGTTATAGTTAGAAACTACTCAGGTCAAACAACAGTATCATTAGCCAGACCGAAGTGATGTTAACTGTGGGAGATGGTTCTACCGGTGGAGGACGAAGCTGACTAACTATGCAGCTGTGTAGACTAAGCTCACAGATCCGTATAGGTTGAGACTACTCAAATTCTTGTCAGTTAATATGTACTTTCTAGTTTATCGGTTTATTCTGTATTCACCATACTAATAACGGCGATAACGCAATAGCGATGAGATGATCACATTAATTATGAAAATCTACATTTGCATAATGACTTGCTTAAAGTCTCATTTCTTTTCTATTTTTACATTGCTGTTATGGCTTCTTAAGAATTTAATGTGTAACGCATACGCCATATAGGTCAAGGCGTGTGCTTGTGTATTTTAAAATAAGATAACTGTTTCTACTTGTAAGCTGAAGTAGATAAATTATAAACATAATATCGATTGCTCTTCATTTGGCTACATTCAGTTTCTTCATTTAAAATTAAAAAAATAAACATACTTCTAGTGTAAGTATGTGTCCTTATTCAATTTACTAATGAGTTCATAATTAACAAGTTAGTTTTCAGGATTATCGTTATTATCTTGTTGTCTTTAGTGTCAGCAGTTTTCTTCTCTAAAATTCTGTTTTCTTCTCCTTCTTGTTGTTGTCTTTGTATTCTCATGTTGTGGTGCTTTTCATAATACGTTTACACTTTTAATGTAAGAGTAATGCAATTAATTATAAGCTTATTTCTACGTGCTTCCATTACTGCGACTACCAGTACTATTATTGGTACTTTTTTATTGTGTATCACCTTGAAGTATTCTTTATATGTGAGCGTGTGTACTGGAATGAAGAAAATGAACTACGTTTATACACCTGTATAATTTTTCCAGTGATGAACAGTAATCATCATTTTACGATATCATTACAAAACAAGTAGAATAATTTGCTTGCAATAGTTGTGTGCAATAAATAAATAAATAGTATTATCGTTATTGTCCTTCAGTTGGCCTGTACTCTTCCTTTTGTCATCTTCACATCAGTTATGTTTGTTTTGTTTTTACTTAGACCTGCTGTGGAATGAGTTGGTTTTGGTGTATTTATAAATGACTAAAAAAGTTGATTCGTGTTTGTAATTATCGTTTGTTTTGTAATACCGTGCTGTATAGTGTTCTTCACTAAGCGATGTGTATTATCTCTGTGTGCGTGTGTTAACAAATTATTCTGACTGTACTTCATCAGTATTCTAGCATCTTATGTTCATATGATTATGACTTTTTTTTAATATATTGACGTTTCGAGTTGAGCACAGGGCTTCATACTTGAAATTTGAGGTTTCACTAGGAGTGGTGTGTGCTTACGCGGAGTGTGGTTGTGCTAGGCCTAAGCCTATTCTTCCATCTTTGCCCAGGGCTTACTACCCGGTTAGTTGAGGTTTCGGAGGGCGCGTCGGCCGGGATTCAACTATGGACCACTTGATGAGAGGGTAGTGAGCATTCTACCACTGGACCACCGATGCACGATTAAGATATTATTGACTGCACAATTCCTACAAGCATCACAGTGACTGTTTTTCTCGTTGTCTATAGATATTTCCAATGCATTTGTTATTATTTTTTCACACATTCATTTCTCTACGTTTTACTTAATTATTTTCATGTGACATTTTGCCCTATTCCATTTTAACTAGTGTTTTACATATTCCCTCGTCGATGGTTAATTTATTATGCGCGTGAATAGTCTGGTATATTTTTCTATCCCCCTCTCTCTATCATTTGGCTAAGTAAAACAATGATACAGTCATCTCCTTTAAAAAATGCATATGTAAATGTTGGCCATGCTCTTTGTCCTTGGTACCATCACCAAACTGTTGTACACAGTTCTTATGAAGCACTGAGTTTAGTTGGATCTGATCTAACTCGTTGTGTACTTGTGACTTCTCCTAGGAAGATAATAGAGCACTGCATGAGATTATACAAATTGCTTGTCAAGTATCCTTTTCTATATTTATCCCTCACTTTCCATCTCATCACAATACATACACACACGCACACACGATATATGAATTGTGTGCATGGTGAGGATTTTCCTCTCTTTCCTGTCATATACCCTAATTTCTCAAACATTAACACATACAAACTGATTTGTTTGTTTGCACTGGAGATTGTTGTATTTATAGTCTTGCATAATTATGAGTTTTTGATGAAGTCATTATTGCCATTTTAGTTTTTATAAGTAGACAATTATGCAGTAGATGCAATCGTTCAATCGAATACTAATTTCGGATAATAGATCGAAACTATTAGTGTATATTTCATTGTAAACGTCCTCATGTGTTCGTTATGTGTACAGATAGTCAGAGACAGACGGTGTTTGTAGGCATATTGTAGTGTATGGAACGATTTGCTTATGTGGATTACCTTGACAAATACAGAGAATAACCTACTGCCATTTGCTTAGTATAATTTCTACATATAATAATAAAAAGCATACCACAAGTATGGTAATGAACGAATTCACCAGTGTGGTGATTCTTTGCGTCTTTGCGAAACACTTAGTTTCCATGACAATTTTCATTGTAGATTCGAGTGTGGATTCGAAAGGCTCCATCTGTAGTATTTGTGCTTACTGATGAAGGTGTTCATCAAAGGTCCTAACTCTTCTCTCTGAGTAAACTAGAGTTGTGGCTACTTCATTCAGATACAGATACAGAGCTCAACTTTTGTCCTCATTCTGGAAATAAATCATTGTGTGGATCGCGGTTGTTAATTTAGATTTTGAGGGAAATTCATCTCGATGTCAATTAATCTTATAACTGATGAGATGTTGGTTATTTACGTAATGATAATAATAATAGTGGCTTTATTGCGAAGAGCACTTTCCTTAGAGTGTGAAGTCCTCAGAATGTAGTATAATAATTTATCTAATGTTCTCTTCAAATGACATAGTTAGATAAAGTAATAATTGTCGGTAATGCATAGAGAAATAGTCAATTTGAAGGTTATTTACATTAGGTGATACTTTTTGAATCATACATTGTGTTTCTTTTTCGAATATTTAGCTTGACTATTTTGATGCATAATTAACAATCCTTCAACATGCCCGTTGTTTCGATTGATTAACTCTCATCAGTTTACTTGTTTGTTGATTTGACAGGGTGCTATAATCACTGTAATCCGCGCAGTGAACCACACAGACAGACGACACATCTCACTGCTTTATTTTCATTCCTTCCGTTTATTATATTATTCTGCAAACAAAAGAGTTTGGCGCATTGGCACTTAATCCAGAACTCCTTGTATTTTTATTTATCGGTGAAATCACTTTGGGCTATGTATGCATTTATTTGCAAAACTTTCTATATATGCTTGACTTTATTGTGTGCGATCTTGAAAATACTTCTGAAATTGTATGCCAGAAATGTTATACAGCTTATGTTGATGCTCGTCACAATTGTGTGTGGTCTCCGAGTGTCGGTCTATAGTAGCAATCACAAACACTACCGTCGACTATTCACACTGCACATGATCCGATCAAACAATCGGATATGATTAGCATAGATTATATGGGCGATAGTGGTACTTGTAATCTTGGTTATTTGTGTTTTTATGAGAATGCATACCGACATCATACTGGAGTAATAAGTATCCATCCAGCCGCGCTGTGATACTTCCATACAATTTGTATATATGAATAATAATTTTTTGTCAGGTATTTTAGTTTACTTATCTCAACTTCTGATAAGTTTACTGCTAAGCAGTTGGAATGTAGATTACATTTCACCTTTCATATTTCAACTTTTTTTTCAGGACGCCTACTATGGCTGGTGGTTTGTTCGCGATAAGTCGAGATTACTTTAATCATCTTGGCAAATATGATCCTGGTATGGAAGTATGGGGAGGTGAGAATTTGGAGATGTCATTCAAGGTAGGCAGTATCTGATTTTATTATTTGTTTGCTTGGATGAAGCACGGTAATTTGAACTAATTTACTATAGTGGTTGCTTTTAGCATAGAAATATCTGTGTGTGTTGAGTCAATGGTTGAAAGAATATGGTGAATAAATTCTGCGTAATCGGGCTTTGTGAGTCTGTGATTCAGCGGTGGAATGCTCACAAACCAAGCACGTAGTCGAGGGTTCGATGCCTGGCCAACGCACACCAAAACCTGGCCTAGGCGGTGGTGAAGGAGGTAAAGAGAGGAGGTGGGATGTGAGGTTGTGGCGTGTACCACTGACAAGATTTATCAGCAGTATATTTTAGACAGATTGATAGGGAGTAGGCAAAATTGAAACAACATTTTAAATCAGTGGCCCCAGAAGTAGAAGTGTTTATTTCTCAAATCTGGATTTGGCTTGCGTGTGGTAGGGAATGATTTCAAGGTTTGACCTGTAGAAAATCAACAATCGATTAGAACAGTTTATTATCCGTTGACGTAGCTGACGATTAATGTGGCCAAAATGTGTAGGTTTCATTGATGTGTTCTGCCTCAACTAAAAGTCCGTTACCAAGTCTCTTGTCTTTCCCCGCTACCTTTTTGGTGGTTTTCTGCTCGTCACACTTTGAGATTATTTCCTCACCACAACGTAAGCTTAATCCTGATTTGGAGAAGAAACACCTCTACTTCTGTAACCACTGACTTAAAATGTTGCTTTCGATTTCAGCTACTTCTAGGCAAACTTCGTTTTTATGGGGCACACGCCACAAGGTCACCAACCCCCCTCACCCCACTCGTAACAAATAATATCACCACTACTGCTGAAATTTCAAAGCTCAAAGATTGAAACCATATGCTCCACTCGGAACGCAAACGAATAAAATAATAATTAAGTTATGCGAGCTTCATGTGATCCTGTACGAATAATCGTCTATTTGAGAAATGAATACATGTCTTATTTGAGAAGTATGTATCTTCAAATACACCTAATCGAAGTAAAATATATGAATAGAGAAAAATCTTTAATTTGAATAACAACACACGGTGCAGGATAAAACGCATCTTTTGCTCATTTCGTTAGTATCTTGTCAGCAGCATACAAGCTAAAAAATGAAGGTGAATAGTTGGTTATATAAAGTAGTTTTAACATCCTCTAATTCACTGGAGATAAAATTTGGAACAATAATTATGAATGATCATGGTGCATAGATGAATCGCAATACTAAATTATTAAAGTACAAAATGCTGCCTTGTAGATCTCTTTAAAGGATTCTTCAATCGACCACCACCGGCAACTCGCGCAGAAATGCCACCAACAGCACACACAGGACTGCCGGCGGACACCACTCCTCCAACGAAAGAAGAAATCCTGAATGCCATCAATCTCCTGAAGTCCAAGAAGGCAGCAGGACCAGATGGCATTCCTCCCGAAGCACTGAAGTTTGCCTCAGAGATTACGGCAGATTTTCTCATTCCATTACTGCAAAAAGTTTGGAAAGAAGGAAAGGTGCTTACTAATTGGAAGAAGGGCTGATTACCTCGTCAAACTGCCAAAGAAGGGCGACTTAGGCCTGTGCGAGAACTGGCGTGTAATCGCGCTCTTGTCCATGCTAAGTAAAATACTTAGTTATGTCATCCTGGAGAGAATAAAGGATGCACTGGATACACAATTCCGCTCGTCGAAACAATCTGGATTCAGGAAAGGCAAATCATGTGCTGATCAAATTGAAGCTCTACGCATCGTCGTCGAACAAAGCATAGAATGTCAGTCAAACATCTACCTTTACTTCATCGATTTAGAAAAGGCCCTCACCAGACAGCGTAGACCGAAAAGTAATTTGGAAACTACTTCAACACTATGACCTACCCTAATTCTTTGTCAACCTCATTCAACAGCTGACTATTTGAGAATGTCACGTGTCAAGTGATCTACAATAGAAAACTCAGCGAGGCGTTCGAAGTGCATAAAGGAGTAAGGCAAGCTGGCTGCCTATTATCACCGATGGTATTCTTAATTTTGGTGGACTGAATTATGCGTCAGGCCGTGAGTCGGAAACGAGGAGACAGGAATACATTAGCCACCGATAAGAAGACTGTAGAAGATCTGGATTTCGCAGATGATATATGTCTAATGTCACACAAACTCGAGGACTTACAGGCAGGCGAAAACCAACAAACTGGCTGAAGAGGCTGGGAGCGAAGACCACAATGCCGGTGAACATAGAGGAGATTGAGGTGATGAAGATAACCAACCAACAGCAGCAACAACAACCAGCACCAGTCACCATCAACAGGGGAGATTTAATTGAGGTTACTTCCTTCACTTATCTAGGAAGTATCGTTTCAACTACAGGTGAAACGGATGAGGATGTCAAAGCAGGTCAGAATCGGAAAGGCAAGATACGACTTCATTAACCTGAAACCAGTTTTGAAATCTTCTGAACTGCTCTCAGCCAGCATAAGGAATAAGATTCGCATTTTCAACACCAATGTCAAGTTTGTTCTTCTACACGAGACAGAAACTTAGCCAGCGTGTCACGGAAATGATTTCCAACAGGTTGTAGACTTACATCAACACCTGCCTTCTCTCTATACTGAAGATCGAATGGCCAGAAAGAATAAGCAACAAGGAACTATGGGAACAAACCAACCAAGAGCCGATCGCTCAACAAATATGTAAAAGAAAGTGGAGATGGATCAGGCCCTCGAGTGGAATCCCGTTGAGAAGCGACGAGTGGGTCGTCCGAGGGTGACATGGAGGAGATCGTGTGAAGAAGAGATGAGAGAGTTCGGTCAATCGTGGACCCAGCTGAAGAGGACGGCAGAAGATAAGACAAAGTGGAGATGTGTTGTTGAAGCCCCAAGTTGCACTCGGAACGCAAGGGAAGAATAATAATAAATAAATATTATGCATTACCGATATTTATTATTTTTTCTAACTATATCATATGAAGAGAACATTAGATACATTATTATACTACATTCTGAGGACTTCACACTCTAAGGAAAGTGCTATTTGCAATAAAGCCACTATTACTATTATTATCATTACCTAAATGACCAACATCTCATCAGTTATAAGATTAATTGACATCGAGATGAATTTCCCTCAAAATCTAAATTAACAACCGCGATCCACACAATGATTTACTTCCAGAATGAGGACAAAAGTTGAGCTCTGTATCTGTATCTGAATGAAGTAGCCACAACTCTAGTTTACTCAGAGAGAAGAGTTAGGACCTTTGATGAACACCTTCATCAGTAAGCACAAATACTACATATGGAGTCCTTCGAATCCACACTAGAATCTACAATGAAAATTGTCATGGAAACTAAGTGTTTCGCAAAGACGCAAAGAATCACCACATTGGTGAATTCGTTCAGTATCAAACTTGTGGTACGCTTTTTTATTATTATATGTAGAAATTATACTAGGCAAATGACATTGACTGACTATCTGGTTTCAACATATAACTTTGCATCGATATGCAGCAGTTCGAGTTTCCACACTCCATGTAGTACACAATGAAAGAGAAAAAATTAAAAAGAAATGCAGAACAGAGACAGTAAACAGAGATATGAGGTGAATGGAATAGTATTATCGAAGAAGAATAGAGCTTTATTGGATATTATAGGTGACAAGGAGTGGGTGAATCTGTGCCATCGAGAACGATTTCGAGCCATATCACCAATCGTCTGTAGCCGTCATTGGATTTTGTAGTCCATAGGACCCCTACCAGGGAGCCAATACAACCCTCCCTACGTGGCTGGCTCAAACTAACTTTATTGGATTTCATCGAACGATGAAGCCACGTTTTGGTTTGACTACCATTAGCCAACTCTTTACCATCCTGATCCTATGTAAGCTAACATTACCCATCAGTCGAGGTAGGCGATAGCTAAGCATATGTAACACATGTCTTAACCATCTAAATCGATGTTATTTCAGAGTCTCGTCTGTTGATTTCCCCTCCTTACGAAGCACTTGATGCCTAACGTAAATGTCGCTCACCCTATTGTACCACTTTACACGCGAGATAGGACGCAGGTATCTATGATAAAAGACAGATAACCTTTTCATGTCCTCCACTATCAATAATCAGGTCTCACAGCAGTACAGGAGGACGGAGCAGACTGCTGAGCAGTGCACACGCCATTTGCTCGATAGCCGGATATCACATCAACGCCAGAGACGGCGTAATCTGGTATATGCGGAATGAGCCTTTTGTATCCTTTCTGAGATTTCGTCAGCAATCAACCCGTTGAGGTTGGCTGATGCAACTTCCCAAGTACGTGAATCGGCTAACGCACTCTACCACTTCACTGCCTATTTCTAAGCTGGGAGTCAATGTCGTCCAGTCGTGTAGCATCATCTTACATTAGGCGGGAGTGAATCGCATGCCAAACACTCGCAGATTGCTGCTCCTCAAGGTGTTCAGAAGACGTGATGGAAATTATGTCTATTATGTCTAGGAAAACAGAAATTCATGCTTTGGTATCTTTCCTCCTTGACTGGCAGTGGTACTCATTGTTTTGAATTCCCACATCTTAGTGATACATCAGTGTGTGCATTATCAGTATCTATGTCACAGTTGCTTTTTGTCACGTTTTTATGTACTACCTAACAATGTAGTAGTCGGAGGTGAGAATTTCAAACATCTATGGCGTTGCTATATAAGTAATGGCCTTCAAAAGCTTTTTGTGGGTCTCAGAAAAGAGAAAGAATAAAATTGTATATAGAATCCATTACAGAATTACTTAGAAATAAGCGTTATCGACAAGAAAATCCTACAAAGCCTGTAGAGCGAAATAATTTGTTTTATCTAATACCATGAGATGTATTAGGATACAATTGTACGTTGGGTTTACTCAGATAATTGGAGCACAGAAACTTTTCAGAATCCAGATTAGTAGGCCCTTCTTCTTTGATGAGTGCAGCTGTAGCATAACCGTACAATAAGATGCGCTAAAGTAGCAGTCCTGTAATCTAACTTTGTAGAGTAGTGGGCGACGTTGATAGCTGAGGCTTTGCTTTTTTGAATCATCTGTAAACGTGTGTCGGATAGCAAACGATAATGGGAAATAGGAACTAATTCTCGAATTTGTATGGTTATATTTAATATGATACATTGTGTAGAACATATCATAATGATGTTGTTTGGCTGTATGGTATATGTTGTCCGCGAGGATAAAACACAGTGACAGATTAATTTCACTAGTGATATTAACTCACTGCAATGGATTGATGGCAATAGAAGAGTTTCATTGTCCTCTTCCATGGTTGTAATGACTACTGCCAAAATGTTTGCCAAATAAGATAAGTTGACTGTGTATTGACCGATTGTGTTGTTCGCATTTTCCCCAGTAGTAGCTGTAGAAGTTATTGATCTGTTCATTAAGACGGCCTGTCTAAAATAGTCTTCTTCATTTCTGACGTAATTATTCATGTGTTCAAGAAGTAAGATTTTCACTTTGACAGATATGCATCTTTTTTCTCTCTCTCTCTCCCTTTCTGTTCTTGTTATATGGGTGTGTGGAAAAAGGCAGAAAAGTAGAAAAGACTTAATCCTTACGATGATATTAGAATTCAGCGACAGTAGACATTTTCTGTATTCTTGTCCATAGGATCGTCAAGTAGTAAAACCTCCTTCTTATTTTGCGTGACAACTTTTACTTTGGTTGAATATTTGCCCTCTTCTTCTTTTATTGGTTTTCTGCCGTCTTCTTTCCTCTGTTTTATGACTTTGTCAAACCAAATTATCACGGGATCATTGCTTGGAATAATTTCTCATGCTTGTCCTAGATTTCTTCATCTCTCTAATTTTTCACTGTCATTTTGTTTTTATTTTATTTTATTATTCTTTTGTATGGGGTAGTAGAGAAGTTTCCTGATTTTTTGTGCTTTTATTAGTTTTCAGTTAGTTTACAACAGACATGAGGGAGGAGAGGTGACATTTAGTGCAATTTGACGCATACAGTTATCATGTTTCGTAAATTTAGAAATTTATTTCATTCCTTTGCCTTCTGAATGAGTCATAAGGCTACAAGCATTGGCTTTGAAGTTGCAGTAGCACTGGTGTTTATTTTTCCGCGTGTTGGTGTTGCTAGCCTCACGCTCAGCCTTCCTTCTTTACAAGGCTTACTATCGGCTAGTCTGGGTTTTGGAGTGCGTCGAGGGGGTGGGAGTGAACCTCGGATCACGTGCGTGTTTGACGAGTATCCCTATGACTGAACCACCGATACACATCGTGTTTTTTAAAGTGTCGGATTTCTCTGTGGTATTTTGTGTTCATTTTCTAAACGTGTGGATTTTAAGTTGCAGTTCACTATTTGTGAGATAGAATTCTATACACGAACTGTTCGACGGATGGGATATTGGATGTTACAGTGGAGTTGTCATCGCTAAATGCAGATGTGCATCATGTCAGCTATACGTTACAACAGTGTTCTCCATCTGAAGACCGTGACTTGCCTAAGTGTGTAGACTTTTGAAACACGAAATCATCAAAATTAGTTTTAGTCACGTCTAGCCTTAAGGAAATAGACAGTTTTTGTTCAGCAAAGAAATATCTCTTTTCAAGGACTTCATTTTCAAGCTGCGTTGTCGTATTTATATTACGGAGAAATGAATTAAGTGGCACTAGAAATTGCTCAGTTAATATTGCACATTTGATAAGAAGATAATTAAAATGATGCATTAAGAGAGTAGAGTTGAAGTGGATGAATTACAAAACTTTCCAAATATTATTAATTAAGTGAATCGGTATTAAGATTTTAAAGGTGGTAGGTCAAGTGTTGTCTCAGAAATTAAAGTTACGACGATGATAACGATGAATACGAATAGAAGTGGAATGAATTCAAGTGGTAAAGCAGAATGGAATAGAATGAAAACAGAGCATTACTATGATCAAGGTTCACTGAGAGGTTTAACAAAACGTATGTAATTTAGGTTTCTGTTCATGTATGACTAGTTCTTCGGCTTTTAGAGTGGTTGGATTTCGTCCTGTAGATGGCCTCGAGTCTATATCAGTCAACTACAAAATGATGTGTACTAAGATTTATTGGCTATTTTTATGCGTAATTTAACAAAAGTGAGAATTTTCAAATCTTTATATGTTAGAAGGATTTCTAGCAAATCGTAGATCATCGTCAACATGAATTTCCGCCTGTGTTGATAACTGCTTAAGTTGACACTGGATTGTGGTGGAAAATATTTAGAAGTGGTCAAATCAACTGTCTCGCATAAGTCGATGAATTCTTCGACAGTTGGTTTGAACCCGCCAGCCAGTCAGCCACGTAAAGAGGTGTAGACTACTTATTTGGTCTTTTCGGGATTCTACGAACCAATGGCTTGAGAGTGTTTATGATATTGCTCAAAATTGTTCTCAATGGCGCAAATGCATCCACTCTCTGTAATCTCCCAGAAACAATAATTTTTCATGTTTTCCCATGTTACTATTCTTTCTCCCATATGTTTCTGCTCATTATGATTCTTTTGAATTTTTCTATTCTCTAACTTTGTGTGCTGTATGAAATGTAGTAAGTTGAACTGCTCCACTTGTGTGTAAAGTTCTGCATTGAAACCCAATCAGTCAGTCAGCCAATCAGTCGATTAGTTGTGTGAATCACCTTGTGAAAATGGACTTCAAGATTCATCATCGTGTTCAATTAGTCCGAAGTGCATTGTTTATGTTTCATTGCATAATGAATCTTTATTTCATTTAACTAAATATGTATCAAGTTGGTTGTAATTCACAGTAAATTATTTAAATTACTTGGTTTGTAATCTTTCTTCCTCTTAAATTCAGATTTGGATGTGTGGTGGGATTTTGGAAACTAGTGTCTGCAGTTATGTTGGGCACATATTCCGCGGTCGTTCACCATACAAATGGGATGTTAAAGTGAAAGATCCCTTGAAGAGGAATTTACTTCGATTGGCTGAAGTTTGGCTTGATGATTATAAACGATTTTATTATGAACGTATTGGTTTTAAAAGTGTAAGTTATTCTTGCTTTTATGTTCAATTTTTAGTGAGTGTTTGTTGTTTTCTAAATATGTAAATAAATTGGCTGCTAAATCACGTCTGATGAAGTATTTGGTTGTACGTGTTTAAACTCCTGTGAAATATTATTAGAGCAGATTATAATGGAAGCCTGTTTTGATGTTAGTGAAATTAAGCCTGTGCCTTGAATGTGACTTTGTTCAAATTAGCAGATGTCAGACAACTTACAAGAAACCATTGCAATTACAACATAGAACTATTACCACTTGATAATTATTGAAATCCAGTCTCAGTTTGTGAACCTTCAATGGTACACACTGAGAACTTCAGTGCACTCTGCAAATGGAATAGTTTGGTTCGATTTCTCTAACACCCTGAAGGCTTTTTTAAATAATTTCATAACGTGTGAATAATGAATGAAGTGACGCGTTTACGAGTTCCACAATTACTAGTGTGTAGAAGAGTTGGGTATTTGATGGCAATTGTCCCACATTATGTGAAATATTGTTAAGATGTTCAAATGCAATAAAAGGTGTGCAGGTGTCGGTTCAGGATCCAACTTGAAACCGAAAAAATCCTTGCAAATCAACACCTAATGATTAATCCAATGCCCACTGGTGACTGACTTCAGGCTGAAGGTGCCTAGAGTTCTAGGGAGAAATGATAACCAGTGATATCCGCCAAGTTGTGTGTGGGGAATAACACTCTCGGATGAGATTGGCTTGTGAAGGTACAATGTATCGCGAATTGGGAGAAACCAGAATACATGGGCCATTGAACTCCATCCTACATGGTGGTTAACCAGCTGACTAGATTAGTGACGTGAAGTTCCTAGGTTCGACTCCTGACGGGATTATGAGCGCGTGCTGGTGGAGAGCATGAAGCTTGGGTGAACCGACTTTCCAGTACTGCTTCGCTTTCAATAGTTTATAATTGATGTCAGTTCGTAGTCTAACTTGGTTGGAGTGTGTTCACGCCTAGGAAGATGAAAAGTTTTACTAATGTAAATTGCTAAAGTTTGAAAAGAGATAAGTGATATTCCTCTGTTATCACTCTTCTATTTCATTTGTACTTTTTCCCGTCAGGTCGATTATGGTGATATTTCAGAACGTAAGGCCTTACGTGAAAATCTGAAATGTCATTCATTCGAATGGTATTTAACTAATATCTATCCAGAATTATATGTACCTTCAAAAGTCTTAGCGTCTGGTGATGTAAGTTGTATACTTTTGGATTGTTGTCCGTGTTTCATTTTGTGTTTTTTGTAATTGACATATAGAATTTTCGTTATTAATATTATTATTTTCACTATCGTAGTGGATTATGTTAACTCTCGAATATTTCGAGTTGTAAGATATTCGTATGATTTCGTTTTTGTTTCGTTCACTGACACTGTTTCGAATTCATCTGTTAGTCAGACAATTTCGATGTTGACGTGGTTAGTAGCATTGATACCATTTGTGTGCACACCTTCATTGTAACAATTTGACCCACCACTCACATGACTTTTGAATTGTCATGTTAGAGCAGGTAACATTTATACTGTAACTTATTTAAGTGATATGTGCTCTATTCCTGTGTATGTAGATAATTATGGTGAGTTAATGAACAAAGTAATAAACTTCAAGAGAGCCATAAAGACCGAATTCGCAGTATCAAATAACGTCATCTTACTTCGAAGGTTTTCGTAGGCTTCTGACCACCGGGAATTATGATGCTTATTGATCAAAAGTTAGTTTGTAGGAGTCTGATTTGTTTCAGGTTGATCATGAGCTGACATCAGCTAGAGAACAAGTGAAAAATGAGGTGGTACTGGACAGCCGTTTCGTCTCCACAGTACGCACCCATCGGAATTATTTCAACTCAATGCTTCTTGGCTACAAGGCAAGCTTATAAAACATTCAGACACTGGGACCCGATGCAACGCTCTATGAATTAATTTCAACTTCTACCGGTTCGTGATTATGAACACATGAGTCAGCATGGAGATCTCTTTTCGCAACTTCACTCCAAGGCTGTACAGTTATTTAGAGCGTTTACATATGCATACAATGCAGACTGATAACAGAAGTCAAAGGTTATTATCAGTTGGTAATAAAGTAAATTGAATTGGATGCGTAATAACTATATTTGACAAATTAGGAATAGTTGGAGGATTTCATCATGAGTTGACATCAGTGAGAGAACCATTGGAAAACCTAGGCGTACTGCACAGCTGTTTCTTCCTGGTTTGAACTCTTCATCAGTGCGCACCCTCCGGTGTTCGAGCCCTAGGAAACCAATACTTTAGAACTAGGAATAGTTTTGTGTAATCAAAAAGGGTTGACAAGTAATTCTGCTGCTGCTGCTGGATTCAACATAGAACTTGGCACCGAAGTGCAGCAGTTCGAGTTGCCACGTTCCGAATAGCACACAAAGGTAGACAGGAAAATGAGAGATGAGAATCAATAGAACTTAGATAAGTATAAGAGTGAAACAGAATGAGTAATGGTAGGAAGGAATATGAAAGTTAAAGAGACTGAATACATCTGCGCCATTGACAACGATTTTGAGCCATGTCACCTGTTGTCTCCAGCCATTGATTCTTAGAGTCCCGAGGGCCCCAACCCGGAAGTCTGCATCTCCCTACCTGACTCAGTTTAACTGTCAGGGATTTCATGGATTGATGCCATGTTTTTGTTTGGCCACCACTTTTTTTTCTAACCTGCACCTATATCAGCTAGTAATGCCCGTCCGTCGGGGGAGGCGATGGTTAGGCATGCGCAGCACGTGACCTAATCATCTCAATCTATGTAACTCCATAGCCTCTTCGATTGATTTTCCCTCTTTGCCCAACACTCTACGCCTGACGTCAACATTACTTACCTTATTATACCACCTAACGCGAGAAAGAGATCGTAAACATCTGTGGTCAAAAACAGACAGTCTCTTCATGTCTGCCGCTCTCAATGGCCACGTCTCACCGCCATAGAGAAGGACGGAGCGAACTGCTGAGCAGAATACACGTCCCTTAATTGACAGCCGGATGTCACGCCTACGCCAGAGACGGTGTAAGTTAGCGAAAGCAGCCTGAGCTTTCTGGATCCGTGCTGAGATTTCGTCACCAATCAATCCGTTGGTGCTGATACAACTTCCCAAATAGGTGAAGTGGTCAACATGTTCTATCACTTCACTCCCTATCACTAAGCTAGGAGTTGACGTAGTCCAGTCCTGTAGCAGCATCTTACATTTCACAGGGGCGAATCGCATGCCAAACATACGAAGATTGCTGCTCAAGGTGTTCAGAAGACTCTGCATTTTGTCAGCGTCCTCCCCTAACAGGACTATGTCGTCTGCGTATTCTAAGTCTATAAGACTATTCCCTGGTAACAAGTCGATTTCTAAGTCGTTAAGTTCAGTTGAGGATACTTCCATTAGCATATCTATGATGAAATTAAACAGAAAAGGGGAAATTGGACATCCTTGACGGACACCACTGGTTGTTATCAATTCAGATGACAATTCCCCATAAGCCCTTACACAGCTACGTGAGTTTGAGTAGAGTTCCTTGACAAGTAATTAGTTGAGTGTTGAATAATCGTCTGGAAATGACTGAAAATTAATTGAGAGATTGATAGGGTGGATTGCCTAGAGAAGGGTAAAAGACACTGCTAAGGGCATGGTAGTGAAAAAGGCTGGATGAAACTTTTCTGAGCACCAACTACTAGGGCTTAAGGCGCATAAGAATGCAGACGAAATGCTTTCGAACGATTTAGTCGTAATTTGTATATGACTTTGGTGGAAGTCACTGCTAATGCTGCATGACCAGGAGTAATAATATGCTCTAGAACTGAGCTGTTGAATGTTGTGCGTCCTCCTTTAGACAAACATGATGGTAAGTGTTCATGAGCACGTCTAGACAATATCGTAAAGGTAGAACCTATATGTTCAGCTCCACATGGGTAGTGTGAATCGGTGAATACAAATTTAACTGGCCAACAGCACGATATTACATTCAACCATTTTCAGTTTCCGGCTATCTTCCTTATTCGTCTTCCTGAATAACCATATAATAAGTTATATGCAGTCAGCTCTGTGTTTTTCCTAATTAATTTACAATCATTTTCAGACGGTTATTCATCAATTATCCAATTACTTGTCAAAGCTTTTTGATAACGTTTGCCATATTTAATCAACGAAATGTCATTTGATGTCTGTAGCAATACTAGCTCATCATAGCCTTTTATGTTATGAAACCACAAGAACTCAGCTAAATTTAGAATGATGCCCATCACTGAAAAACATAAGTATTGCTCTGCTTGACATTCAGACAGAAGTATTATGTTAAAGAGCCATACATTTAGGTCAATCAACCTTGATATAATCGTTATCAATCACGTGTCTCTCAAATGTCATTCAGGAAATAATAATTCTGTATTACTGTGTGCTCTGTCAAATAGGCATATTTAACCTCGATGAGAATATTGGTCATGTACAAATTTCCCATTTAAGCATTTAGGAAAACAAACGGATTGAACGTAGAAATAACTGCCTTTCCTCTTTGTACTTCATCACTATCGTATATTCTTCCTCTCTCACTTTTATTACAGATTGAAAATGTTGCTGCTCCTCAGTGCTTAGATGCACCAATACCGAATAAGAAAGATCGTAAAACAGTGATTATTAAAGCATGGCCATGTCATAAACAAGGAGGCAATCAAGTGAGTTAGCTAATTTTCTTTTTATTTTGAGAACTATTCATTCAATGAAGAGCATAGCTTAAAAAAATAAATTCTGGAAAGAAATTCTACTCACTAGTCGTAGAAAAAAGCAGTGCACAGTGAGTGATTGGTACTTCGTGTAGTCAAAAATATGAGCAGTTTATAGATTGTGAGAAATTTGTGCCATTTGTTGAGTTTCTTACTAGGAGTAGTTTTTCCATTTTATGAACTATTCTGGTGTGTATATGTTACACTTGTCCTTGTAAAACAAAGTCTTGTAGTAGAAGAGAATCACTTTAGTCTTTTGATTTTTAATGAAGCTTGGCGTAAATAGCCGACGAAAGTGGTTATACTGGACAATTTTCAAATATAATTTCCAATGATTCAGTTGCTCGTTCTTCATTCCACTCTCTGGTCATGATTAATAATAATAGTGGTAGTAATAATAGCTCCATTCCCAACAACACTTTTGGTAGAAATGAATCTCGATCCGGACGAGACTCGAACCGGTAATATTCTGATCCGTAGTCAGAAGCCTTATCCGTTCAGCCCTCGTTTCTTAATAAATATCGAGTATGTGAGCGTCAAAGTGTTGTTCGATGAAAACTGTGACATATTGCAACGTCATCTTAACATGGTACTGTTATCAGTCACAGTTGTGATAATGAATTGGTAGTGTGCAATTTATGTAGTTCATGGTGAATCTTCTCCGCAAGTTTACATTGAAAGGCAAAATATTATTTGAATCACAATGTGTGATCGTCTTGATCGTACAATTAGCAATCATGAACGCGAGAAAAGTGTGTATGACGCTATATACTACTGATAGCTCAGCCCCAAACGAGGGATACGATTGTCCGTTGTTCAGTTCACTTCGATCTGGCTAACAAGCTCTACTGATTGATGTGAGTGAGATCCAACTACTCGTGTCAACCAGTCAGTAGTATGTAGAGTTATGACAAAAGAAAACCAAGATTTCGGGTTATTCATTCAGTCCTTATTTGATTCAACCTTCTAATATGTTGTGTTCGTGTGATACATTTTACACTCACACGTAACCTCCTAATAATGATAAGTAGTACTAGTGAACAAATATTCATATCCTCATTGTATATTGTGGATTGTATTACTCTTTGTATTTTGAAGTTATATATGCGAAATCGGAAGTCAGTCAGAAAGTTCAGTTTTCTCCCAAAACAGTAAATCTCACCCTCTTGAAATTAATCACTTTTTCGTTTGTTTTGTTTATTGTTTTTAGTTCTGGTTATTATCACCTGAAAATGAGATTAGACGAGATGATTATTGTTGGGACTCGGGTGTAAAGGAAGGAAGCATTGGTTTGTTAAGTTGTCATGGTTCACACGGGAATCAAATGTTTACATATGAAAATGTAAGGTTCTCTTTCCTTAGACGACATTTAATATGAATCCAATATATGTATAGTAATGTTATTGTTTATCATTATTACTGAATTAGTTTCCTAGTGGAACATAGGACTACAGCAACAGATGTCCATTTTATCGAGATCTCTGCAGTCCACCTTAACCTGTTCCACGATTGCCGATAGACTCTCATCTCCTCCTGACACGACTCAACTCGTTGTTTCTTATTCCGGTTCCACTCGAGGATCTGAGTCGGGAAGTGTCTTTAAGGTCTCCAGGATGTGTGTCCTATCCATATCAATTTACATTTGCATATTTGTTAAGCTATAGGTTGTCTGTTAGATCGATGCTATCATTCCTTGTTGCGTATTCTAACTGGTTGGCCGCCTGGTCTTCAGTATCGACCGAGTGCAGACAGGTGTTGACGAAAGTTCGCAGTCTGTTCGAAATGTTAGTTGTGACACGCCAAACTTCCGAGTCTTATAGGATGACTGACTTAACATTGGCGATGAAAATCCGAGTCTTGATTTTCGTGCTGAGTATAGCGGATTTTTATGTCGGTTTGAGATCAGTGGATTTCTGTATTGTCTTACCCATCGTGGTTTACTCTGCTGTCTGCATCAGTGCTGCCTGTAATTGAAATGATTCTGCTTAAATAAGCGAATGGCGATCGTTGCCTGTAATGTGATAACTTCATTGAATCAGTGGAAAGTTTAAATATGTTAGGTGTAAATGTAGCTTCAGACGTTCATTTTTTGCTGTAGTATGCTTTCCACACAGTGTGAAACGAAGTCAAGTATTTATTCTCTTAGTTTCGTAAGTTCACTTGACCTCTTTCACCTTGTGGTTTTATTGTTCAGTGGATAAAATTACATCATCATGAGAATAAGCTGAGCTTCGCAAACACAGTGACACATTGATGTGATTGTTGTCCCGTCTGACTTATTTGTATTGGACAGAGTTTCCTCAGTTCAGGTGACGAGTTCATCATTGGAAAGAGTATGCATAAAATGTAGGCTAAACAAATGTAATATGACTAGCATGGCTAAAGATGTACGAGGAGAGAGTAAGAATGAATGAAAATTAGTCAAGATTTAAGTAGACCGCCAACATAAGCTTGTAGCTAGCGAAATAGACTGATTTGTCATTAAATCTGTCCTGTTTAATATCCAACCTCTTATAAATGAATTCATGAATTTGCATCATTTTGTAATTTCCTTTCATTTCACAGGATAACACTATTCGTCATCAAGGCCAGTGTTTAGAAATGAAACCTAATACTGCTTTAGTAAGACTTGCTAGATGTACTGGTTCAGTAAATCAACGATGGAAATTCAGTAGAAAGCCGTATCTGCCATCTATAGAGAATAATGAATCATTTTGATTCAACTTACTGTGGAATGCTTCTGAGATCCATCCCGTTTTCGCGCATAAGTACATATATACTGATGTATTCATGATATACATGTCTTTCGTGGTCTGCTGTCTATCAAGCAAATATTTTCCTTCCAGAACAAGTGAACAAATGATACTCTCCTATTGTTATTCTTCTTTTATACTCCTTGTATACTCATATGTATACACATATATATATTCTTTATATATACATACATATATATCCATGCTATATATGTGTGTATATACACTGAAACGACATATCAGCCTTACTTACTCACTTACTCACTTACTTACATGCCTTCGTTTTCCCTTCTGATCTGTGATAAGATTTTTAATATTACAAGCATATATGTATGTATCTAAATGTGAACGTTGGAGACACATGGACAATGAGTTAGAGGTGATTTTGTCCTCCCTAATATATACTCTTTGTATATACATACACATGTATTGTTTTACTTGATAAGCCAGAATAACCTTATGATGAATAGTGTTCAAATGTGTGTGATTGTGCCTGTGTGCGTGTGTGTGTATGCTTGGTGTGGGCATCAGCTTATTACTAATATCATCATTATTTTTATGTGCCTTTCTCCTGGTGATTTGGTTTGTATTTTTATTTAGCGCATTGCATATACATCATACGCTTAAGGAGAATGTAAACACACTGCTCAATCTTTTGTGTTTCTCACCTCTTTCTTTTCCTATTTTTATGAAGGGATTTAGCCTGTTTTCAGATATTTTTCCATGGTTTTACAAAATATGAGTTGACTTTCACTGCAGTCCTTTTTCTGTGCTCTATATTAACATAGATGTGAATATCTATAGAAATAAATATTTTGTCTACTTTGAGAAGCGTCCTACTTTCCTCCTTTTTATTTCACGTCTTACTGAAGAAAACTTTAGGATTTCAAGTGAATTTCAAGGTTGACTATGCATGTTGTGCTGTATGTGATATAGTGTTGATTTCAGTTCAACCTCTTTATTATTATTATTATTGTTATTATTATTATTTCCAAGTCATTATTTTTCTTTTCTTATGAATATATATCTGTGTGCTTCCAATTGCAAATGCAATTTGTCGCTACAACAACAGCAACAAGAACAACAACAAGAAAAAAGAAAGTTTTTACAAGATTATCACCTGTGTGCTTTTCTCTCTCTCGATTTTTCTATTTGCTGTAGAAAAGTTTGAACAGTCTGTGTTGTCAGTGCAGCTGGGTGAAAATTATGCATCATAGTGTTTTGCTTTTATCCATCGGTTGAGTTAAACTAAGTTTGAAGTGATTATTCACCTTCTACTACAAACAGGATTTAAAATGGCAGTTGACATTTGAAGTTAGTAATCTTAGGACATTGGGATAAATCGAACAAAACAGTAATATTACGATGTGATTCCTGATATGTAGTCACTTGAATATTTGCAACATGAAATTTCTGTTCGTATTTGCACATTCTGGTTGTGTGTATAACTATACGCATACAGTGGCATCAGCCTTAATGGACTGACTGCTGACGAGATCTCAGCACGTATACCTATGGTTTGTTTGTTATTTAGCAACTTCGGTCATCTCCGAGTTAAACATGATATCGAGGTATCGATCTAAGGACGTGTATACTGCTCAGTAGCTCACTCTGTCCTCCTTGATGTCTGTGAGATGTGTTCATTGAAAGTGAAAGTCTTGAAGAGGCTGGTTGTATTTAACCACAGATGATTGCGTTCTGTCTCCTGTATTAGGCAGCATAACAGGTTGTTTAATATTGCAGTTAGACGTCGAGTGTTGGGTGAGAAGAGCAGGTCAGTTGGTGGCTTTGTGAAGTAGCAGTGAATGAGATGGCTAGGATGTGCATAGCGCATGTCGAGGATTGGTCAAGTGAAAATCTGGCATCAATTCATTATTTCTTCGACATTTGATTTGAGCCACTTGGTGAAGTTTGAACTGCTTCGTTGCGTGACTGGTATACTGAGAGTCGATGGCTGTAGACAACTGGCGGTTTGAATGACTGCAAACCGTTCGCAATGGTGCAGATGCACTCACTCGTTGTAATCTCCTAGATACATTACATTCTCATATTTTCCCATGTTGGTATTCTTTCTCCAGCACAATTCTGCACATTATAGTTATTTTGAAGTCTTCGTGTTTTTGCAGAGACAATGTGGTGACTTGAACTACTGCGCTTCTGTGCAAAATCTATGCAGATACGTTGTCAATCAATACGTATATAGATTTGAATGTAAAAGGTTAGCTGTATGTAGAAGTAACTGCGTGACTGTACAGTCTGTAACTTGACACAGCCATCGGTGAACATAGAGTTGAAGAATGCTTAGATTTCAGCGGAAGAGAATTTCAAAAGTCAATGTTTCCTCACATAACATACTGGCATAGTAATAAAGTTCCAAGAGGGAAGATAACTAAATGGAAATAAGAGTTGAACGCTGAATCGTTGTTCATCGAATCAACACTCCAACATATTCAGTAGGAATGACCGGGCACCCTACTTTACCACTATGAATCGGATGTTGAAAGCAAGAGATAACAACGTATTACAGGCGTTTTTCAATCATCAATGGTTACCAACAAAAGTGACATAGGATGGAATATAGTTTCATTGAACAAGAAAGGTTACGTATGAAAAGTGAAAAAACACATTCTACAATACCAAAATCAATACCAAAGAATTGATGATTTCGAATATTTAGATGAAGAAGGAAGCAGGAATTAACACACTATGACTACATGGTCTTCCTGAAGTGTACTAACTGCGAATTTCGCATATGTACAATTATGTACACTGTGGAACCGGAAATCAGTTAGCTCAAACCTTAAGAACTGTAGACGAAATGTGTTGCAGACGATGTCTCTGACTTCTTCTCTAAAGTGATGGACACATATGAATGAAGAGTACATGGATGCATCAACATGAATCACCAACATACCACTGGTGTAAATAGTCGATTCATGATATTATACCAATGTTATATAATGATGTCATTGATATATAATTTATGTATAATTGAATATGATTAATATTGATATGATAGACTTTAATGTTATATGAATGTAATGTTATATTGATCATTATATTTTTATGATTTACATTTATGTATTTATAATATTATGTTATGATTTTTATGTAATATTATGTTGTATTAGTTGATGT